>JAJHSJ010000012.1:53742057-53817228 GCA_021015155.1 Magnolia officinalis
AAAAAGTATGCAAATCTTCATCATGATCATCATATTCCATTCCTCAAATGGTCAATTACAAGCCCAATTATCCTTTCCACAAGCCACTTGAATGCGGTCACTGTTGGGAAACCTTGATAAGACCTCAATGCTGTTGGGGCCACCTTCCTTCCCATACCTAACAAAAAATGCATTAACGATGGTCCTTAGAATTTGTGATCTTTTCTCGATTCCACTTCCAACTGTCCCACTCCCCAACTATCGGCTGACAAATCACTAGCAGTTCCATAAGACTCAAGAATGCTTCTGTCTCCTCATAAATCACTCCAACACATCCTCCCAAAACCTTGTCTTGAATCAGTGATCGAACCTCGCCTTTTGTTTTGTTTATTGTAGTTCCCTAGTCGGCCCTGGAAACACCCTTCTTAGCAAGGTGTGCCGAAAAGGTTAGTTTGACCCGTTACGCTCCCCCCATCTCGTCTCTTCTTCTTGGATGCCTCTTTGCAAGTGCGTCTCTCTCTCTCTCTCTTCATTTCAAAAGCAAACCACAACATGGCTTCTTTATGTCCAAGCAATAGCATTTAGAAGAGAGAAAGTCCAACTGGTTGGACTATAAGTTACTGTCCAACAGTGGATAACTTCCAACCTTTTATGTGTGAGACATCAATCCATCCAATAGGTTGGCCCCATTCACGGGTATCACCTTTTGCAGAAGAATTAGGCATATCACTCATCGAGTGAACCACACTGTTATTTTTTCTATTTAGTAATGGCTAGAAATTTTTGTCTATGATGTGGCCCACTTTATGAATAGATATGGATGATTTTTGCACTAGGTGATCCTCATTTAGGGGCCAATTTATTGGTAAGGTTGGATTTCACATGAACTCAACCAGTCGGAAGTTATCTCTTGGGTGGACTTGTGATTCAATGGGTTTGACTTGAGACCTCTTTTTTAATTATACAGTACTCTGGCAGCATATGAAGCTTGATACATTTGCACTCAGAAATTTGTACACATGGCATGCATTAAATCAAACTAAATCCATTGAAATGTAGAGCTTGCTATTGCTAAGACACACAATCCCAAAATCAGATGTTTGGTGATTTGAACCATTGATTTGTGGAAACTTGTTTTTGTGAAGTAGGAACAATGGATATTTTTAATTCATCACTGTCTAGTAAATGTCCACTGATTTGATAGTCGGATAATGAAATAAGCGTAATTTGGGGGTCAACTGCATTAGTGGGATGAGTGCCACAGTGCATGAATTTGGGTCGATTTGGGGCATTGTTTGTGGTCCCCAAATCAGTAACACTATTCTTCCGAATGTAATTTTAATTTTAAATTTTTTTCCTTAAAATTTCCTGGGGAGAATGTTGCCAAATGCTAAGCTTAGGATGTGCAATAGTGGATGAGTGCCATAGATGCATGAATTTGTGGTTGGTTTGTGGTCATTCGAGTGGTCCCCAAATCGGTGCACTATTCATTTGAATTTAATATATATAATATATATATATATATATAGATATATATATATATATATATATATATATATAAATACTTGAAGGGAATGATGTCAAATGCTTAGGGATGTGTGTGGTGGGATGAATGCCATAGCTTGCATGAATTTTGGGCCAATATGGGGTTAATCTAATTGTTGGGGTTAAAAAATCATGGACAGGGCGAGATAACATTCTTACTCAAGAGTGGACTACTACAACATCTAGCATTCTTACCAAAGAGTTGACAGTTACACCATTGTAAACTTGTTCAAAACAAAAAAAGAATACATATTGGAATCCTCTCTCAATACTCTGGACTTTTCCAACTTTTTATTTACGATTTTTTTCCCTAGAAAAAACTTGAGTATTACGCTGGCTGTTACATATATCTGTAATAGTGGGGACCATTTTGCCTACCGTTACCGTTTGGCGTTATGGCATACCTTGCTTCTGCTGAATGTTTACTACAAACAGCACCAAATTGCGAATGATGTTGATGAAGGTTATGTGAAGTATGTAACTAGAGGGATAATTTGCACATGATTTATCACACCACGCATGCATGTGCCTATGAATACATGTTGGAAACATGTACATGATCCAGACTCTGTTAGTCAAGCGACTCAGGCCCCACCATGAATGGTTGATGGCCAGGCTAATTGCACAATCCTAATCACTGGGTTTTTGGGAAGAAAATGACAACTACCTGTTCTTCGGCACTATTCCAATAAGTGTAGAATTGTCCAATCATCCTCATTTCGGACCATGGCCCTTTCATGGTGGAGCCCTCTGGAGAAGTGCATTGGACTTTTAAATGCTGCCAAAGTCCTCATGGGAACTCATGTTTTGAGGGCATGTTAATAAGCCATGTGCAATAAGCATTCCTCATTGTTTTATTTATTTATTTAATCCTGATGACTAGCATTCCTCATGTAAGATCAGTTGAACTATGATTCTGCTTGTTAGATGAAGCAATAAAATGGAGTGAACTCAGAGCGATTGGAAATGTACCTGATGGAAGAACAAATTCCGCCATCATTCAAGAAACCTCTATGTGCTCCAAATCTGGACCCTTGATGTTGTCCAGATCATTATTTGGGGCCATTGGATGCACCGACCCTCAACCAGGACCCGCGGATGGGCTCATCTTTAATGAGCGAATAAAGTGACCATGCTTGGGCCCTTCTTTGTTGATTGTTGATCCCATTAAAAACGTCCTCATGTTTCAATAAAATGTCATATGTGTGTACTAGGTTCTTTGTAATATTCTGTGAGCTTGGGTTGATATTGGATACTAATGTTCTTGGGATCTGCACAAATCTTGAGATACGGTACTAGTTGGGCTCACATGGACATTCATGCTTGTCCATGTACATGTAATTCAGTTCTGCTAATACACATCCATCATAATAGATGTGATCCTCTTGGACAATTTAGTAGTTCAGTTATGATGTAATTGTTGTGTGCCTAGATCACGTTAAGAATGAAATGCAATGGAGATATTCATTTCCTGTAGCTTTATTTTCCTGTAATATGATGACGTTTCATACAGAAAGCTCAGATAGTTTGTGTAATTGCAGGACCTGATCCATTAAAGCAGCAAAAGAAGAGGAAGAAGAGGAAGAAGGCTAGGTTATCAACGAACATTCAGGAGGCTTTGGAGGACAAAGATCTGGGTAATACATCAGAGAGTGCAGAAGTCAATCTACTTGATAAAACAGTGTGATGTCACTTTTAGCAGTGATTTGAAAGCATCTGAGGAGGAGAAAGCAGATGCTTTATGTAGAGTTTTAGGGACTCGCCACTAGTGGAGAAGCATAACTTGCCATCCACAAGCAGTCAAGAGGCGTTGGGAGAGAAAGATCCAGGTATCAGTATATTAGAGGGTGGAGAGGTTGATCTGAATAAAAGTAAGAAGATAAAAGTAATGTTATTTCTTCAAATAATAATTTGGTTGCATCCAAGGAAGAATTTCTCACCACTGGAATGGTTTGTGAAGTCCATGACGTCACCTTGGAGACATTTCGACCTTAACATCGCAAGTTAACGGGAATTCAGTGACTGCTTTACAAACAGTAGAAACACATGAAGAAATACCACGACAAATAAAAAGAGAAGGGGTAAGAATAGAAATAGGTGTAATGCCCTTGAAAATAGCGCAACTAAGAAGCCTCTGGAGGAGGATATTCTGTGTACTCAATATCAAACAAATATCGAGTCCGTTGAAGAAGATAACGAGATGAAAATAATGTGCCTTCAGAAAGCATGGATACTGACTTGATGAGATTGATGTGAGATCAACAGAGGTGAAAAAACACTAGTAGTTCATTGAAGGTGTACAAAATGGTCTAATGGCTGAGGCTTCCACTAGTAATTCAAAGTAAGACACCTTTATCGAATGGTGCTAAGAGGAGGAATCGAAGGAAGAAGGCAAAGCAGATTGTGTGTGAAGATAAACCACTTAATGATATGTCTGAAGTTGACCTTCTAGATGATGATAACCTAGATCAGGAGCATGTGGATGAGACAAGTAAGGTCCAGCTAATAGTTGAGAAAATGCGGCGGCTTTCTGGATGAAAGCATTGAAGAATCTCTGACTAATAGTGAGGAAGGATTGCCTTCTTCGACAACCGGATGTGTTACAGATGATGTACTTCGTTGGATCCATTAGATTGTCATTCATTTCACTTTGATAGAGCCCTCCTAGTAATACTAGAAGAAAGCTTCTTATTCTTGATTTGAATGGATTGCTTGCTGATGTTTCTTTCCAATTCAATGATCATAAACCAGATTTCAAAGTTGCTGGCAAATCAGGTGAAAATTAACATTTAAGTCTAATGTTTTACAAAGAAAGAAATTGCAGTTAAAACTGTATTACTAAGAATTGTCTAATGCTTATCAAAAATGAATTGTTATGTCAAATGACAGTTTTTAAGAGGCCGTTCTGTGATGAATTCTTGAAGTTCTGCTTTGAGAAATTTGATTGTTGGTGTGTGGTCCTCCAGAAGAGAGTATGTATTTCACCTAGGGTTTTGACAAATCATCTTTTCTCATGTTTTTCCTTTTAGATTGGGCTGACTGCAAGCTTACCCTTTTATACAATTGCTAATGATCAGCTTCATACTGCCCCCTTTTAATATGACACGAGGCTTTCTAATGGTGTATGATGTTTATTATTTATCTGCAGAGAAATAATGTGAAGACTGTGGTTAATTTTCTATGGGAGATTTGCACATAAGCTATTATTCTGCTGGGTAAGCATTTTAAATTCTGGAATATGCTTATGCAATGTTTCGTTTTTTCAGTAAAAATTAAAGATACCCATTAAAATTATTATTTCTATGTTTGTGTTTTTGCTTTTTTTTTTTTTTGAAACGAGTATGTTCTTGTATTTACTTCATTGCAATGGCTAATTTACTGAAAAAGGGACATGCAAAAAAAACAAAGATATTTACGGGAATGGAAAATGGGAATCTCTTAACAACTTAACCAAGACATTAGCATTCCTCAGGACAAGAATAAAAGAAATCACATAGGACCTCAGAAAATCTTTAATCTCATTAAGAATGAAGACCCTTTTATGAATCTCAAAGTGATGTTTTCAGTGTTGACAATATCGGCCGATATGTCCCACAATATATCTTGTACCCACTTGTGCGATATGAAACACACAGGTAGTGCCGATATATCCCCCTTGTTTGATCCGGTGAGCATTTTCGATTTTTGATCTATTTGTTTTATTGTAAATTATGTTAAATAGGTGTCAAATGCTTAAAATCCATGATTTTTTTTTTTTTTTTTTTTTTTTTTTTTTTTTTTTTTTGTGCATGAAAAATCACGGATTTGGAGCTTCAATCTCGAGATTTGGGGAGATGGGCTACGTTGCAAAAATTGGAAAAAATAAAAAATTCCCAATTTCTTGTAAATCGGTTGCAATCTGTCCAAACAAAAAATTAAACATGTATGTAACTTGATCTAGTGAATCTGGTAATTTGGGAATTATTATTTTTGGAAAAAATATTATTTTTAATTAAAATTAATTATTATTTTTGGAAAAATATTATTTTTTAATTAAATTAATTAAAAATGTTATTTATTTATTTATTATTATTTTTTTAAGTTCTACTTGGATTAGCGGTCAATTAGCCCCCATTTCAGTGTATTCAGGAGTGCTTGATGATATCATCATCATGTTCTTCTTCCTTCTTACGCATGATGCACCTATGGAGAAACGATAGGAGTGGATTGAGGAGGAATTGAGGAATTAGAAGAAAGGGTCCACGGACAAGATGCTGGATGACACAAGAGCGAGGGGCTACTGGATGAACGATTTCCGATCCAGAAGCCAACAAAGCAGCGGGCATCGAGGTTTAAGGCCAAGGCATTGCTCACTAGCCAACAATAACACACTTATGGGAGTGAGGAAGATCGAGACGACGAAGGGTGGAGATCAAGGAGAAGATTTTCCTTCCTTAATCTAGGGAGGCCTTAGG
This sequence comes from Magnolia officinalis, assembly GCA_021015155.1. Classification (NCBI taxonomy): domain Eukaryota; kingdom Viridiplantae; phylum Streptophyta; class Magnoliopsida; order Magnoliales; family Magnoliaceae; genus Magnolia; species Magnolia officinalis. Next base: position 53,748,036 of record JAJHSJ010000012.1, read on the forward strand.
ATGAACAAGTGCCTGTATCAATGAAGATGCGTGTACAGAGGTTGGGAAGGGCCGTTCAAGGTAATGCTTTAGGTAGGAAAGCCTTTGCAGAACTCCCAACTCTATTCATAGGGAACATGCATGGCATTTGGAAGGGTTTCTGGAATTGTGGTACTGTTTCAGAAGTGGTTGTTCCGAGGAGGCATGATTTTGATGAGCCCAATGGTTGTGTGTTCATTCATGTGTTGAGTCTGGACGAGGGCGAAACATAGCATTGTAACGTACGATGGGAATGAATGCCGAAGAAGGAAGTTATGTGTTCAAATGGCCAAATTCGGTTCAGAGGTGGCAAACAGGGAAGCTCTTTTGGGTAGATTTTTTTTTTTTTTGGTTATTCTGGGAGTCTAGATCTTCAAGGGGAGGGAGGCTGTCAATCGTCCATGGAGGTGGTTGTAGAGGGTAGCAGGTTTATTTATTTATTTTTTAATTATTTTTATTATTTTTTTTTTTTGGGGGGGGGGGGGGGGGGGGGGGGGGGTTATAGAATGGTGTGAATGGTAATTTGAGTGGGATCAACAGAAGAGTCAAACCAGAGGAAGCAGTGGAGTGGGGGACTTTTGGATGGAGGATGAAACAGGGGAGAGTGGCAGTGGACGAGAGGCAAGAGTTACACAAGGATGAGCCTCCACATGCTCATACCAAAGGCAGTGTACTTCAGAGTAGCTGGGAACGTGATGGACCGGTGATATGGATTAACGAGATCCAGCTACTTTGGAGTAGCTAGGATGTGATGGGCCGACAATCTGGAGGGTGCATTACATTATCCCATGCGATAACTGTTATGTATCCATATCCCAAGTGTGCATTACATTATGCGTTAACAATATGGAAAACATTGTCTCAAAGGAATCTTTTGGTGCTTAAAGCAATTTCTGGCCTAAGGGTAAACTTTGAGAAAACTGCCATGAGAGGCATGGCAATCTGTGAGGATGTTCGAGCTTTGGCAGATTGGATGGGGTGCAACAGAATGTCGCTTCTAATGAAATATCTGGGGTTACTGTTGGGAGGCAAGTCGTCAGCTCCTGCCTTTTGGTCATTATTAAGAGGATGGAGAAGAGAAGAGGTTGGCTAGATAGAAAAATCCTGTCTTGGGAGGAAGATTTATGCTTATCAAAGGTTTTGTCTGATTTTCCAGTATATGTTATGTCCCTTTTCAACGTTCTGGAAAGAATCTGGAATGGGAGGGGTGAAGGGCATAAATTTCAGCTCATGAAATAGAAAGATGTGCAAAGAACAAAAGAGGGAAGTGGGTCTTGGGATGTGAGAGAAAAATTGAAAACTGGACACTCCATGTATAAATGTTATCCATATCAAACACAATGACTCCGATTATCCCTTTCAGGATTTCGGGCTTTTCTACATGGAAAGTCATTAGAACCTTTTCGGGAACTACAATAAAGGGAATCACATGCTCATTAAGGTAAGGCTTGTAGGATGTCGCAACATTGAGATTTTGGCTGTATGCTTGGCCAGCAGAGATTCCTTGGCGGATTCTTACCGTTCCCTCTTTCTGTCATTTTTAATAAAGAAGCTAAAGGGTTGCAGAATGTTATGAGCATGGGGATTCAATGGTCTAGAATGTGATTCTTCAATTGGGACCTAAACGAGGAAGATATAGAATCTTTCTACAGTCTCATGGGGAAATTTCACAAGGAGAATATAAACCTGGATGCAGAAGATACAAGTTTGGGAAAGGGGCAAAAAATGGAAGGTTCTCTGGATCCTTTTGGTTCTTTTGATGGAGAGAGGTGGGGGGCTTCTCCTCACTAAGCGAGGTCTGAAAATTCTCAATTCTTGTGGTCCAAGCCTTCGTTTTGGTTGCTTTGACGAACAAGATCCTTATGAAGAACAAGAATTTTGCCATCCCACATATGTGCATCACACACCTTGAAGTGGAAGAGTTGGTTAATCATCTCTTCCTTCATTCTGGAGCTGCAAGGTTGCAAGGGCAGTTGGAACCACGTCTTCAAATTATTTGGGATACTTTTGGGCCTTCAATGGATCTATGCAAGAGATTTGTGGGGGGTTGGGAGAGAGGTCCCTTATCTCCTCATGAGGAGGCTTTTTGGAATACGATGTCTGATTATAATATCCAATTATGATTTTGGGAGTGGCATATCCAATCTATCTTTCAAAGGTTTTCTCTTTCTACAACCTCTGAGGATATAATCCTTGATAGAGTGGAATGGCAGAATAGGATTCATGTAGCTGACCCCAGTTAGTGGTACAAGGCTTAGATCATGATGATGAATTGATGATCCTCTACACAGTTCTATGGGGGATTTGGAAAGAGAGGAGCAACAAAATATCAGAAGATGAGGGTGTCCCAATGGAGACGCTTCAAAGGAATGTCCAATTTATGATTTTGGATTTGGCCATATCCAATCCAGCTTTTGAAGGGTTTCTGTTCCTTTTACAATCTTTGCTTGGGATTCCAATATGCAAATGGGTCATAGTGTTTTCTTTTCCTGTTTTGGTTTTATGTTGTGGGTGATCACTCATCGTTCCCTTCTGCATTTTCTCTTTTATTTTTGGCCATATCTGTTTATCTTTTTGCAATAAAATTTTAGCTGCCACTTAAAAAAAGAGAAGGCCCTTTCCCAAGGCGCTGAGTGTTTGCTAGAAGCCCGGGCAAAGCACTTTGACAATCCCCTTAAAATCAAGGACTGGAGGAGGACAAATATAATTGAATATCAAATTTAGTGCCCAAGATCTTAGCATGCTTTGAGTCACCCATTCAAGTGTGACCAGAAATAACAGGATGAATGGAACCCTTAGTATCACATCGAATGCTAACAATCCCTTTATTTCCAGGATTTCCCAACACTCCATCCACATTCATCTTCTGGCTGTGTTTGAGTTGGATAGTCTTTGGTACTTAGATAAGGTGATGTTAAGGGATCTTCGTACCCATTGGATTTTGGGACTTGAAACCCAAATTTACTCGGATATTGATTTAGAATTTTGTAGTGAACCATGCCAGTTAGGTTTTGAGCCTGTGATATTGTTTCACAAATCACAACTATTTTCATGTTATTATACTTGAGAGCAACGACTATTCCTTGCTGTACTCATATCCTGAGAATTTTGATTGTGGATCTATGGAACCTGATTGCCATACTCGATACCCAAACCCTTAAAATGGGTTCCAATGTTACTAGTATTGGGATGGTATCATTACCAAGGCAGGCATGATGTGTGGAAATGCAAGTCGTAGTAGCACATTTGTACTGGGACTGTCTATCTTGCAGAATATACGGTGGATTGTTTATGTTTCAATACCAAACCTATCAGATGATCTGTGCCATCCATTATGTGGCTTTAAACCTATAGTGGACAACAAAAAATGGTAAATGTTCAACATGAACTGGGACAAGTGCAGAAAAGTGGAAGCAGATCTTTGTCATATTTGATCTGTGTGGCCCTGTGGGCCATTCATGGATGTTGATTACTACACCAAGGATGATCCGGATCTCTACACATTACTCTCCATGTCATGTGCAGAGATCTCTACCATATTGCAGTTCTACTGGCTCTACCTTCTGTTATTGCCCTTCAAAAGGAACAAGGAATTGCATGCATACTGTCATGTCTTCGAAAGGATCCTGTTTCAAGTCTTCCAGTTGTCCTCATAATGCGATCACGAACAACATGCATTTCCCTTTTGTTGTAGTTCTAATCAAAACTAGCCACCACTAAATATGCAAAATAGTTAAAACAAAACAATGGTTTCTATATAGAAAGCATTGTCTAAAACTGTTAATATAGTAACAAGCAAAATTACTGGCTGCTTTGAAAATAAAAAATCACAGCATTTATGGGAAAATATTGCATGTTTATCTATCGCACCCTGCATGTAATTGGCACAAATCCTAAACACATTTGAAACTGGGATTTTTAATATCCCATTCTGAACCCATCATATTTAGACTGTGAAAGGAGCATGTACACCGATTTCAATGGCCATTGTGCACAAGTCCTGGGTTTTCTTATTTACATCATGATTTCCAAATTTTCAGGGCCAATCTAAATGCACAGTGACAGGGTTCAATACTGTGGAGAATAGGCATAAGCCATTGTTTTTGAAGGAACTAAAGAAACTATGGGATAAAGATGAGCCATATCTTCCATGGGAGAAAGGGGAGTACACCCCATCAAACACATTGTTGTTGGATGATTCCCTCACAAGGCTCTTCGCAACCCTGTAAGCATATCTCCTCTTTGGTGTTTGGGTTGCATGTGTTTGTTGTGTGGCTTGTTTTACCACTTCTAACACCTGCAGTAATTCTCATTCTTTAGTATTTGCCTTTTTCAGCCATACACTGCCATCTTCCCAAGTCCCTACTATTATAGGAATAAGATGACAACTCTTTAGGTGAGAATTCCTGCCAATTGTCTGCATCTTTTTTGTTCAAAATAATTATAAGGTCTTGATGTATCGGGACATAAATAGTGACCTGATGAGCTATTTAGTAAGTGGGGCCTATGGACTGGTGGCTTGGACTGTTGATCTGATGGGTCCCATAATGATTGGGATGCATGTAAAGATCTCTGAAAGTGGAAGATCCTAACCCCATTGATCAGTGACCTAAAGTTGAGGGTTAATCAAAGTATACAACCACCGTTTGGATAGAGCGCAAAGAATGTTTGGTAGAATCTTCCAATTGGAAGACTTTGTGTGCATCCCCCATTCATGGTACTGCTTCACTAGATCAATGGACTGGTTGGATGCCCACTGGTATGAACTGGGCTGCCCTGACACATTGTGTCCTGATGCATCACAATCCTACAATTCGCCTCTTGGTCATTCCATGAAGTTCAAAGCATGCATTTTTCACACGTGAAGCTTTCAAGCAGGTCCCGAAGGAGATCTTCGAGTTTATCTGGAAGGGATACTCAGAGCCGATAATGTTCCACATTACGTGAAACAACACCCATTTGGCCAACGTGCGATTACGGATTCAAATCCATCTTGGCCATTTTACCTTCAGGTTATTGGTGTTGAGCATTCTCCGCCACCAACTTGATGACAATGATGATATCAGGGTATCTCAGACTTCCGCTGTAATGATATGCACTTGCTGTTCCAATCTGTAGATGACTTATCAAATCAATTGTGGTTCTAGAAGTATTGCCTGGCAGCCATTTGTGGGAGAGCATGAATCATTTGAAATGTTTGTGCTGGATTTCTCGTATTTTTAAGGAGATCTGGGAGCATTTGGTTTCTGTAAGTCAAAATCAAAGTGCATTCGGATGCACCACATAATTGTGTTTCAGTTGTTAGTTCATAAAGTGGAATAATCAAATTGTTACTTTCTTGCTTAGCATTCATATTGAGGCCCTGGACTGCAAAATTATGATTAGGTTACTTCAAGTTGGACCTGAAAGAAACATAGCTGCAGTTTGAGGGACACTTCTCATTATAAATATTTTCTTCCTTAGCATTCATATTGAGGTTTTGGGCTTCAGAATTGTGATTAGGTTACTTTCAAGTTGGACTCAAAGAAACATAGCTGCAGTTTGAGGGCCACTACTCACTATAAATCCTAGTAAGCATCCTTTTCGTAATTCCCTCTTGATCGAGTCAAATGTACGCAATTGTGTTCACATGTACATCCAAACCCAACCTAATGTTTGTCTTTGGATGCTCATTTTGAGTGAACTGGAATTATTTTATTCGTGGAAATGACCAAATCGTTTTAAGCACAAGTTAAAGATTGCGAAATTGCATTTAGGGCTGTTCATCATCCCACCTCCATTATGGTCATCATTATTTGTAATTTGATCCACCTCCATTTTGGTTATTTTTCAATGGTCAATCGAATTATTGCGTTTTATTTGATGGAGCATCCAAATGCATCCTAAAATGTTTCTCTAAGGTGCCATTTGATTTTCCTTTCCTTTTTTATGTTAATGTTTATGGGAAATGCAGGGCCGCAGTAGAGTTTGGTTCTCTCACAAAGAGCATCACAAAATTGCGTGTGGGAGATGGGCTCCTGAATCCAACCACTTGTCATTTGGCGTTTTCACTAAAAATTAGGTATTGTTATTACTACCCATTGTGTTTTTCTTCCTTGATAAAATAATAGTTTTTTGGATCGTATTCTTGAAATAATTTTGTTGTTGTAGAGTATGCATTTGAGCACTGAGTTTGGTTCAGGATGTGCTCCTATTGAGCGCTTACGAATTACAATAGATAATCCATTTCATGCTCTTTTCTTCCCATGTTTGGTTACATGACAATAAGGTTGCTGAAGGCTAGTTTGGAGCTTCTCCAATTTGGTGATTGATGTAGAAAAGGGTCGCCTACACAGAAATTATATGATCCTTGACTCAAGGATGTGCACGACACAGGTTATCAGACTGTGCCACTGTAGCCCATGGTTCGGTGATCTAGACCATTACATGGGCCCTGACATGGACGGACCATGCCCCAAATATCCTACCTTTTTCTTTTTGGTATTGAACAATCTGTTCCTGAAAGAAGGTACATGAAGAAAAAGGAGAGGGAATTCCCTATAAAGACAACTCCTGGTTGACAACATCTTTAGCCGATACCTCCCTAATGTTGTTTTCTTCTCTGCACATGTCAACAAACAGAATATTTATCCTAGAAGCTAGGGCATTGATCAATTGATCATCATCACCATCATCATCATCATCATCATCATCATCATCATCATAGGCCATAGCCTTATCCGAACTAATTGGGGTTGGCTATGTGAATCCTTTTATGCCATCCCACTCTATCAAGGGCCATAACTTCAGTTAGACCATAGGTCTTCAAGTCTTCAAGCTAAGGCACTGATCTTATACAAAAAATGAAGTATGACTTCCACCGGTCTGACTTATTGGAAAGGATCCACGACATTACGTTCGAAGAATCTTTCTCCACAAACAAGGGTTCAGAGAAGTCCTTCACAAAAGTCCTTAACAGCCATGAAGGACGAATGGCTCTACTAACATCAGCTACCTCGCGTGGCACATGACAATTCTTGTCTCTAGTCACCGAATGCCACAGGGACCTGGATTACTGAGGGAAGTGCTATCTGAATTTAATTCCTTAATATCGGTGGTGGGTCCTTGTTTAGAGCTATTCCAGACCAGTTTGTCCATATTGCCATCCCCTACCGATAGCCAATCCTTGAAGAGATCTGACATCATGACCCCACAGAATTCCCAAAATATCTGACACCTTTACTCCCATGGAATCCCCTGTGCTCTAAAGCCCTTTTGATAACATTTGGCTCAATTCTGTCAATACTACTCTCGAATGGGGATGTCAAGTTATATCCACATGTTTTTCTCCTTTTATACTTGCAAGAAAAACGCAAAAGGAAGCATCCTCTATAATAGCCTCCCTCTTTTCTTGAATGGGCCTTTCCCCAACTATGGAAGAAAGACCGAGGGTCTTGTTGAAGACCCAATTAATGCTGAATAACTTTAAGAAGTAACCCCATTTTCATTTCACAATTTCATTTCACAATAGGGCAATGGAGAAACAATTGATGTGTTGTTTTTTATCCAATCTTTTCTATGAGGGAAACAAATGTAAGAGTGTGGTGCAACCCGGTTATTGAATCAATGAGATATTGACACAGTGCAAAAGTAAGTACACCCACAAGAACAATGGAGCAGAGAGGGAGATGATTTTATTGATATCAAACTTCTCTTACAATACTTGAGAAACACTCCCACATCAAAATCCTGCACCACCCTCCCTTTTATAGATCCTAAATGAATACTTAATTAAAATCCTCCCAACTAAGAGATTGATTTCAAATCAATCATAATTTATTTCAATTCAATCTAATTTCCTTAGATGGTGAAAACCTATTAATGGTAAAACAAACAGAGAAAGTAATCCTAATTACATGTCTAAAACTAACCCATATCTTTAATCATATCAATTACATTCCCTTCATATCTTCAATCACATATTTAAATCAACCCCCCTATATCTTCCAAAAATAATAAACTACAATCCTTGATTTAGTCGCCCAAATCTGTAAATAATCAGTCAAAAGACTAGCATGTATTGGGCTCTAGGGTGGGCTATGGGCCTACATCTTGCCGGGCCCTATAGTAGTCCTAGATGGGCTTAAGTGGGTTGTGGGCCTGCATCAAAGTGACTTTCACTATATGCAAAAGTTTGGAAGGCTCCTATGCCCCCAAGAGTCAAAAGCTTTTTCTTGGGTAGCTATAGCCAATGATATTCTAAAGTTGGATAACCTAAAGAAACGAAATATGTCCTTCCGCAGCATGTGCATCATGTGCAAAAACAAGGAAGAATTGGTCAATCACCTATTCATTCAGCGTCAGGTGGCAAGAAAGGTGCGGGCTTCCCTTATTTTTTGGTTGGGGTTAGTGTGGATTTTATGGAACGTGTGTTTTTGGAATATTTTTGGGGTTTGGGAAAGAGAGGAATGGTAGAATCTCTCGTTACAAGGTTTCTTCTGTTCAATCTAGGTATCTTTCTTATGATCATTAATTGGATGTTGCCAAGCCGGGAGTTTAGAGGATATTCTTTGGTGGAACTCTCAGGGGCTCATTGTTGCTCATTTTAATAAAATTGTCAATTTAGAGAAAAAGTGTATATCCTTACACTCGATAAATTTACATTACAACTTAATGAATGCTAAGAATTTAAAACGAGAATTTCAGGCAGGTAAAATAACTTTCAGGATGGCAAATGAGTGAATGATTGATAAATCGGATTGCATGAGTTGAAATGATAAACGTTATGGGGGTTGGTGATTTAGGTAACATTGTTATGCTGCCATGGACAACATAAAAGCTAGTCTTGATGGTAGTCCTTTCTGCTGTCTGCAGTATGGACCTGTGCCTTACCCTGATCTTGACTTCTAGAAACTGACTTTGATTCATTGCCCACAAAACACATCACTGCCCACACAGTTTCCCTAACTTGCTCCTCAAGTACCATCTGAACTTGGAAAATGAAACCCCTATTATCCTTCCTCTTAAAGAACTTTAGCAAATTCCCTTCCCATTGAAGAATGCCCATACATTGCTTGTTTTGAAAAAAAAAAAAAAAAAAAAAAAAAATTTCGATTCATTTCAAGTAGCTGTGACAAGGTACTTGGATAGCAGGAATCTCTGGTGTGGCAGGGGAACGGTATGCTGCACGTTACTTTCTCCTATAGGTGGTACATTAGCGGTAGGACCATGTGGGTTGCTCCCTCTATGCATCTAGTGGGGCATACGTATCTGAATCAACAAACAGTTTGAAAGAAATTTCCAGTGGTCCACATTCAATGTACAATTGTGACCTGCTGATGATTCAATGAGCATCATTTTTTGGGCCAGGCTGGCTAAGTGCTTTGGCCATCGGATGCACAGCTAGGATGTGCCAGATCTGCCAGATTGGCTGCATGTGGATTATATGTTGAACCAGATCTGCCAGGTTGGCTGCATGTAGGTTATATGTGGGACCAGCAGAACTCCATATTACATATTTATTAGGCCACTATTAAATTCCTTGATTCACAGTGAATATCAAACAATTTATTTCGTGGAATATATTGCAACTTGAATCCAATTTGATAAAAATGATCTAACATGGTCCATCGAAAGATGGGGCATCGGGTTTCGTGGATGTTGATGGTTTGGGATCTTGATTTATCTAAATGAAATCACAGGTATTATACCAAATTGATTTTGTTCCATGGATTGTTGTTCTCAGAATGTGCTATATTGTATTTGCATGTTCCACTATAAAATTCATCCAGTGATATGATACAAACATCATGGTACAGATATGGTATCAAAAGTATCAGTTCTATTTCCATACCAATGCAAAATGATTAGTTTTGATAAGAATGTATAGATAAATACCTCCCATCTAATTTTAATTGAATTTTGTAAAAGAATGAATTGTTTCTCTGCAAAAAAAAAAAAAAAAAAAAAAAAAAAAAAAAAAAAAAAAGAAAGAAAGAAAGAAAAAAAGAAGAAGAGAGTAATGGAATGAATTGTTGATGAGTTGTTGGATACTCAGGCTGCATATGATGCTTGATAGAAATACAATTTTACACTTGCCATAAACTCAAATAAAACTGACTAGCTTGTGCGGCCCCCAGTTGCCAAGTCACAATCAGAGTTGAACAATCCTAACCTCTGATGCATGGACTAGTTATGGAAATAGGACAGTTGGATAATTTTCATTTTAACCGTCCAATAAATGTCCATCAATCTGATGGTCAGATAATCAAATAAGCTTAATTTTGGTTCATGATATATCTACACTGGGTACCATAATTTTGGACAGTTTAATTTGAAAATTTGTACACTAGGTGCAATTTCTAAGTGCCTGCTGATCATCAATCAGACTGCCCGAGTATCAAAGGGCGGGGCAGCATGGATGAGCCTCTGCATTTCTATTTCCATGTTTTGATGTATTCTTTTCCAGAAATGCTAAGGTAGTTTCTACCTGAAATATTTGGACAATTCATCTATTTGTAAAAACATTTTGTTGGTGGGTCAACTGGGCTCAAACCCAAAACCTCAAGTTTGCTTGCCTTATGCTGGCCCAGAAATGAGGCTGGTCCACGTATCAGGGGGGGATAAAATGCTTGAGAGATGTTTGGTTATGGATAATCAACATTCTATAATCAATGTACATGTAGCTCACCCGATGAATGGTTCGGCCTCTTCAATCTTTCCTTGTGCAGGTTGCATTTGCATTTCTCAGTTTTTTTTTTTCCCCCTACCTCCAAATATATTGCTAATGCATTTAATAATAATAATAATAATAAAAACAATCTTATCATTTGTTCTCTGAGCTGATTTTCTGAACTTGGTAAATGACCACTGGAGAACCTTCTATTGAAGTTTGTTGTAATCCTATTCTTGTTTTGTGGGGTTCGCTACGGAAGAAAGGATATGAGAATTTTCTGAATCGATGAAACCTTGGTCAAGGCTAACTGTTGAGATAATGGAGTTCTTTGTATTGAATAGGACCATGGCTAGAAAGGGAGTTTTGTTGAGATCAATGAGATATTGGGGCCTAGTAAGTGTTTATTATTATTATTATTATAGATTATTTATTATTTATTTATATTTAATCCAGGATTGTTGATTACTTAGTTCTCAAGCTCAGTGACTAAACTTGAAAGTCAGCTGTGTCAACTTGACTCGCTAAGATTTGAGTGACAAAGAAACTCACACCTCTAGGTGACTTCTTGTTGACTTGGTCAGACTCATCAAGTTGTCTTGCTGAGCAGGCTGAGTCGACATGACTCGTATCGACTTGAGCTGAGTCTCTGGCTGGTCTAAGGTAGGGTTAAAAAGAAATATTAAAAAAAAAAAAAAAAAAAAAAAAAACTGTGACCGAAACCCATGATCTCTTCTGGGAGAGGCAGTCTCTAACCAACAGAGAAAGAAGGTTTTTGGTCCCTTCAGCATTTTTTTATAAAATAGTTTTAAGCCTTAAATAACTATGTTAATACTTATTGGCCCAAGAAATATATTTAATTTAATTAGTGAATATCGAGTCAAGTCAATTAAAGAATGGCAGAGGATTGGATGGCCTCGATGTTTGAGTGGTCAAAGATCTCATTAGTAGGATCTTTCAGTTAAGAGGGATATATATATATATATATATATATATATATATATATATCTATATATATATATATATATATATATATGTATATATATGTATATATATGGAAATGGTTCTATGCGGTCAAGCTGTGTGGGCCTCCACTGTGATGCGTGCCGAACATCTACCCCATCAGTCAGATACAACATTCCATGGTGGGCCTCGTGCTTAAAAATCAAGTCAATCCATGACTTGTGTGGGCCACACCACATACAACCCCACATACAAAAGTTGAGAGGGGTTATCCTCCCATTAAAACATTCATAATCATTTCGTGGGCCCAACCGAGGTGTGGTTCACAAATCCAGCCCATCCATTATGTGTCCCACTTAGAAGAGGGGTCAGACCAATTATGTGTCCCACTTGGAAGAGGGGTCAGACCAAGTTTCCGACGCATCCAAATTTTAGGTGGGCCCTACCAAGTGCTTTTATATGTTTTAGGCATGTCTTCACATTATTTTAGATGGTATGGCCCACTGCGTTCCTTATACGGCTGATTTTTGGGATATCCAATCATTTAAAGGGGACCCATCAAATGCAGAGTGTTGATGTTTGGCATGCATCACGGTGGGGCCCACACAGCTCGACCTCATGGGAAGTTCCCATATTATATATGTTATTATTATTATGTTGATCATCAACGGTGGAAGCATAATCAACTTAATCACAGCCTGGGTATGTTGTACGTATTACTTGGGTGTTCGTGTAATACCTGAAAGTACTAAAAAATGGTGCAAGCAAATAATCAGATATCATTGGGCAATGTGCAGGTCTACTTCCCTGCTAACATTCCTTAGAATGGTAGGTAAAAATAATTCACAGGATGAAAAGTCTGCCGTAGTATGCTTCGACTCTGTAAAAAAAAAAAAAAAGAAAAAAGTAAAAAAGAAAAAGAAAATAAAGAGAGGCTATGGATGCATGTGATCTGTATATACGAATTTGAATATTCCATGGTTGGTTTATCTAATATATTGACCTAATGGCCTATCATGGATGGACCATGCCCAAAAAAAATAAATCTCCTCAATCGGTCAATTCTACCATTTCATTAATGGCTAGCAAGTGTGGTTGAGAGGAAATGTGCATGGACTAAAGATTTTGACTTAGATGTTTCAATTTGCGAGATGGCGGACATGGTCCATCCAATTGATGGCTTGGATAAACCAACAATGGGACCATGCCCAAAACCTGGGTGCACAACAGGGAACTTAGGCCCCAAAAACGTAATATCAATAGACAAGAAGATGGTGAAAACAGTAATATGGTGACGTGCTAAAGATAGAAACCATTCTTCAAAAACTAGTATACTCTTCAGCTGGTGCTGCAGCTTGGGCATGGGCAACCCGAACCCAATTGAAGAGACACAAACCCTAGTTTGGGTCGGGTTGGGTCAGGTCGGGAGTATTACAAGTGTTTGGGTTGCATTGTCAAGGTCCTCTGATTGGAAAATGCCAACCTGATACGAAACTAGGTTGGGTTTGGGTGGTTGTTCCGTATCTCTGGATGACGGGGAACACCGAAATAGGCATGGGGAAGCCCTAATCCCAGGAAAACCGTCGCCGCTGTTCTTGTATACTGCTTAATTTAGTGCTTGTGGTGCTAGAGTGTTGGTGTTCTCTTGTTCACCTGCAGCTCTTGTTGCCACTGAACTCGTATAGAGTTCATAGCTACCTACAGAGAAGCCCGTGTACTACACCTGGTTCACTGGGTGGCATCTGAGGTCTCAAACGGTTCCACTGCTATTCGTCATGTAATGTCGATGTGACTCAATGCTAATGATCATACCACCGTTGTTTGTTCATCATGGGATGTGATGCTTATGTCAGCAGTGGTACTGTCATCCACGTGTGCCCCAAGGTACATCTACATGCCTGCTTCTATGGCCGTCCGATTCACTATACTTTGAAAGCTTCTTTTTTTGCTTCATCTGTTGCTTGCTGCATAGCATTCAAGATGGTATCCCCATCCCCTCCCCATTTTCGTATCCCAGGAGCACTACTTCTTTGAAAGGTACCTGTAGTTACTAGTCAACGAAGCAAAGCCAGCTGAAATATGTATGAGCGCCAACGTGCGTTTACTAATAGGCTTTCAACCGGCTAGCAAGCTTCAAAATGTATGAGTGCCAACGCCTGTTTTACTGATAGGCTTTTTGGCCAGTTGAAAATTGTATGCACGACCGTTGCTTGCTGGTTGCTTCAAAGCCGTTGCGCGCTAGCTTACGTTTCTCAGCATGACTTCCAAGCTTATTACTAAGGTAAAATGCGCTAGCGCGCCTGAATTGATAGTTGTTTTTCAGCTGACTGAAAAACCGTTGCATGCTAGCGTGCTCAGTAGTTTTTTAGTAAGTTACATGAACCTTCAAGTTTGCTGCTTCTTAAGGTACCCGCACTCAGGAACACCCATGGCATGATACAGGTGTTTGCTCACAGTGAATGGAGCACCATGTGACTTACTTAGCACAACATGGCAGCGAAGTTAAAGGATGACTTTGCTTTCAAGTGGTTTGCCTTTGGTACGCTAAACAAGCCCTAAGTGAACGTGTCAAAGCCCATCACTAGATAGGGGTGCTCGTTTTTCATGGGGAACCCTAGAACAAGAGTGGAAAAGGTGCTGAACAGATTCAGATGGAAACTTTCCACCTTTCTTGGACATTGAATGTCTATCCGCCCTTTTGAGTCGTCACGAGCCGAAAAGCGTACCGGTGGGTCGGGTCGGGTTGGGAATATCATGTGTTTGAGTTTGATTGAGTTGAGTAGGAATCCGGGTTGTGTTTGAGTTTGTCACCTCAGGTTGGAATTTGGGTCAAGTTGGGTTGCAGGTGGGCTTGGGTTGACCCTCAACCCAACTCAACCTGCCTGAGTTGTTCTGATGCGCACATAACTGATTCCAACAACTTTATAGGCAAAGTCATTGCTCATAAAAACCTGCCCACCATTGTACTTGTTGTATGTAGTGAACCGATCCCTGTGAGAAGTCATATGATCCGAGGCCCCCGAATCCAAATTCCAGTCATTACTAAGGTAACCGGATTTGGATGCGTTTAAGACATCACCACCATCCACCTTGCATGATTGTGCTGTGTTGGTCTCTTTTTAGCTCATTCTTTGATTTTTCTCCCTTTTTATCCTTAGGGTTCCTATGGTCCTTCTTCATATGTCATCATTCCATAATTCTAACACTTCATCTTGCCATTTCCTTTTGATTTGGATAACAATCGAAAATTTCCCTTCTCCCTTTCAGTATTCATTTCCTTTGCAACAACGCATCCACAGAGGTATATTCGCTACTATAATTCTTTCTCAAATACTTCTCATGAAAGGCTGAGATGACAATGTCAACATTGATGGTATCCCTACTGTGGATTAGCATGTTTATTAGATTCTTGAAAGATGGTGGCAGTGAATTCAAAAGAATTAAGCATTGATCTTCCTCTCCAATCTTAATCTCCACATTTATCATTTTGTATAATAATTCACTGAAAGTGCTCATGTGTTCATTAATGTCAGATACTTCTATCATCTCAAGATTATAGAATTGTTTTTTAAGATACAAAAAGTTATATAGTGATTTCTTCATAAACAAACTATCAAGTTTTGTCCATATCCCTGTGGTGGTCTTTTGATCAAGGACATTATATATAACATTGTCCACTAGATACAATTATATCGAGGTTATAACCTTCTCGTCTAGTTCATCCCATTCTTCATCAACCATAGATGCAGGATGCTTCGTCTTCCCAAGGAAAACATGTTGCAATCCTTGCTGAACTAGGAGACATCTCATCTTAACCTTCCATAGTTCAAAGTTATTTCTCCTAGTGAACTTCTCCGTTTCATACTTAATATTAAATCCCTCAGACGACATGATTTTAGATTCAAAGAACGAAAAAATCCCAATGTTTTTTTATGATATCACTTGTTGGGGGGATGCACAGAAGTAACTTCGAGTTAGAATAAAATAATAAGAGATCAAATAAATCTAGCAAATATATAACACAAGGTTTTTACGTGGAAAAATTCTCGCGGGAAAATACCACAATACAAAACAACAGCGAGTCCACTATGATAAACAATTTTATAAGAGATTGAAAAACTTATCGATATGAGAATTAACTCCGAAAAACATACAAAACTCTAGCTTTGCTCTCCCTTTGCTCACAAAAGTCCCAAACATGTTCTCAATATCCTAATATCTGATTACAAACTCTTAAATAGAGTTAAAATCGAATTAAAAAATACAAATCATAATTTCGTACAAATGGGCAAGTTGGTTGATGGGAGCTTCGATCAGAACGAGTGCCATCGACGGCCCATCGATGGGATCGAAGCCATCTTCGATTGGAAAGATTGGGACCCAAAATTGTTCGGCGAGTAAAAGCAAAAAAAAAAAGGAGTTTATCGATGGAATCGACAGATGCTCGATGGGACCGAGTGGTTCGTTGATGCCATCGACCAAGTTATAGACAGATTGAAGCTATTTAACATCACTTACAAAAGTACATAGCAACCTCGACCATTCCATGATACTGGACAATGATCTAAACCAATCAAGGTAAGGTGGATAATGATTTGAATTATTCTAAGATGGTGGATGGCAATCTAAACTGATCATTCTATCTATATTTGCAATGAGATGACTACTTCTTTGGAGAATTTTTGTTTTCTAAAATATACTCACAATGGTTACTTGCATATGATGGAAAGTGATAAAATAAAGAAATCCCTTGAAATGTGAGTATTGAAATCTTAATGAAACTTTTTTAGGTGGTTGTACCTATTTAGGAAAAAAAAGGTGACATTTCATTAAAAAAAAAAATTCCTTAAAATACATTTAAACCATGATAATTAATAGATAATTTTCATTAACCATAAGAAGATGAAATTTCTCGAGGTGGAACCAAACTGAGCTTTAGTCATTTTGCAAATTTCTTTCTCATAAGGATTTAATTATTATTATTTAAGTACTTAATTAATAAGCTGGAATAGCTCAGTTGGTTAGAGCGTGTGGCTGTTAACCACAAGGTCGGAGGTTCAAGCCCTCCTTCTAGCGAATAATTTTATTTTAATTTTTAAATTCTCGCAAAATTTTAATTTTAGGTCATCCGTCAAATCCAGACCGATCAATCATTAACGTACAAAATGGACGGTCTATGTAATTGATTATAGGAAAATTTTGTCAAATTATCTGAGACATCGATTTGCTAGGCTCCAACTTTAGGTGGATATTGGTCGAAGCATCAATTTAAAAAGAACATCCCCATGTATCACATCAGTACATTGGAATAATTCTTAGTCGTAGATCTGTAGCCCATAGAACTAAAACTTAAGGGGGTACGATGAGAAGAGGGCCATCATCAGGTTGGTTTGAACTTATACATCTTTTCCTAAAAAAGAAATCTAGTTCACTCAGCATGCGGGCCCAATATTGGAAACATGTGAATGGGTTAAAAATCTTCAGCCAAGTTTGTCAGAGTTGTACACGTTTTTTGCTAAATGTGGCCCACCTGGGGATTAGATCAACTTGATTCTTGAGCTACATCAATATAGTTCAATGGGGTGGAGCGTATTCTGACAGATGTTCGACACGTTCCTGATAACGCCTAAATAATACATATTCATCCTCTATTTTATATTGCTTTTATCATATTCATCAAATTAATTAGTCCTAATTATGTGTGTTTCATGTACGAAGAGAGATTTGAAGTCCAAGATCAAATCTGAGTTAATTGTGAGGATTTAAAGGTCAAAGATAATCAAAAGTGGAGTGATTAAAAATTTAAGATTTAAGAGGTCAATGTATGAAGATTAAGCATATTTGAGCATGTAGACCAAATGAGATCAAGAGCAAGTCGAGTGATGCTTGCAAACAAGAAAAGAAATCAAGAAAATTCAAGGCTAGAAAAATCAAATTCTGAAATTCCTGTGCCAAAAGACAAAACCTTAAAACCGTATAAATGACTATTTGATGCCATCAATGACAGTTTCAATGCCATTGAAGACAACTTCGATCCCATTGAGAAATTCATGAATTTTCTAAGTTAGTTACTGGACACATCCTTCGATGTCATCGAAGAAGCTTTGATGCCATCGAAGGTGCATGCAACTACGTAAATTTAAAATCAGTTTACAATTTTTTCGGGGTGGTGCGAAAGTTGGATCTCCAAAACTATAAATTGGGGTCCTTAAGACATCCTAAATCATCTTTTAGGGTTTGGAGAGGGAGAGAAGGCCTAATTGGAGCGTCGACAACGTTCTTCCGCTTCGATTTTTTCACGGATTCTAGTAGATTTTTAGTTTTTAGTTTGTTTTTTAATTAACTTTGACTTGCTAATCTCTTAGCTAAGGCTAAGGGGTGAAGCTTCTATTTTATTGTTATGTTTTAGTTTATGGATTCATACTTTTGGATTTTAATGTTGATTAGTTAATTGAAGTTGGTTTGAATTTTCTTTAAAGTTTTTGTGTTGTTTCATCTTTGATATATTATCGACTCGGGGCACATTGGACGCTTGGAAGTGCAATTATAATGCTTAATTAGAGAATGAATAAAGTTGTAAAATTTCTTAATCTATTGTAGACTTCGGGCACAATAGATGCTTGAATTCCCAGCGATTGATATCGAGTGTTTCATGAGAGAATCGTTTAATTAATATCATACCTTGCTAGTTGTTGATATTGGTTTAACTATTTCATCTTCCAATTAGAATGATTTCGAATTCGATTCTAGTTGAGTTATAAAAGATGAATCGATGAATTATGTATTGTGATTACTAGAAGTGGATCCCTGGATCTTAGTTCTTTATTTTTATTGATTTTACTCTTAACTCATTTGTTGGATTAAAAACTCAGACAAACCGTTAGCCTTATACTAGTTATAGTTGTGTTTTCACACTCCTTGTGGATCAACCTCGATCTCACCAAGTTATTACTACATTATGTCCCTGCACTTGGGGTTGTTCGAACAGTTCTAAACCTCAGGAAGAATTTGATATCTCTAAGGGCTCTTGAGGCAATTGGTTGCAAGTTCATTGGTTATAACAGGGTCCTTAAAGTTTCAAAAGTGTCACTTATTGTGATGAAAGCGCAGTGGAGTAGTAATTTATACATGTTGATTAGAATACTGAAATAGGTGGAGCTGCAACATCTGTAGCGGAATCTACATCATCACGATTATAACATGTACGCCTAGACCATATTAGTGACCACGATATGAAGATACTTTTTCTTTAAATTTATTATCATTGTTTGATTCTTGTTTTTAAAAGTAGGCATTCAAGGAAGTTGCTTGGCTAAAATGTATGATGAATGAGTTGGAGCTTCTGTAAAAAGTTGTGCCTATAAATTGTGACAGAGAGAGGGCGATTAATTTGGCGAAGAACTCAGTGTAACACTCTCTGACTAAGCACATTGATGTTCATCATCTCTTTATTTAGTGGATACTAGAAGACGGAGATGTTACTTTTGAGAAGATTTGCACACCAGTGAGAATCGAGTGGACATGCTTACGAAGGTAGTTCGTGCAAAGAAGTTCAAGTTTCACTCGACTTTTCTAGACTTGACAAGAAAGAATTAGAGACGGAGTGTGCACAAAGCAATGATAGCGATGCTTAGAAAAAAATTTGCAAGGCAAGGAAGTGATTTTGCAATCAAGATAAAGATTGTTAAAATTGTGATACCAAAATCATTATTGAGTCTATTCACTTTTACGAGCCCATATGACCCATGTTTCACATGCTAACAAGGTCCTAGTGTTAGTAGACCATTGGGTATTTTTAATATTTATCTCATGAAATGGTGGCTTTTAAGGTTAGTTATGTTGGGGTTAAGAGTGAGTTATGATTTTTTTTTTTTTTTAATTTTTTATATTTTTTAGAGCCTCCAAGAGAAAGAGCTAGGATTTTGGTTGTAAATTATCTCCATCCATGCAATCTTCTCTGAATAGTTGATTGATTGTTGCTTGTGCCACAATTTTTTCTTGCAAGGTTTTCCACATAAAAATTGTGTGTTCTTTGTGTGTTTGCTTAGATTTGTGTTTTCTCTTTCTTATTTTAATCCAAATTAAGGTGCTTTCACAACAGAATCGGTTCTCTGACAATAATGTATCCATAATTATCTCCCAACAGATAGACGGATGCATAATTTCAAAGATTTCAATATTTCAAATATAAGATTACAATATTTCAAATATATATGTTAACTTATTATCTCCTTGTTATCTTATTATAACCAACTACATTTATTTAATACAATGCATCCGTGCAATCCAAGCTTAAATGGACTATACTCTTCATAGTACCAGAGCCATATGATAGGGATTTTTCTCCTCATTGTTGGGTTCGATGAAATCGAACCAGTTTCGATATCATCGATAATTGTCAGATTTTTCATTGCTGGTCGCTGGACAGTTTTTGTCCTGTTTCGATATCATCGACGGACTTTCGATGATATCAAGGCTGTCATCGAGAGACCTTCGATGACATCGATAATTGTCGAAATTTTCACCCCTGGTCGCTAGACAGTTTTGGTCCTGTTTCAATATTATCAAAGGACCGTCGATGATATCAAAGGCTGTCATCGAGAGACCTTCAATATCATCGAAGAGTTACACAGATGCGATTGCGGAAATGCAGATTCTGCGGAAATTGTTTCCTATTTTGATTATACCTCTTTTTATTCTTATATAAAGGGGTGTATGTGGGATTGATGTGTATTCTAGGGTATTCTAAGATTTCCTAAAGGTTTTTTAGGAGGGCTTAGGGCTATCAAAGGTGTGTGAGAGAGAGAAAGAGAAAGAGAGAGAGGAAGCTCGTGGAAGGGAGGCTATGCTCGTAGAGATGATCTACCATATCTCAGCGCTTCCACGTCCTCGTAATCTGTGAGATCTCTCCATTTTCTTTGTTTCTCTTATTGTTTATCCACTCCTGCGTAAGTGAAGAAGGTTGTAACGTTCTACTTCATAGTGGATTGTTGATTTGGACGAGGTCCCGTGGTTTTTACCTCTTTGAGGATTTTTCATGTAAAATTCTCTAGTGTCGTGTGGTTTATGCTTTGATTTATTTCATTGCTTTATTATTCCATAATTCTGCTTTGTTTCGAGAGGCTAGATCCTAAGGTTTTGTGCAAGGCCCCCAACAAAGTGGTATCAGAGCTAAGTTTATTGAACGGGTAGGATTAGTTTGGAATTATGGAAGGTGGCTCATCAAGGATGATCAGCCTCAATGGTTTTAACTGGACCATATGGAAGGCTAAGATGGAGGACATGCTTTATTGCAAGGACTTATATTATCCAATTTTAGGCATATCAACAAAATCCAAGGATATGTTTGTTGATGATTGAAAGAAAATAGACCGGAAGGCGATGGGGTTTATTAGACAATGGTTGGACGATTTCGTATTCCACCATGTGTCTATGGAGACCTCAGCTGCTAGCCTATGACTGAAATTGGAAGGGTTGTATGAGAGGAAGACAGCCGGTAATAAGATTTTTCTGATAAGGCGACTTGTGAATCTTAAGTTCAAAGATGGTGGTTCTGTGGCTGAGCAGATGAATGAGATCAGCAATATAGTGAACCAGCTCTCCGCTATGAAGATGGTCCTGGATGATGAATTGTAGGCTTTGCTATTGCTTAGTTCATTGCCTGACAGTTGGGAGACATTAGTGGTGTCACTTAGTAACTCCGCGCCAGACGGAAAGATATCCATGGAACAGGTAACCATTTGTCTCTTCAATGAGGAGACAATGAGGAAGTCTTAGGGGTCTACTCAGCAAGAGGCCCTTGTGACACAGGAACATGGGAGAAGAAAGAACAGGAAAGGCAGGAAGGTCTGAGATAAATCAAGAGGTAAGTCGAGTAAAAGAAAGGATGTTGATTGCTAGAATTGTGGCAAGAAGGGCCACTACAAGCATGAATGTCGTGGTAAGAAGAACGACAATAAGGGAAAAGGTAAGGAGAATGAAGATGAATCAAATTCCACTGCGATCGCTTCAGATGGCGACGTTGTAGTTATTCTTTCAGAAGATCACGATATATGTCTCATGGCTACGAGTCAGGACACCGAATGGGTGATAGACTCGGGAGCCTCGTTTCATGCGATTCCACGCAAGGACTTCTTCACAAGCTACAAGTCAGGTGACTATGGGATCGTGAAGATAGAAAATTCTTGCGTATCGAAGATCGTAGGAGTCGGTGATATTTGTGTGAAGACCAATGTGGGCTGCACATTGGTTCTTAGGGATGTGAGACATATCCCAGACCTTCGCCTCAACTTGATGTCGACGGGAAGGTTAGATGATGATGGCTATGAAAGCCGGTTTGCTGGTGGGCGCTGGAAGCTCATCAAGGGTTCGTTGATTATAGCTAGAGGAAAGAAGTGTTGCACCATTTACAAGGCAAGTGTCAGTGTGTGCAAGGGTGGGTTGAACGCAGCGGAAGATTCAACTATGGACATGTGGCACAGGCGTCTAGGCTACATGAGTGAAAAAGGGCTTCAGCTACTAGCGAAGAAGCAGCTCCTTTCAGACGTGACATGTATACCTATCAAAACCTGTATTGATTATTTATTAGGGAAACAACATAGAGTTTCATTTATTAAAATTGCTTCTCATGTTAATAAACTGCATGCATTAGATTTGGTTTATTCTGATGTTTGTGGACCTATGAGGACAAAAACCTTAGGTGGGGCATTGTATTTTGTCACTTTTATAGATGATGCATCTAGGAGGGTTTGGGTTTATGCTTTGAAATCCAAGGACGAGGTCTTTTGTGTGTTTAAATTGTTTCATGCTATGGTCGAGAGAGAGACATATAGATCATTGAAGTGCATCCGCACTGACAATGGTGGTGAATACATTGGTGACTTTCATGAGTATCGTAAGTCCCTGGGTATACGGCATGAACAGACGGTTCCCAAGACCCCCCAGTATAATGGTGTAGTTGAGCGAATGAATCGCACCATTGTAAAGAGAATCAGATGCATGTTATCCTATGCGAAGTTGCCCAAGACGTTCTGGGGAGAAGCAATGCACACGGCAGTGTATTTGATAAACAGGTCTCCATCAGCCCCGTTGAATGGAGAAGTACCTGAGAAGGTGTGGACTGAACATGATCCATCGTACAGTCATCTTAGGGTGTTTGGATGCAGGGCATCCATTCACGTACCAAAAGGTAAGAGGTTCAAGCTCGATATGAAGATCAGGCAGTGTGTGTTCTTGCGGTACGGTGATAAAAAGTTCGGTTACAGATTGTGGGATCCGACCGAGAAGAAGCTCGTTAGGAGCAGAAATATGGTTTTCTTTAAAGATCAGTGTATAGAAGATATTGGTAAGCCAGAGAAGAACCAACCTAGTTCAGGTGAGCTAGAGGACATGGATCCAGTTATTCCTCCCATGGTGCCTGATGATGGGGGAATACAGTAATGTGCAGAGGACGAGTGAGTTCCTACAGAAGATGGACCAGGGGAGCAGCCCCCACTTGATCCACCTGTTAAGCCACAGGTGAGGAAGTCACATAGGGACAAACAACCGTCTAAGAGGTACTCGTCGCATGAGTATATTATGCTCACTGATGGGAGAGAGGCAGAAGGGAAGAAAGCTTTGAGCAACAAGTGGGTGTTCAGAAAGAAGGTTGAGCAGAAGAATTCACAGACGAGGTTTAAGACCAGACTTGTAGTGAAAGGGTTCGGTCAGAAGAAAGGTATAAACTTCGAGGAGATATTCTCACCAGTGGTGAAGATGACATCCATACGGGTGTTGCTTGGGTTGGTGGCTAGCATGGATCTGGAGATAGAGCAGTTAGATGTTAAAACTGCCTTTCTCCATGGTGAACTGGAAAAAAAGATCTACATGCACCAAACTGAGGGGTTCGAAGTCAAGGGCAAGGAGCATATGGTATGTAGGTTGAGGAAGAGCTTGTATGGGTTGAAACAAGCTCCACGGAATGGTACAAGAAGTTTGACTCATTTATGTTGAAGCATGGGTATGACAGAATGGAGTCAGACCACTGTGTGTTCACACACAAGTTCTCATATGGTGATTTCTTAGTTCTGCTATTATACGTTGATGACATGCTCATCATGGGAAAAGACATCAAGAAGATCGATAAACTGAAACAGGAGTTGGACAAGTCGTTTACGATGAAAGATTTGTGCCCGGCTAAACAGATCTTAGGAATGGAGATAAACCGTGATAGAAGCAGCAGGAAGCTTTGGCTGTCACATGAGCGGTATATTGAGAAAGGCCTAGAGCGGTTCAATATGAATGCAGCGAAGCCGGTCAGTACTCTACTGGATGGTCACTTCAGATTGAGCGATAGACAGTGTCCCAAAATGAAGGCAGAGATGGATGAGATGCTGAAGATACCTTACGCGTCAGCAGTAGAAAGTTTGATGTATGTTATGGTGTGTACACTTCCAGACATATCATATGCGATTGGTGTTGTCAGCCGGTATCTTGCTAATCCTGGCAAAGAGCATTGGGCAGCGGTGAAGTGGATACTGCGATATCTAAGAGGCTCATCCAGGTTGAGCCTATTTTATGGTGACAGAAAACCTGTGTTAGAGGGCTACACAAATGCAGATATGACAGGCGACATTAACTCAAGGAAGTCTGCATCGGGGTTCATGTTCATGTTTACAGGGGGAGTGGTTTCTTGGCAGAGCAAGTTACAGAAGGTCGTAGCATTGTCGACAACAGAGGCCGAGTACATTGTAGTCACAGAGGCATGTAAAGAGATGCTTTAGATGAAGAGGTTCCTACAAGAACTTAGCCTGAAGCGGGAGCAGCACGTGGTCTATTGTGATAGCCAAAGTGTTATACACTTGAGCAAGAATCCAAGTCAGCATTCCAAGTCGAAGCACATAGAGATTCGGTATCACTGGATTAAAGATACTTTGGAATAGATGGTGTTACAGCTTGGGAAGGTCCATACGGACGATAATGGGTCAGACATGATGACCAACGCTTTGCTCAAGGGCAAGTTTGAGGTTTGTAGAAACTGGGCTGACTTGAAGAAGGTAGATTCCTCCTGAGTCGAAAAGGGAGAGATTTGATGGGGATTTTTCTCCTCATTGTTGGGTTCGATGAAATTGAACTAGTTTCGATATCATTGATAATTGTCGGATTTTTCACCGCTGGTCGCTAGACAGTTTTTGTCCTGCTTCGATATCATCGAAGGCTGTCATCGAGAGACCTTCGATGACATCGATAATTATCAAAATTTTCACCCCTGGTCGCTGGACAGTTTTGGTCCTGTTTCGATATCATCGAATGACCGTCAATGATATCGAAGGCTGTCATCGAGAGACCTTCGATATCATCGAAGAGTTATGCAGATGCGATTGTAGAAACGCAGATTCTACGAAAATTGTTTCCTATTTTGATTATACCTCTTTTTATTCTTATATAAAGGGGTGTATGTGGGATTGGGGTGTATTTCAGGGTATTTTAAGATTTTCTAAAGGTTTTCTAGGGGGGCTTAGGGCTATCAAAGGTGAGAGAGAGAGAGAGAGAGAGAGAGAGAGAGAGAGAGAGAGAGAGAGAGAGAGAGAGGAAGCTTGTGGAAGGGAGGCTATGCTCGTAGAGGTGATCTACTATATCTCAGCGCTTCCACGTCCTCGTAATCGGTGAGATCTCTCCATTTTTTTTTGTTTCTCTTATTGTTTATCCACTCCTGCGTGAGTGAAGAAGGTTGTAACGTTCTACTTCATAGTGAATTATTAATCTGGACGAGGTCCCGTGGTTGTTACCTCTTTGAGGGTTTTCCACGTAAAATTCCCTGGTGTTGTGTGGTTTATGCTTTGATTTATTTCGTTGCTTTATTGTTCCATAATTCTGGTTTATTTCGGGAGGCTAGATCCTAAGGTTTTGTATAAGGCCCCCAACACCATAGTGAAAGTCACTTTCAGTGTTCGAATATCAATATCGCCTTACATATCGCACCATTGGGATACAGATACGTATCGATTATCGCATGGGATATATCAATTGTATCACATAATGTATCATTGTTGTTGGAAACATGGGGAAACATTGGAAATTGGTCGAATTTTTCAATGAAATTTCAATGATTGGTAAAAAAGACATCAATACACACCTATAAATCAAAACATTAGAAAAATAAAAAAAATAAAAAAATAAAAAATAAAAACAAGTGCACATGATAGGTTTTCTTTGTTTGGGGTCTTAATCTATGCATTGTCTAACTGAATTGATACAAGTATATTCAAAGTTTATTCATATAATTTATAAATGTAAGAAGACGTATGGAAATACAAGCAATACATTCAAAAGCAAAAGAAGAATCACTAGATTATGTTATATACATGTTTGATTTTATGCTTAGACACAAATATTACAACCGATTTGCGAGAAATTGAGAAAATTTTGATTTTTTTTTTTTCAATTTTCCGCAACTCGGTCATTCTCTTCAAAATCTCGAAATCGAAGCTCATAATCCATGTTTTTTCACGCAAAACATAAAAAATCATGAATTTGTAACAATTCGATGTTGATGTACAAAAAAATAATCATTTTATTATTATTATTATTATTATTTTTTTTTTTATAAATGCTCACCAGATCAAACATGTAGAATATATATTACTACTCATACATTTTGTATCGAACAGGTGAGATACAAGATATATCGTGAGATATATCGGCTGATATCATTGATATTTAAAACACTGGTCTCTCTTAACTATAAAAGAAATAATTTTTTTTCTTATCTCAACTGTTCATCGAATCCCAACCGTCAACCATTTTGATAACTCAACTATTTGTTGGGAGATAATCGTGGCAATACGTTATCATAATAAGTTCTAAATACTAAGGATGCCAGATCCAAAATAACAAGGAAATTGGACTGGTAGCCAAACCATCAATGTCTTGAAAAGGGTATAATTCGCGGAGAGTAAAATAATTTACCACATGCAGCAGGCAAAGCTCATAAATGATCATGATTCTCCTTAAAGCCCATCCACATAGTGTCCCACCTGTGCAACTGTCTTGATCACCAACATGTTTTACGGATTCCATGAGGATGAACTACAAAGTACCACATGCACGAGCCAGCCATACAACGGGGTAATTTAGGACCACCAAACTTATACATCGTACGATTTAAAAATAAAAACTTAGCGATGTAACCGCCACGAATTAATTATTTAAAATTATATAAGTGAATGCATCATCATCACCATACCCTTGTCTTAACTATTTGGAGTTATCTTTGCAAATCCTGTTTGGTTGCGCGTGATATAATTTAAATATATCATAAAAAGTGGTATTTATGATTTCGATAATATAAAATCCCACCCACTCTCAATGCATTTGAAATTTGCATTGTATCATCGATATATCATCGATACATTGCGATAAATTTCAATATTTTAAGTAGTGGTTGTATGGTCAATGCCACCAAATCTCCATTGTAGGGAATATCTTCACTTCTGTTTTCCTGATATGCCAACCTTTTAAAATTAATTTATTATAAAGCCCTCTAATCTAAGCCTCTAATCACATCCCTTTATACTTTATCATTAAATGATCTCAACCATCAAGGTGGTGTGGTAGACAAGTATGATTTGGACCATCTAATCGATTGGAAAATGGTGGACCCCACATGTACTTTTTTTTAATTGTAAAAAATTAGCTGAAAAATGCAACCACTCCATGGACATGTACAGCTCGGATCTTGAAAGCAGAGGCATAATCTGCCAGACCTTTGGAATTAGGTAGGTGTATGTATGTATACTTCATGTGGGTGTCCTTAGCTTCTTTTTATATTTAAATCTAAGCCTTCCTTGGAAAAAGACTGTATCCCAGCCTTTGAAATTAGATAAGCATATCATTCTAATGATCTCCAACGAAACCACATTAGGTGGGCCAGGCCCAATCAAAAATTTTATCAAGATGGGCTTTTGGCTGCCAACGGGTACCCGAGGGATCCAACATGATTTAAACGGGTCCAGTTCTAGTTGTTGGGCAGAAAAAAAAAAAAAAAAAAAAAAAAAAAAAAAAAAAAAAAAACCGAAAATGGGAAATGATAGTGTCCCTAACCATTTTGTTGATGTCGCCAGAGCTTTAATTGACACATGGCATGGCCAATCATCAATCTGCACCTTCATTTATTCCTTCCTCTAGTATGACTAAATGAACGGTCTAGATGGATGAATGCTTGTTTTCACTCGTCTCTAATATATGTTTTCTAACTAGTATCTATTATATATTACAAGGGTGCACTCACATGGTAGCGGTGATATTGGGATATCGTGGGGTTCACATGATGTGTGCATCTGGTCCATCCCATCCATACCACAGGGACTGATTGGGAGGGTATGTTCCTGCATCCCACAAGCAACCCCACTCCAGCTCGGTGTGAAAATGTCCCTGCATTAATCACCTCCGAAGAAAAGTCTGGAACACAAGACCTCCCGCCGGATACTAATTTGATGCTGGACAATTAACCACTCACTCTAAAAGCTCAAGCTTTTAGAGCAAGTGGTTAATTGTCCTGCGTCAAATCATGAGAAGGAGAAAATGATAGACGGGGTGGATCTGAAACACACATCATGTGGGCCCCACAACAGTCCGATAACACCAAAGCACGTGCCCCAATCTTTTAACGACTTTTTCTTGAGATGACTCAGACCGAACTAGAGTTTGCAAATGCAAGGTTGATAAGACCCGATGGATACCTAAACCCAATGTAATTCAATTCTAACAGCTCCAACGTGATTCCGGACACAGGGCCTGACCCTTAAGCATGTTAGGGCACAGGTACAACAGGACCTGACCAGTCAACAGCCCTAGAACCAGCCATTGAGAACCCCAGTCAAGTACCACTAGGACTAGTCGAACCAGAGCCGGTGGGACCTATTATAGTTTGACACCATAAGCCACCCTGTCTTAGACGACTCGAGCGAATTTAGACCCACTCAGATAACTTGGGCACAACCCTAAGACCCTAACATTTAGGTTGGGTCCAGTCAAGTACCACTAAGACGAGTCAAACCAGAGCCAATGGGACCCATTACGGTTTGACACCATGAGCCACCCTGACTTAGACGGCTAGGGCGAATTCAGACCCACTCAGATAACTTGGGCCGATTTGGCCCTGACTTGGAAGAGTAGCAACTCGATGCAGGGCTGAACAAGTTGATCCAAGTCGGTGTAGAATGGAGACTAAGGACACATACAATTAAGAAATTAATTTCAATTTACCATTGTTCTTAATTACATGGGATTGGGACCCGGTGTTCTAAATTATATGCGATCAGGACCCGGTGCTCAACGGGCTATATATAAAGGCGTGTTTGGATGCACAAACAAATTGAATTGTGGACGTCCAATTCAATCAAGAGGAAATGCAAAACATTAATTAATAATGTTTTTCACTTCCATTGAGTTGAAAGCAGTGGAACTATGATCTTGGCTTGCAATTTGGTTTTTGCATATCAAATATAATTCAATGGTGCATTCAAATACGGCCTGAGTAATTAAGCAACTTGTCACAATACATGTGTGGGTAAAAACAAAATCTGGACTATTCATCTGTGGCCTTACATTAGACGGGCCACATGACTAAAATAGCATCTCCAAGGATAACCCTAGCAGTGGTTGGAAAACTTTTGTAAATTAGACGGTTGGATTTGAGTTGTTCTCAATAACCCAAGCGGTTTATTTGATGGGGCTCCCCTTGGGTGGGAGATGCCAAAAAAAAAACACTCTTTGATGAATATTTTTTACCTTATGATCATATGAAGACTATTGACCGTTAATGCTCGAAGTAAAAGAATCATATTACCACAGGTTGAAGTAATCCAACTCGGAGCTTTTATTTGTTGACTTTCCACTATAAGAAGCAAGATTCGTCACATAAACACAGTTTGGATCTTTGGAAGACAACCCATATTCAAAGACTAAAGCCCCAACGCATCATATTGCCATAGTTTGGATCTTTGGAAGACAACCCAAATTCAAGAGCTTCCAAAATTCAAAGATGCATCATATTACAATATGTTTCAATCTTTGGAAGATAACCCAAATTCAAAGACGAAAGCCCCAATGCATTGTATTGCAATAGGTTTGAATCTTCGGGAGACAATCCAAATTCAAAGATGCATCATAATGCAATAGGTTTGGATCTTTGGAAGACAACCTAAATTCAAAGATGCATCATATTGCAATAGATTTGAATTTTTGGAAGATAAAGGCTAAACCCCAATGCATCATAGTGCAATAGGTTTAGATCTTTGGAATGAAATTGCTCAAGGTAGTGGACCACGCAAGCTATATGTGTGGAAGCTTGACGGAGCTAAAGAATGAATGACTATGTCCTAGAGAAATGTGAATAGGACCAAT
Source organism: Magnolia officinalis (assembly GCA_021015155.1). NCBI lineage: Eukaryota > Viridiplantae > Streptophyta > Magnoliopsida > Magnoliales > Magnoliaceae > Magnolia > Magnolia officinalis. The sequence goes on from JAJHSJ010000012.1 coordinate 53,778,052, forward strand.
TAAAATTTATACCAATTAAAACATAATTAACTAACTTAAACTAATTTACCAATTAAATTAATTAGAGCAGTTTAACACTAAGGCTTCCAAGCCAATAGTGGGTCCAATCACATGGACTACAAAAGATATTCTAATTCAAGCAACTAGTATATAATCGATAGTATAAATGTATATGTGATGTGCTAACTATTCAATTCTTACCATTCATCTAATCATGCATACATATAATTTAACTAATCAACCATATGAGCATGATTAGAAATGTGCTCAAATGACAATCTCAAACACAAGCATGTATAGTGGTTCGGTTTCCTTACTCTACTCCTGGTGGACGCACTCTCCTCGAGTGTACCAGTATTCACTATCAGAGGTTTTAAATCAGGTTCACCTCTAATCTATACAAGCGTATACTCCCATCAGAAGCCTACACAAGGAATTATCAAGCGTATAAACCCGCTAGAGGCCTACACAAGGACTTATTAAGCGTACACTCCCACCGAAGGCCTATACAAGAACTTATGCATACTCACCCATGTTGGTGATGATACGATTCTACACAAAAACCTACGTGAGTTTGGGTCACAAACTCTATACTTAATCCTACATAAGGAAATAGCATGTGGACTTTTACAATCGACAATATACTTGTCGGATTGAGGCCCTTTTGTAGTGACGTTCTTGAGTTACTTCTTCAAAGCTCTCATGTAACGATTCGGAAAATCCCGTACAAAGGCCCGAGTACCACCTCAGGCAGAAATCACTCAGGACCAAATCCTTTAGAAATTAGACGATGATTAACTAGTGTTAAACTAGATTACATACAAAATCCGTACTAATCACTTTAAATACGATCTGCAAGACCCAAAACTTGTGGAATCATTGACGCTACATTACCCAAAAATCTAGGATCAATCTCATTACCCGGCTGCTCTCGGCAGCATTACGAAACTTCGTATCAGATCTGGACCGCACATCGAAAGTCCGAATAATGCAAGGTTATAGAATTAGGACCGCCTTGCTGGGCTTGACAACCATCTCGGAAGTCAAAACCAGATAGTGTCCCAGGGCTATTCGCTTGAGCACGGAGCGAGGAGTGTGAGAAAACATGGTTTTCTTTAGGAATTAAATCTAATTTAAGTAATCTGAGACTTGTCGCTTGCGGGCCAAATATAAGCAATCAGACCGTTGGAATCTGATCCAAATACACCCTCAGATCAGGGAATATTTCCCATACATGTCTGTGTACTTGTAACCCTGATCGAGTTTCAGTGACCGTTGAATTGAAACTGGTCCGCCACGTGTGATCTGGGAACCCGACTGGAACGAAAACTTAACTCGACCTAGATGCAAGGTCAGTGAGTTTAAGCCGACCTTTGGCTCAAGGGGGGGCTCCAGAAGTGTTCCGTTGAGACGGAACAGTCCGTATTTGGACATAACCTAAGTATACCATGGCCCTGAGTTTATTTTCATGAGTTCTGGGCCTATATAAGGACCTTAAACCCTCACTCTCTCATCCCATACGAATTTGAGAAAAACCCTAGGTGAGAGAGAGAGTAAAGAGAGAGAAAGTGTGGGAGAAGTGGGAGAAAGATCCTGTTGCTCTAACTTGCTACCATACGTGCTTAGCCACCACCGTCTAATCATTATTCCGGCAATTCTGTCTTCGTTCTTAGGTAAGAAAACCCTAACCCTAACTTGTTCTAGGGTTTTAACTGTTACAAGTAGCGAGATAGCTGACTTAATTCATACTATAGGTTGTTGTGCCGCCGTAGACGAAGACTTAAAGATTCTATCGACTTCGTTACGCTTCTACGGCATAAGGTGCAGACTTTAGACGTATAAGTTATGGTTTTCAAGGCTTTCAATGTCGGTTAATGATTTATTCTTGTTATGAGTGCTATTTCACATGCAAAATACGTCGTCCGTTTCATGTTTCAGTTATATATGAACTATGAGTAATATAGTGTATTCTATGTATGTGTTTAAATATTTGAACACGTTTGGAATTTGGATTTGTGCTTAACATGTTTATTTGTCGTGAATATATGCTTAATACATGTGCGACAACTCCTTAGCGAAAGGACTTGCCATAAAATCACGTCACGGCAAATACACACTATATGTGGTAAAGTGTGTAACCCAAGTGTTTGTGGAAATGCTTAAATGAATATGGAACTCGGATTCGTGCACGCCATGATCATCCGTCGTGGGTATATGCATGTGGTTTACAGGGCAACTCCCTAGTGAAAGAAATTGACCTCATATATGTGTAAACCACATACATCATGTAATATGATACATGATGTATGTAGTCTAAGTGTTTGTAGAAATGTCTGAATGTGCTAAGTATAACTAATAGTAGTTTTGTATGAGGGCCGAGATATGAATCTCGGTTACCTTAATTATGTATATGATTTCCTCCATGTACGATACATTATGATGTCTGTTTTATTCATGTAATGAATGTGTGTGAAAATCATGTTTGTGTTACATTTCTCAACATGCGCACATGCTTGTACGAATTGAATTATTTGTTCATTACTGTTTTGATTGTCTCTTATGATTACCTGTTGGAATGAAGTGAAAGTGGGGATATGATATAGTCCAGGCAATCGGTAACAGGTTTGAGTTCGTGGCTGAGAGTTATTCGCTACTTAAGATGGGTTTGACGAACCCGAGTCGTACTAAAGTTGTCGGTAGTGGTTAGGCCACACGGAGTGTTTACGCACTTCATGTTGCTCAACTCAACGTGCGCTCGTGCTAGTCGAGCTCGTCAAGTAACCCGATCTGCCGATGTATGTTCACCATGTATGGACGCCTCTGTTTGAACCTAAGGTACCCAACTCACCAGTGAATCCCGCTTAACCTTGGTACCTTGATCTGCTAAGACTCATGAGCTAGGCATGGTGGTATGGGACACCGTGGTCGAGCTGTCGGCCTACGCTGGGGCGATGTGCCTCCCCGTAGTGACCAGTGAGCAACTCAGACTCGTGAGCCGAATACGGTGGTATGAGACACTGTATTTGAGCTGTCGGCCTACACTGAATTGGTGATAGGGGAGTGGTACAACGATTCCGTGTAACAGCCCTGACAGCCCTTTGTAGTGACCTTGAGCGTACTCTGAACCTATGTAGAGGCGATGACCCTTCCGTAGCAACGAGAGTACAACTAGGCCTATACTGATTTGATGATTAGCCATGTAGGGTGATGTGGGAGTGGTGTAACGAGTGCGTGTAACAATCCTGACAGCTCTTTGCAGTGACCTAGAACCGCACCATCGTATGAGATTATCTAGAACTGACGACCCTAGAATGGGTCATTGTTTGGGAATGATATAAGGGAGGTACCTTAGTTTCCTAACACTGCTGTATGAAAAGGACTAATAACAACTCGGTAATCACTCTCATAAAATAACACTGCATGTGCCCCGGGTTGAAGAGCACTGAGGGATGAAAGCATGCCGTAGACGTAAGATAGTGTCGCACGAAGGAGTATAGACGAGGGCATGCATCATGACTGCATTCCATACTTGCATTAATAAGAGTATTTAGGAGTGTTTGATTGTACTGCTTTATCATTACTACTTAACTGAATTGATAGCATGTTAACCTATGCTTTATCGTTCCACTGAGTTAGCTACTCACTCCCACATTACGGGACGGTGTTGTACACACCAACCAGTCCCTGTCTTAGATGCAGGTGTTGACGAGATGCAGGAGGCTGTGCCTGACTACTACGATGATCAGGATGAGTTCTCCTACATGCAGTTCTCTGGATGCTTCGCTCAGGCCATTCAGATGACGGAGCTACAAGGTTTACTATTATAGTTGTACCATTTTTTTTTTGGCATTTTGATTTTGAAACTAATACATGTATATGATGACTCAATAAGGTGTTCACACTCTGAAGACCGATTGTGACCGTTTCTGGCTTTATATACATTTATGTACATCTTTCAGTCTTCTGCTTGCGTTTTATAACTTGATCTGGAGTATGAATTACTGTTTTGGTATAATCCTACTCATGATTAATGCACTAACACAAACAACATTCAATCATAAGCATTTATGTTGCATAAGTGATGTTTCAGAACTCGGGTGTTGAGCTGCTACTCGACCCTCGATTTTTAGGGCGTTACAAGTTGGTATCAGAGCATGATTTGGATTAAACCGGACCTGGGTTATGGTCACACGACGTACGCTGTCGCCTTTCGACTTAGGTGGGTGCGAGAAAAACCCAGAAATAGTCATAGGTATCCCGATTTCTCCAATTGGTGAAGTTCACTAAAAATGGTCGCCGAGATCGGGTCCATACTCATCCATGATCGCATGAGCCGACCCCAAACTACTTCTAGACCGTCAAACGACGAGTGTAGATCACAAATTACCCTATGCCAGCCCTTAAGAATGTACAAATATAGCTGGGCATCAGAAACCACCCGAAAGGACCCGAAACAAAGAAAATCGGAGTCGGGGGCCTACTCACACCATTCTAGAGGGACCCAGGGTGGGCCCCATACTTTTTTGGGGCCTAGGGGGCAGGAAGGCCTCGCTGAAATGGCGAGCCTTCGCCAACTTATCCAGGGAGTGGCGAGGGCCTCGTCGAGTTGACGAGGCCTCTCCGGTCAGCAGGCTCGGCCGGGCGGGCTGCTCGGGCCGATGACGTTTGGGGGCTAGGGTAACCCCCTGGTGTGTGGGCTGTCGACTAAAACACCCCCAAACACACTCCTCCTTCACAAAAAACACCTCCAAGCTCTCCCTTTCTCTCAAAGTTTCTGTTTTCTCTCTCAAACCTCCTCTTCAATCACCCAATCCGTCAGTTTCTATCATAACCCACTCACCTCCATCGTTTACAGCAATACCTACCCCTCTACCCTCTCTGTTTTCTCTCATTTGTGCTCTTACATCCCTCATTTGTGGTTCAAAATTGTGTAAGCTCTCTAACTCGTCCCATCTCTTCACTCCCCTTCTTTAATCCCTGTCATTTGGGCCTTTACAACCTCTGTTGAGGCTCAAATCCATAGAGAACCAAAAACTCCAGCCCCTATTCTCCCTTATCTTCACTTTTCATGGCCCTCTTTGAGTTCATTACGGCCATTTTCTCGATTTCCACCGTCCTTTCTCTTATGGGAAAGAGAAAGGGGACCGTGGATGAGGCCGGGCCTAGTCGCCCTACGCGTTCAAGGAGGCCGAGAGGCGCCACCGTGAGTACAAGCGCTAATCGGGAGTTTCGGACGAAGCGGGATCTTGATCCCCGGACTCCTGTTGGAAGGGCTCTGTTGGCGGAGCTGTCTCATGGAGTTTATGAGGACCATAGGGTCCTTTTTGAAGCTCAGGTGGATGGGCGGCTTTTTGAAGAATATCTGTTGTTCGAGTTCCTGGAAGGGGCCCATTGGGGTCTACTATTTGATGGCGGGTCTCACTCCAATGCAAGCACTGTCTGAACTTTCTATGTCAACATTTATGAGCCTACGCTTGAACCCTTGCAGTTTCAGATCCTATGTGGAAGGGATCGGTTGGCCACAGTTGATGTCAGATTGATATCTCGGCTTCTGAATGTGCCCCTTATCGAGGTGCATGCTAGCGAGTTGAATCTGAGGAGTGCACGTGAAAGGGATCGTCGCACACATTTCCTTTGTGGCCGACTGGTCCAGTGGCAGCCGAACAAAAGTCTTCTAGCGACCAATATGTCTAACGACTTCCGTTTGCTCCATCACATCTTCACGTTCAACGTCTACCCTAGGTGGAGCAATCGCAGTGAGTGTATGTGCCTCATGGTAGATTTCCTGTATCAAGTGGGGCAGAGAGCGAACCTGTGTGTGCCTACGTTCGTGTTGCGACAGATAATTAATACTGCATGCTCCGCTAGAAGGACTGATTCTCTCCCCTTCGGCCGACTCATATGCAAGATTGCATGTGAGTTTGGCTACAGTCTTGGGGCGGAGATGCCGGTGCCGGTTCATCACATCGACAAGACTACCCTCAACTAGATGGAGATCGGGCCACGGCAACGCCAGGCTCGACTTGAGGAGAGCGATGATGAGACGGAGAGCGAGGAAGAAGAGAGTGAGGAAGAAGATGGAGTTGAGATAGAAGAGGAGGAACAGGAAGAAGAAGAAGAGGAAGAGGAGGCCCAAGATATAGAGGAGAGCTCACCGCCTACGGCACCAGAGCAGGATGCTGATCAAGCTGCTGGGGATGCTCGTATAACCCGACTTGAGGAGGGTCAGGCTATCCTACGTCAGGACATTATGGATCTTCGGGTCCTCGTGAAACATCAATACAAGAAGGTGACTCGCACCTTGAAGTCTATCCTGTGTTGCTTGCAGGATAAGGGTGCCCCTCCTCCATCGCCAGACTCAGATGCTTAGTCATCCATGCCGGCGTCTTGCAGATCGTTTTGGTTACTGCTTTAGGATATGTTTGTGTTTTCATGTTGATAGGCCTAGTAGTGCAGTAGTGGTAACTTGTTTTAAGTGTTTGAGGTTTTGGTTGTATTAGCTCACATGCATCTTCTGTCATGATTTATGTAATTCTGTATTCCATGTATTGTGACAATTTTGGTAAATGAAATGCATGTAGCCTCTTTTGCTATGAAGTGTGTGGAATGCTTAAGTGATTGTGTATTGTGTTGCTATGCTTCATCTTACATGCGTTGCACCCTATGTTGTATAGGGCATGCCACGAAAATATACACGGAGCACGGTACACCTCACACTCACTGATACGATGGACCAGGCTCCTTTCCACAGAGATGGTCGTACGGACCCTGGTTTGGGCCCAGATCGTGAGACTATACCTACGTCTCAGCCTTCCACTGGTCCTACAGCTGGACTACCACCTTATACACCACCGGTTCACGAGCAGAACCGTGCGTCTTCCTCGACACAGTACGTGCCTCAGCCTGCCCCACCTACTGATAGGTTTGAGCAGATGATGATGTTGATGCAGCAGCAGTACCAGCAGCTCTTGGCTACTATTGCAGGGGCCTTATCTCAGGGTGGGAGTGCAACTCCACCTTCACCATCTATACGTCCTGCTGAGACTAGAGAGCCTTCTGCTCAGGTTGAGGATGTAACTCTGCCTGCACTTGCTGCATACCCTACGGGGAATTTGGGTACTAGTGGCCTTCTCGAGCGATTCCAGCGCTTGAGGCCTCCTACTTTTACGGGTTCTCACAGACCCGAGGAGGCTGAATATTGGCTAGACCGCATCTCCAAGATGCTACGGATGCTGCATTGTACCGAGTCAGAGCAGGTTGAGTTGGCCACCTTTAGTTTGAGGAGGCCAGTATGTGGTGGGATAGTGTCCTACGGACAGTCGCAGTTGGCTACGTATGGACTTGGGTAACTTTTGAGTTTCATTTCCATGAAAAGTACTACCCTCAGACCTACCGACATGAGAGAGAGAATGAGTTCTTGCGCCTCAGGCAGGGAGGCATGACAGTTACCGAGTACGAGCATCGATTTACTTAGTTGGGCAGATACGTCCCTACGATACTTGCTGACGAGCAGATGCGGATACGATGTTTTTCTGAGGGCTTGCTACCTGACATTCGGTCGAAGATGTGCTGTGTCAGCATACCCTCCTATGCCGAGCTGGTACATATGCCTATGCGGGTAGAGCAAGATGTAGAGCGACTAACACGCTCTCGTGGCCCTATGGTTACTAGGCCATCACCAGATATCCAGAGCAGGCCATTCCTCGGCAAGAGGCCTCGTATTGACTCTCCTCCCAGGATTGCTGCGCCAATAGTTCCAATGAGGCATCCAGGTGTGATCTATTCTTACTGTGGAAAACCGGGTCACCTTGCAGAGAGTTGCTTTGCACAGATGAGAGACAGCGAGTTTTCACCACCGTAGAGGATTGATCGTTCTCGCCATCAGGCTTTATCGGCTCCACCACTACGGATAGCACCTGCACATCCATCCTTTAGATCACCTGCACCTCGTTTTAGGCCGCCACAGCGACCTATGGTGCCTCAGCCCAACCGACCTCAGCAAGCACGCATTCATGCACTTACAGCGGAGGAGCCAGAGACAGCACCTTCAACACCTATAGCCTTCGAGGTCACTGCACACGTCCAAGGTATTCCTGTCTTCTTATTGGTGGACACAGGGTCCACTGCCTCTATGATCTCATGTACGGCAATCAAGCGACTGGGTTTGGATACTGCTCCTACGAAGGGAGTGAGGGTCATCATTGCCACAGGGACTTTCTCTGATGTTACTAGTATGTGTGAGGGCTGCCCGATGGACTTAGGTGGCAGAACGATACTAGTTGACCTAATCATCGTGCCCTTAGTTCACTACGACGTCATTTTCGGTATGGACTGGCTCACTGAGATGCGAGCAGAGATCGATTGCGAGACTAGGATGGTTATAACCCACGGACCGGAGGGCACGGCTTTTACTTTCCCTGTTTAGGTCAGTCACGTTCTCGATTGAGATGTTACGCTTCTTCACTGAAGAATATTGATGGTCCGATGCTTGTGGATACGCCTATCATTCAGAATTTCGTGGATGTGTTTGAGACGATTCCTGGTTTGCCTCCTTGGCGCGAGATCGACTTCACCATTGATCTTACGCCTGGTGCGACACCTATTTCATTACTGATGTATCGCATGCCTCCATGTGAGATGGAGAAATTGAGAAAACAGATTGACGGATTGGTAGAGAAGGGCTTCATACGACTCAGTGTGTCTCCTTGGGGAGCACTTGTGTTGTTTGTCAAGAAGAAAGACGGGTCACTACGGTTATGTATTGATTACCGCAGGTTGAACCAGTTGACCGTGAAGAACAAATATCCTTTGCCCAGGATGGAAGACCTGTTTGATCAGTTGATGGGGGCAAAGTATTTTTCGAAGATCGATTTATAGTCAGGGTATCATCAGTTGCGCGTTAAGGATGAAGACGTGCAGAAGAAAACTTTCAGGACCTGTTTTGGGCATTACGAGTTCCTTATGATGTCGTTCGGTCTTACGAACGCACCGGCCGTGTTCATGGACTTGATGAACCGGGTATTTCGGCCATTTTTATACTGATTCATCATCGTATTTATAGATGATATCCTGATATACTCCACGAGTCGGGAAGAGCATGAGGAACACTTACAGGCAGTCCTAGGTACTCTGAGGAAGAACCAATTATTCACGCAGTATAAGAAATGTGACTTCTGGCAGGAGGAAGTCAAGTTCCTAGGACATGTGGTGTCCAAGGAAGGGATAGCAGTGGACCTGGCTAAGGTAGCTGCAGTTCAGGATTGGAAGCATCCTGGTTCAGTTAGTGAGGTGAGGAGTTTTCTGAGCCTGATAGGCTATTACCGACGATTCATCTGGGACTTCTCGAAGATAGCCAGACCGTTGTCACAGTTGACGCGAAAGGATCTGAAGTTCGCCTGGAATGAGAAGGCGAAAGTAGCTTTTTAGGAGCTGAAGGACAGACTGACGTCCACCCCTGTGCTAGTATTACCAGAGCAAGAGGTTAAGTACACTATATACACTGACGCGTCTCGCGTTGGTTTGGGTTGTGTCCTTATGTAGAATGACAGGGTGATTGAGTATGCCTCGAGATAATTAAGGAAGCACGAGGAGAATTACCCTACGCACGACCTTGAGTTAGCAGCGGTCATATTTGCATTGAAGCTCTAGAGACATTACCTCTATGGAGAGGAGTTCGAGCTTTTCCGCGACCACAAGAGCCTTAAGTATATATTCACTCAGCGGGACTTGAATATGAGGCAGCGCCGATGGATGGAGACCTTGAAGGACTTCAAGTTCGAGGTTTCCTACCATCCTGGCAAGTCCAACCTTGTGGCAGACGCGTTGAGTCGCAAGAAGGCTATAGCATTTGTGGCTCCGCTGATGATAGCAAGTGGCATATGTTGGAGTTCATGCGGGACTTCGAGTAGAAACTCACAGTGGAGGAGCCATTCGAGAGTGTCGCACACGTTCGGGTGCGACCACTTATTGATGACCGGATTATCGAGTCCCAGAAGGGCGACGAGCGGTTGTCTGAGCTTCGAGAGTAAGCGCGATGATGTGGACTCCGAGTGGAGAGTTGACACAGATGGGGCCTACGATACCGTGGCCGCCTATGCATCCCTGATATTCAGGACTTAAGACAGGAGCTTCTGGAGACTGCCCACAGATCGAAGCTTGCGATGCATCCTTGTAGCACGAAAATGTATCAGGATATGAAGCGGTCGTATTGGTGGGACAATATGAAGGTTCATATAGCAGAGTATGTTTTTCGTTGTCTCACGTGTTAGCAGGTCATGGCCGAGCATCGCCGACCTCCTGAACTCCTTCAGCCCATGCCCATAGATGAATGGAAGTGGGACTTCATCTCTATGGACTTCATCTCGGGGCTACCGAAGACAAGAAAGGGTTATGACTCTATTTGGGTGATCGTGGACCGGTTGACCAAATCGGCTCATTTTCTCCCTATCAGAGTGACGAACTCTGCAGACGACTTGGCTAGGTTTTACATTAAAGAAATAGTGCATTTGCATGGAGTTCCCTTGGAGATCGTGTCGGACCGCGACACTCGATTCACGTCTATCTTCTGGACTCGTATCCAGGAAGCGATGAGTGTGAAGTTGAAGTTCAGTACCACGTTTCACCCTCAGACCGACGGGCAGACAAAGCGGATAAATCAGATTTTAGAAGATATGCTGTGGGCTTGTGTTTTTGACTTCAAGGACAGTTGGGATGACTGCCTCCCGTACGTAGAGTTCACTTACAACAACAGTTTTCAGGCAAGTACTGGCATGGCTCCTTACGAGGCCTTGTATGGGCGCCCTTGCAGAGCACTGCATTGCTGGGTAGAGGTTGGCGAGCGCAGTTTGGTTGGCCCAGAATTAGTACAGGCGACCTCAGCGAAAATTGATATTATCAAGCGTCGACTCCTGACGGCCCAGAGCAGACAGAAGAGTTATGCCGATACGAGACGACGACCACTTGAGTTTGAGGTTGGAGATCATGTATTCCTCAGCGTTTTCCTTATGAAGGGAGTCCTTCGGTTTGGAAAGAAGGGGAAGCTTACACAGTGGTTCATTGGCCCATTTCAGATACTTGATCGAGTGGGGGCGGTGGCATATCGTCTCGCTTTGCCTACACCACTTGCGGGCGTGCACGACGTATCTCATGTATCTATGCTGAAGAAATACATCCCTGATCCTTCACACATCATCCATTGGGAGCAGGTGCAGTTGAGCGAGGATGCTACATATGTACTGCGTCCGACGCGTATCCTAGACAGGAAGGAGCATGTGTTGCACAGTAAGGTGATTCCACTCGTGAAGGTACTGTGGACGCATCATACAGAGGAGGAAGCTACCTGGGAGACAGAAGCCGAGGTTAGAAAGAACTAACCTCAGCTTCTCGAGGAGTACGAAAAGGTACTAATTTCGAGGATAAAATTTTTCTGTAAGGGGGGTAGATTGTAACGACTCGGAAAATCCCGTACAAAGGCCAGAGTACCACCTCAGGCAGAAATCACTCAGGACCAAATCCTTTAGAAATTAGAACGAGAATTAATGAGTGTTAAACTAAATTACATACGAAATCCGCTCTAATCACTTTAAATACGATTTGCAAGACCCAAAACTTGTGGAATTGTTCACGCTACATTACCCAAAAATGTAGGATCAATCTCATTACCCAGCTGCTCTCGGGAGCATCACGAAACTCCGTATCAGATTTGGACCACACATCGAAAGTCCGAATAATGCGAGGTTATAGAATTAGGACCGCCTTGCTGGGCTTGACAACCATCTCGGAAGTCAAAACCAGATAATGTCCTAGGGCTATTCGCTTGAGCTTGGAGCGAGGAGTGTGAGAAAACATGGTTTTCTTTAGAAATTAAATCTAATTTAAGTAATCTAAGACTTGTCCCTTGCGGGATAAATATAAGCAATCAGACTTTCGGAATCTGACCCAAATATACCATCGGATCAGGAAACATTTCCCATACATGTCCGTGTACTTGTAACCTTTATCGAGTTTCAGTGATCGTTGAACTGAAACTGGTCCATCACGTGTGATTTGGGAACCCAACTGGAACGAAAACTTAACTCGACCTAGATCCAAGGTCAGTGAGCTTAAGTCTGACCTTTGGCTTAAGGGGGGGCTCCAGAAGTGCTCCGTTGAGACGGAACAGTCCGTATTTGGACATAACCTAAGTATACCATGGCCCTGAGTCTATTTTCGTAAGTTCTGGGCCTATATAAGGACCTTAAACCATCACTCTCTCATCCCATACGAATTTGAGAAAAACCTTAGGTGAGAGAGAGAGTAAAGAGAGAAAAAGTGTGGGAGAAGTGGGAGAAAGATCCTGTTGCTCTAACTTGCTACCATACGTGCTTAGCCACCACCGTCTAATCGTTATTCCGGCGATTCTGTCTTCGTTCTTAGGTAAGAAAACCCTAACCCTAACTTGTTCTAGGGTTTCAATTGTTACAAGTAGCGAGATAGCTGACTTAATTCATGCTATAGGTTCTTGTGCCGCCGTAGACGAAGACTTAGAGATTCAATTGACTTCGTTACGCTGGCGTAAGGTGCGGACTTTAGACGTATAGGTTATGGTTTTCAAGGCTTTCAATGTTGGTTAATGATTTATTCTTGTTATGGGTGCTATTTCACATGCAAAATGCATCGTCCGTTTCATGTTTCAGTTATATATGAACTATGTGTAATATAGTGTATTCTATGTATATGTTGAAATATTTGAATACGTTTGGAATTTGGATTTGTGCTTAACATGTTTATTTGTCGTGAATATATGCTTAATACATGTGCGAAAACTCCTTAGCGAAAGAATTTGCCCTAAAATCACGTCACGGCAAATACACACTATATGTGATAAAGTGTGTAACCCAGGTGTTTGTGGAAATGCTTAAATGAATATGGAACCCGGATTCGTGCACGCCATGATCATCCGTCGTGGGTATATGCATGTGGTTTACGGGGCAACTCCCTAGTGAAAGGAGTAGACCTCATATATGTGTAAACCACATACATCATGTAATATGATACATGATGTATGTAGTCTAAGTGTTTGCAGAAATGTCTGAATGTGCTAAGTATTACTAATAGTAGTTTTGTATAAGGGCTGAGATATGAGTCTTGGTTACCTTCATTATGTATATGATTTCCTCCATGTACGATACATTATGATGTCTGTTTTATTCGTGTAATGAATGTGTGTGTAAATCATGTTTGTGTTACATTTCTCAACATGCTCACATGCTTGTACGAATTGAATTATTTGTTCATTACTGTTTTGACTGTCTCTTATGATTACCTGTTGGAATGAAGTGAAAGTGGGACTATGATATAGTCCAAGCAATCGGTAACAGGCTTGAGTTCGTGGCTGAGATTTATTCGCTACTTAAGATGGGTTTGACGAACCTGAGTCGTACTAAAGTTGTCGGCAGTGGTTAGGCCACACGGAGTGTTTCCGCACTTCATGTCGCTCAACTCAACGTGTGCTCGTGCTAGTCGAGCTTGTCAAGTAACCCGATTTGCCGATGTATGTTCACCATGTATGGACGCCTCTGTTTGAACCTAAGGTATCCGACTCACTAGTGAATCCCGTTTAACCTTGGTACCTTGATCCGCTAAGACTCATGAGCTGGGCATGGTGGTATGGGACACCGTAGTCGAGCTGTCGGCCTACACTGGGGCGATGTGCCTCCCCATAGTGACCAGTGAGCAACCTAGACTCGTGAGCCGAATACGGTGGTATGGGACACTGTATTCGAGCTGTCAGCCTACACTGATTTGGTGATGGAGGAGTGGTGCAACGATTCCGTGTAACAGCCCTAACAGCCCTTTGTAGTGACCTTGAGCGTACTCTGAACCTACGTAGAGGCGACGACCCTTCCGTAGCAACGAGAGTACAACTAGGCCTGTACTGATTTGATGATTAGCCATGTAGGGTGATGTGGGAGTGGTGTAATGAGTGCGTGTAACAATCCTGACAGCTCTTTGCAGTGACCTAGAACCGCACCATCGTATGAGATTATCTAGAACTGACGACCCTATAATGGATCATTGTTTGGGAATGATATAAGGGAGGTACCTTAGTTTCCTAACACTGCTGTATGAAAAGGACCAATAACAACTCGGTAATCACTCTTATAACATAGCACTGCATGTGTCCCGGGTTGATGAGCATTGAGGGATGAAAGCATGCCGTGGACGTAAGATGGTGTCCCACGAGGGAGTGTAGGCGAGGGCATGCATCATGACTGCATTCCATACTTGCATTAATAAGAGTATTTAGGAGTGTTTGATTGTACTGCTTTATCATTACTGCTTGATTGAATTGATAACATGTTAACCTATGCTTTATCGTTCCATTGAGCTAGCTACTCACTCCCACGTTACGGGACGGTGTTGTACACACCAATTAGACCCTGTCTTAGATGCAGAGGTTGACGAGACGCAGGAGGCTGTGCCTGATTACTACGATGATCAGGACGAGTTCTCCTACATGCAGTTCTCTAGAGGCTTCGTTTAGGCCCATTCAGATGACGGGGCTACAGGGTTTACTATTATAGTTGTACCATTTTTTTTGGCATTTTGATTTTGAAACTAATACATGTATATGATGACTCAGTAAGGTGTTCATACTCTGGAGACCGATTGTGACCGTTTCTGGCTTTATATATATTTATGTACATCTTTCAGTCTTCCGCTTGCATTTTATAACTTGATCTGGAGTATGAATTACTATTTTGGTATAATCCCACTCATGATTAATGCACTAACACAGACAACATTCAATCATAAGCATTTATGTTGCATAAGTGATGTTTTGGAACTCGGGTGTTGAGCTGCTACTCGACCCTCGATTTTCAGGGTGTTACATCTCACGTGCTTGAATCCGTTCCTCAATTGCTCTAAACGTCCGTTGATGTTGATGGTTCGACTCTACAAACAAACACCTTGCATGTGATGCTCCATTTGAGGTGGCCAAGGAGATAGGAGGATAATGGAATCTCCTACAACGCTCAGGAAGGTTGTAATCCTAGGAGATTCACTTGGAAGAGTCCTTTAGAGGATTTAAACAGAATATGCTAATAAGATTGGGTCTAATCTCTAGAAAATGGTGGAGTTCAAGTTCATATTCTCATTAAAGGTTGGAATCATCATTAGAGTGTTAAAGCTCATGAAGATGACTTGAAACTCATGGGACTAAAGGTCTAGGATATAGGATATCAATGTGGAATTACCTAACATTCTATTGCACCAGAAACTCCTTCAAAAGTTAAATATTGAATGTCTTATATATAGGAACCAAGTTCCAATGGTAAAAAAAAAAAAGAAAACAGAAATGGTCTGGTGTAACACCCTGGATTTTTTGGGGGCCGAGTAGGAACTTGGCTCCAAAATTCCTCGGTGCCACATGTGCTCTAATAGGCCTCAGATTTCAATTACATTTGGATTATTTTATAAGTAATGGGGAGTTTAGCAAACCATGAAGCATAAGTGAACCATAAACAGTAATAAGTGCCACTAAATGTATAGAATATCTAAAATACAATCTCAGCTAAATCCATGACAAGGAACTAGTCCCACCCGTACAACTATCCCAAAACAACTAGGGCCCTGGCCTACACCCTGCGATCACCCGTACATAATATAAAAGGAGCCGCCGAAGGTCTGGTAGTAAGTCAGCTCATCCTCGTCATCCACGCTGGAACCCTCAAGCGCATCCAGCTCCATAATCCCTGCATCTATGACAGATTCTAGTTGATGTTTTAAAACATCGTCCCAGAGTGGGAGTCAGTGATCAACTCAGTGGGTGCCACTAATAATAAGTTATATAAAATATCAAATCCAGGGTGAGATTAATGAAAAGTATATAAACACAAAATTCCTAACTACTCTTGTTAATGCATATGTATGTGTTATGGAATGATGCATGCCCTCGCCAACAACACTCCCACGAGCGACTTCGTCTAATGTTCGCAAATGACAAACACTCCCTCATTGTGACCTCAATTGCCGAGTCTCTAACCTAACTGATGCAATGTGATCATGAACGCATTAGCCGAGTGTTTTTAGTTATGTCCATTCATCTAGCAAATTGGGAAAACTGGAATACCCCGATGATGTCAATGCTCTTATCCGTTTGTGAGGCCTAAACCCCACGATCCTTGATCCCATCTGGTTCCTCACCCCCGATGAAAGCACGTGAAGAGTACTAGAAAGGTGGGATCACTCGCGGTCACTACGGGGAGTCTCATCACCCCAGCATAGGCCGACAGCTCGGGCATAGTGTCACATTCCACCATATGCGGTTCACGAGACTTGTTGATGAATTCTAACTATTGTTAGTGGGCGCCCATGGGCGTGGGGTGTTTCAGGTTCAAAACAAGCGTGATCAAACATGGTTGGTTAGTTGGTGGACCAATATGTCGAAATTTAGGCGAGCACATAATACACGACATCGGGTGCAAGCATCCCACGTAGTCCCACTACTATCGTCCATTCGTGTTCGCCCAAATTGGTCAGTTTGGCCATGGGACGGCTTAACCGGCTGGGCCGCTCACATGGTTTTGTAACTCATTGACCAACCCAGAGAATGGGCTACATTCCTTAACATTTCTAGACATTTATGAACTATTCTCAGTTACATAAGAAATTGAAGTATACATTCAATCATGGCATAGATTTACAGGGTACCGAAAGGGAATGCGAACTACTCCTAGTGGTTGTAATTGGGCATGCATGCAAATAGAGTTAGATTTCCTAAGAATAAAGAAAAGATCACATGTTACTCTTATTGCAGTAAATTCAGTCAAGCATGGAACAAACAACAAACATGCGAGTAAAATTAGATGCATAGATGAACATGCAACACAGTTTCCAAGTTCAATCAAAATTGGAGGTGATCCTACTTTAATTATTCATGAAGGAAATTTAAGGAAGGAAGGCAATGTTCAATTCGGCCTAGTTTATTTGTCTTGAAATTGAACATTGATTTCCCTACGCATGTTAGGCAAACTACTAGGAGAGTTTATTAACAAATTTCCTACAAATCACGCATGTAACAAATTCAACAACCACAATCATTAACTCCATCCTAAAATTGACAATTGGCCACCTAAAATTGACAATTGGCCTTTGCAGTTGCTCTAACGTCGTCAGGTTCGCAAACTCGACATTTCTAAGCCCTGCGTCAAGGAATGCATGTCAAGTTGCATGCGTGCGGCCCTAGCTTATGAGAATTGAAGGAGAGGTTGTGATTTTTACCTTGGATTGGCCACACGTCGTCTCTACGGTGGTAGGGCCGAGATTTCCGGCATGCGGTAGTAGTAGGGGTGCAAGAATTTCGATTCTCTAGCTCCCAAGTAACACACACACCCTTCTTCTTCTCCTCTCTCTCTCTCTATATCTCTCTCTTTCTCTCTCCCTCTCTCTCAGCTGCTGGAAATTGTTGTAAAAATGAGGGAGAGAGGGCTGAAATGGGATATATACCCTGATTTTTATTTCAGTTGGCCCTAGGTGTTAATTTCTCCCTTAAGTGACCATTTGGGGCCCACTTATGGCTTCCGGGGCTGTCCTGATGCCCCCCTGGCCCATCTAATTTGTGGGACAGGTGCCCCATGCCCCGATAAAGGGTTGGATAAAGTTTGACGGCAAACGGATGTGGGGTTTTGCTGCAATGGTCCGATTTGTGATCAACGGTCACCGATCCTTGATCAACGGTTAGATTTTGTGGGCGAGTACAAGGAAATATCTTCAACCTATGGTGAAAATTTGGATGAAATCCGACTGCTGAAATATCCTAATTTATTGTCCTAAGTGGCGAGGCCATTTGTTTTAAAATTCAGATTTTTGGCCAATACTCGGGAGAATTGCATTTTACAAGTGCCGACTGGACAACGCTAGTCTGTTTTAAGGTGTCTTTTGAGTCTGTTGCTCGCGATGGACTACAAGCCTAGTGAGATGGACATTACTCTATAATTTTGAAACTAGTGGCCCACTAACGAGCAGTCTAGAGCTTGTTAGGGTAATCAGG
Source organism: Magnolia officinalis (assembly GCA_021015155.1). Classification (NCBI taxonomy): domain Eukaryota; kingdom Viridiplantae; phylum Streptophyta; class Magnoliopsida; order Magnoliales; family Magnoliaceae; genus Magnolia; species Magnolia officinalis. The sequence continues at coordinate 53,796,086 of JAJHSJ010000012.1, forward strand.
GCATTTCTAGAGTAAATTGGGTAGGGAGATTTCTTGGGCGCAATTATTGAGATATGGATTAACTAAGTTCACAGTATGACCTATTCAAAATTAGCGAAAATGGTGATTCAGTCATGATCACTCTAAACTGTTGGTTCTTAGGCTAAATGAGTGACCAGGTTAATTTGGTCCATTAGTCAAGATCCGAACCATAGCTGGCTCAGGTTTGAGTAGATCTTTAATTTAGTTACGATTGTCTTAATTAGTTAGTGATGGGTCAGTTAGATTTAGGCCCTAGATGAACAATTCACGAGGCTAGACTTGAAGTTTAAGTGATCAAGCAGATTAATTGGCTTCATACGGTTGGTTAATCTAATGTGAGCAGTTCTTTACTGGTATCACCTACGTATAGGCTCACCACAAGAGTCAGTAAGTGACGACGTGGGCTAGTTATTAAAAAAAATAATTTAAGGATTTTAACAATCCAAAATAGTAAAAATTCAGGATGTTATAGTTGGTTTGATCAATCGATCTAATCCTTCAATCGATAGAATCCCATCGATCATTATAATTCCAACATATATTCAAAAGTTTGTTGGACAATTTGAGCCACCTTTGATCGATTGGTCTGGTCTATCGATTAATTGATTGAAATGATTTCTCGAGCAAAATTTGGTTGACAATTTTAGCTCTAGTCTATCGATCAAAAAGGTCCATCGATCAATCGATCACGCCATCGATCGATTGGAGGTTTGATCAACAGCTCTCGAAACTTTGTTGTTTTGGGTAGTTTGGTTTACAATAGCTTTGCACTTCTTATAGCCTTACTTATCATGTTCCAATTTTGAATTCTAAGGTTATGGATGATCAAACAATGTTTACTTATAAAGGTTAGGATAATCTAGAGGCTAATGGTTGTTTTGGATTAAGGTTAGGGTCACCAAGGCACCTCATTAACATGTTCTTCACTTCATTCATTCTCCAGTCATCATGTATCATCGATCTTGATCTTCCAAGAGCTCAACCGACTACATGACACATGGACTTACGTGATTGTCCAATAAGATGCACAAATCGATTTACTAATATGAAAGACAACCTAAATTCAAAGATGCATCATTTCGTAGCAAGTTTGAATCTTTGGAAGATAACCCAAATTCAAAGATGCATCATAGTGTAATAGGTTTGGATTTTTAAAAGACAACCCAAATTCAAACACTAAAGCCCCATTGCATCATACTGCAATAGGTATGGATCTTTGGAGGATAACCTAAATTCAAAGAGCAAAGCCACAATGCATCATATTGCAATAGGTTTGGATCTTTGGAAAACTTAAATTCAAATACTCAAGCCCCAAAGCATCATATTACAATAGGTTTGGATCTTTGGAAAACAATCCAAATTCGAAGATGCATCATATTGCAATAGGTTTAGATCTTTTGAAGACAACCTAAATTCAAAGATGCATCATATTTATGTAGGTTTGAATCTTTGGAAAACAACCCAAAATTAAAAGATCATCATACTGCAATAGGTTTGGATCTTTAGAAGACAACCCAAATTCAAATATTAAAGCCCAATTGCATCATATGGCAATAGGTTTGGATCTCCGGAGGATGACCCAAATTCAAAGGGTAAAGCTGCAATACATCATACTGCAATAGGTTTGGATCTTTGGAAGACAACCCAAATTCAAAGGCCAAAGCCCCACTGCATCATATTGCAATAGGTTAGGATCTTTGGAAGACAATCCAAATTCAAAGATGTATCATATTGCAATAGGTTTGGATCTTTAGAAGACAACCCAAATGCCAAGATGCATCATATTGCAATAGGTTTGAATCTTCAGATGACAACTCTAAATTCAAAGATGCATCATATTGCAATAGGTTTGGATCTTCGGAAGACAACCCAAATTCAAAGATGCATCATATTGCAATAGGCTTGGATCTTTGGAAGACATCCCAAATTCAAAGACTAAAGCCCAAATGAATCATATTGCAATGAGTCTGGATGTATTCGAGCAAACCTCATAATGTAATGCCCATGGCAAAAAGGGAATCTTTTGAAGTAAAAGGTATTCGTTCATGTAATTAGGTGAAGTTTTGACTACTAATGCTTTTACACCGTTTAAAATTAGACAATCATAGTTGATACACAAGCACTAAAAAAATATTCATGTAGCATACACCGAACTCAAAGGAAACCATACAAATTATGTACCCTAATTTAGACGGCACTTAAAATTGAAAATTATATCAATTTGTTTCCTTAAATAGTTGATTGGTGGACATTTAGGGTCGTTTGGATACCACCAAATAATTTACTTTTTCCACTTATAACAATAGATAAGTAACTTATTTGAGATAAGTGTGGTTTAAGATGAATTATAAGTAACTTTTTTTTACTTAAAGTTACTTAATCGTTTTAGCCTAATAAGTAAAAACCAAGAGAAGCTACTTAAGGCATAAGTAGCTTATCTTAAGTAACTTACGATCCAAACGTCCCCTTAATTATCGCAATCGTAAAAGGTCAATGATCTACATTTTAGAAACAAATGTTTATTAATCAAAGGTTAATATCACCAAATTAATTTGAACTTTGGATAATGAAGAGTCTTCAGTGTTACCCATGACTTAGTTTTGTGTCAATGTGCGTGTCTACATCCTCTAATCCGATAGGTCAAACTTCATGAGAGAAGTAGCAGTTAGGGAAAAGAAATCCAACGCTCCAAATTTAATAGACACATACGACTCACTTGATGAGTGTACTAACCTCCTTTTTTTTTTTTTTACTGTATATTAATTATGCAAAATATTATAACTATTATTACATTATTTATGAGACATCAAGTCCAGCCAGAGTCTATCCATCCCAACTAAACACAACTGTGAGTAGTCTACCTCATGACCACTTTACACTTCTTTAGAAATCTTGCAATCTATCGGCGTAAACGGGAACTGATTCATCAGGTAACAAGTCGTGTTAACGGCCTCCATCCTTAACTCCTCTCCCAATGCAACATTAATCAACATGCTTCGGGCTCTCTGTAAGAGAGTCTAATTCATCATTTTACCACTCCATTTTTCTAAGGAGTGTGCCTCACTGTATTGTGGCTCATAGTCCCCCCATCTTTGTAAAATTGATTGAATTTCTTTGAAGTGAATTCATATCGATTATCAGTCCTTAATAACTTCAATTTATGTCATGTTTATCTTTCAATCATCGTCTTTCACACTTTAAATTTGGCGAAAACATTAGATTTATTTGTGAGGAAATAAACCCACACTTTCTTGCAGTAGTCATCAATGAATGAGACAAAATATGATGACCCCCAACAAAAACAACGGGCGACGGGGCTCATACATCTAAATGCACATACTCGAGCACACATTTACAAACATGCTTTCTAATCTTAAAAGTTATCTTTGATGGTTTACTATATATACAATGCTTGCATATACTAAGTTTACCATTTCTGCCATGTATTTAGCTTCGGTAGTGGAAAGTGCAACCACAAACTGAAGCTTAGACATCCAATTGATAGCTCCACCTCTTAGCATAAGTGAGTAAACCGGAAGTAGACTTTCTACTGTCCACATTCCCTACATAATCCGAATCAACATAGCATACGAGTCTCTCCTTTAAATCTCATAAACACAAGACGTAGTCTACCATACCTCGTATATACCAAATTAACCATTTTATCGCTTCTTGATGTTGCTTACTGGGGTTTGACATGTATCTACTCACAACACTAACTACATGTGAAATATTTGGTCTCGTACAGATCATGGCATACATAAGCCTACCAACTACACATGAATAGGGCCCATGAGACATATATCACTTTTCTTCATATGACGTAGAACATAATTTTGAAGAAAGTCGAAAGTGAGCAGCATGGGGAGTACTAACCGGTTTTGCCTTTTCAGTTTGAACTCGACCAGAACCTTCTCAAGATACTCCTCCTGAGACAACTAGAGCTTGCTCTTCTCACTATCTTTGTATATATCAATGCCAATAATTCCTTTTGCACCCTCCAAGTCTTTTATTTCAAACGTCCTAGATAACTAAGACTTCAATATGTTAATTTCAGACATGCTATGGCTAACAATAAGCATATCATCCACATCATTAACATATAACACCAGAATGATGAATTCCCTACAACTTAGTGTTCTAAAATAAACATAATGATCAAATTTACCTCTAGTAAAACTTTGGCTCAACATGACAGAATCAAATTTCTTATATCGTTGCCTAGGCAACTGTTTCAGGCCGTATAACAACCTATTCAATCTACAACAAGATCCTTTTTTCTTTACACCTCAAATCCTTCATGTGACTTCATGTAAATCTGCAATTCTAATTTCCATTGTATAAACACAATTTTAACATCCAACTATTCCAATTCCAGATTGTATTGGGCAATAAGAGCCAATACAATTCTTATCGATACCTGTTTTACCACTGGCGCGAAAATCTCACTGAAGTCGATACATTCCTTTTGAGCATATCCCTTCGCTACCAATTTGGCCTTGTACCTAATTAGTTTCTTCCGGAATATCCACCTATACTCGATTACTTTCCTCCCAATGGGTTGCTTAACTAGCTCTCATGTTTGATTTTTATACAAAAAATCCATCTCTTTATGCATACTTACCATTTACTTTTTTTTGCATCATTATCTTCTAAAGCTTCTTGGAAAGTAAATTAATCCCCCTCATTTGTAATGGGAATAAATGAAATATTAGAGTCATCCCTATATCTTAATAGCAACCTACGATCGCTCGGTGGATTTCACATGGCAGGTGGTGACTCCACCTTTTGCTGTACCTCAACTTGTGGCTTAGGTTCCTTAAGTGTCTCACCTTTGTCTAATTCCACATCAACAAATAACTTTTCCATTTTCTTTTGCTCTTCTTTCTAAAACAAGGAAGCATCATCAAATTTGATGTCTCAACTAATAATAATATTTTGTAAAGCACGGTCTAACAACCTGTAATCTTTCATCCCATCATCATATCCAACAAATGTGCACTTTTTGTGCTCTTTTGTCTAGCTTATCTATCTCAATAGAAGGTACTTGAAAGTAATCATCACAACAAAAAATTCTCAAACCCGAGTAATCAACTACCCGATCATTCCATACTTTCTAAAGAATTTTGCAATCAATAACTGTAGAAGGGGGCCTATTCACCAAATAACAAGCTGTAGAAACAACTTCAGCCCAAAGCTCTTTGCTCAACCCAGAATTGCTCAACACACTTCGAGCTCTTTCTAAAAGAATCTTCTTCATACGTTCTGCTACACCATTTTGCTATGGCGTATGCCTCACTATGTTGTGCCTGATTATTCCACCATTCTTGCAATACTAATCAAATTCTCTTGAAGTAAATTTTTCGCTGTTATCTGTCCTTAGAACTCTGATTTTTCTGTCATGTCTGTTTTTCAACGATCGCTTTCTACATCTTGGAAGTGATAAACACATTAGATTTATTGTTCTAAATATAAACCTGAACCTTCCTAGAGAAGTCATTTATAAATGTGACAAAATAAGACAATCGTACTCCAAAAACTAAGGGTGACGACCCCTACACATCCGAATGCACATAATCAAGCTGCCTTTTACTAACAAGTTTTTTCAATTTTAATACGCTGCCTCGACTATTTCCCATATATACAATGTTCACATATATTTAAATCAAAGCTTTTAAAATTAAAAATTAACTTATGATTAAGAAGTACCTCCATACCCCACTCGCTCATGCGTCTTAGGTGAGCATGCCATAAACTTATCGTTGTGGAATCCATTACAAACATGCATCTCCACCAGATATAGCATTTCTGATCAATTGTTAAAGATCGCCTTTCCGTCATGCCTTCGTTATTATAATAACCCATTTGAAACCTTATCATAACCGGCGAACTTACAACCAATTGCATTTAGAGCTACTAGAGAGATCAGATTCTTGTTGAAGTCCGGAATGTGCTTCACATCTGTCAAAGTACGCTTCACCCCATCAAACATCCTGATGCGAACCGAACCAATTAAATCAACTTACGAGCATGCCTAGATGTCTATAAGAACTAACTCGTCATTATACTCGCTATATGTGGTAAGCCAACTCCGTTGAGGACACATATAGTACGATGCCCCTGTATCTAAGATCTGTTCCTGATAGAAATTCCCAATTTTGGTCACCGACAATACATCACAATCATTTGAGCATTCACCATATTTAACTGAATTAACTTCATTCGGTGAATCTTCTAACTTCTCATCCTTTCGAGCTTTAGGATTCCCAGTCTTGATCACTGACAATACATTACAACTATTTGAGCCTTCACCAGAATCAACTGAATTAGCTTCATTCAGTGAATCATCTGACTTCTCAACCTTTTAGGCTTTGAAAAATTGACAGTCATTTTTGAAATGTCCCATTCTCTGACAATTCCAACACTTAAATTTTCCTTTGCCTCTTGACTTGGATATAGATTGCAGTTTTCCCTTTTTCGTTCAGACAACCTTCCCTGAACAAACAATCATCCGTAGAGGTACATTCGCCACCACTCTGCTATCGTAACTGCTTCGATTGAAGGGCTGTGATAATGAAGTCAATGTTTAAAGTATCCTTACCATGGCAAAGATGTTAAGATGTGGAGCCACATCTGGGACTGCCTTCGATCGGTCGTGAGCCATGCTCGACTGGTCGTAGGGTCTGGCTCGACCGGTCATAGACCGGTTCGAATCAAAGTCCAGCAAGAATCATTTTTTGATCCCGAGGTGCTCGACCGGTCGTGGCCCATTCACGACCGGTTGTAGGGGTCACTCGACCGGTCGTACAGTCTGCTCGACCGGTCGTAGTTACGCAGATGCGTTCCGGGATTTTGCGCGGATTTAGTGTCGCAAGTCCTTTCGCAACTGGGATGTGGAAAGGGGAGTTGCGTAAACTATATATAGGTGTTCTTAGGGCTTTTCTAGGAAGATTTGGAATATTGGGGAAATAATTCTAAGGTGTGGGCAAAGGGTTTTCTATGTTCTTCCAAGGGAGAGGTTAGTATATTGCCTTGTAATCTTTATTCTTCATAGTGGAAGTTTGCATCTGTGGTTTTCTACCCTTGTTGGGATTTTTCCACGTATATCTTGTCTTGTGGTTTGTTTAGATTGCTTTAATCTATTTTCTAGTTTATATTTTTTCATGTTTATCATTTGTGGGTGAGGCCTGAGATTGGATCTAGGCTCACTGCGTTGTTGGCGTCCTGCGCAACAACTGGTATCAGAGCTATTAGTTTAGTTCTATTGGGAGTGATGACGGAAGAAGGAAAAACTAGAATTGAGAAGTTTGATGGTTCAAACTTTGCCTTCTGGAAGATGCAAATGGAGGATTATCTGTATCAGAAAGACATCTATATTCCTCTAGGAGGAAAAGAGAAGAAACCAAAAAAGATGACAGATGATGAATGGTTTTTACTGGATAGGAAAGCTTTAGGAATGATCCGACTCTCTTTGTCTAAGAGCGTTGCCTTCAATATATCCAAGGTAAAAACTACAAAAGAATTAATGGAAGCCCTAGCCACCATGTATGAAAAGCCCTCAGCATCCAACAAGGTTCATCTTATAAAACAACTATTCAACATGAAGATGTCAGATGGTGGGAGCTTGGCTGAACATCTAAACGAGTTCAATACAGTCACGAGCCAGTTGGAATTCGTTGGCATTATTTTTGAGGATGAGGTCAGGGCGTTATTGATCTTATCCAGTCTGTCAGATAGTTGGGATGTTTGGTGATTGCTGTGAGCAATTCTTCAGGGTCGACAAAGCTGAAATTTGATGATGTGGTCGGTCTAATTCTCAATGAAAAATCTAGAAGGAAGACATCAGGAGTTTCAGGGGACTCAGGGAATGCTCTAAACGTTGAAGGAAGAGGAAGATCGCTGAACAAAGGAGGCAATAAACATAGGCGTTCTAAGTCAAGGAAGAAGTTCAAGGGACCGAAAGACAAAGACGGGTGTTGGCATTGCGGTAAGAAGGGGCACATGAAACGTGATTGCAGGGCGCTCAAGAAATAAAAAGGAAGCTCTCAAGGCGGGAAGGATTCAATGAATCTGTCTAAGGAGAGCGACACAGAGGCATTGATCTTGTCTCTTGATGCGAGGAATGAGTCTTGGGTTATAAGTTCAGGTGCTTCGTTTCATGTCACTTCATGTAAGGAAGTTCTGCGTGATTATGTGTTAGGTGACTTTGGGAGAGTCTACCTGGGTGATGATGAGTCATGCAGTATAGTTAAAAAGGGGGACGTTCAGGTTAATCAGAAAGACAGAATGGTTTTGAAATTGAAGGATATCAGACATGTACCGAGTTTGAGAAGGAATCTGATCTCAGTGAGGTAGTTGGCCGATACCGGTTATGTGACGACATTCACCAGTGACTCTTGGAAGATCACAAAAGGTGCCTTGGTAATATCTCGAGACAAAAAGGAAGGTACTTTGTACGTAACTTCAGGATCGTATAGTTCACTCGCAGTCGCATCAACTGGAGTGAATGGGCAGTTATGGCATCAAAGGCTGGGACATATGAGTGAGAAAGGGAAGAAAGTGCTATTGTCAAAGGGGAAACTACCAGGGCTGAAGTCTATTAACTTGGAATTCTGTGAGGACTACGTGTATGACAAGCAGAAGAGGGTAAGCTTCAAGAAGACGGGACGCGCTCCAAAGACGCATCTGTTGGAACTTGTACACACTGATGTGTGGGGACCGACACAGGTATTATCTCTTGGTGGCTCACGTTAATTTTTTCTTTTATTGATGATGCTAGTAGAAAACTGTGGGTCTACTTCTTAAAACATAAATTTGATGTATTTGATGTATTTAAGAAGTGGAAAGTTATGGTAGAAAACGAGACAGGTAAAATAGTAAAGTGTCTCAGATCTGATAATGGGGGAGAGTACCGTGATAAGAGGTTTGAGGAGTATTGTGTAGCAAATGGAATTAAACATCAGAAAATGATTCCAGGGACATCATAGCAGAATGGTGTGGCAGAGCGCATTAACAGGACCATCCTTGAGCGTGCCAGGAGCATGAGGTTACATGCAAGGTTGCCCAAGACCTTTTGGGCAGATGCTGTAAATACTGCGGCATATCTCATCAATATAAGTCCCTCAGCACCATTGGATGGTGGGCTACCAGAAGAAACGTGGACTGGGAAAGAAGTGAACCTTGCATATCTCAGAGTGTTTGGTTGCACTTCATATGTTCACATTGATGTAGAGCACAAAAATAAGCTGGATGCGAAGTCCAGGAGGTGCACGTTTATAGGTTACGGGCAGCATGATTTTGGCTACAGGTTTTGGGATGCAGAAAATAGGAAAATCATCAGAAGCAAGGACGTAGTCTTTAATAAAAAAGTGATGTATAAGGACAATGTGCAGGAAAATAAGGCCGAAGAAAAAGAATTCGTAGAGTTGGAAGAGTTACCGGACACGGGTGTTACAGCGCCACAGGATGATCATGCACAAGAGCATTATGAGGTAGAGCTACATACACCGGTTGTGAGGAGGTCTACTCGAGAGAGGAGGTCCACGGTCCGATACTCACCCTCCTTACATTATCTACTGCTGACAGATAATGGTGAACCAGAATGTTTTGAAGAGGTGTTACATTCAGATACATGGGTTAAGTGGGAGCAGGCCATGGATGATGAGATGGACTCTCTTGAGTCTAATCATACATGGGAGCTAGTCACTCTACCTAAGGGTAAGAAAGCTCTTCATAACAAGTGGGTTTATAGACTGAAGGAGGAGCACGATGGTTCGAAAAGATACAAGGCTAGATTGGTTATAAAAGGGTTTCAACAAAAGGCAAGTATCGATTTCACTGAAATATTTTCACCTCTGGTGAAAATGTCTATGATTTGTATGGTCTTGAGTATAGTGGCTACAGAGGACTTACATCTAGAGCAGTTAGATGTTAAGACAACCTTTCTTCATGGGGACCTTGAAGAAGAAATATATATGCATCAGCCGACAGGATACGTGGCACCAGGAAAGAAGAACAAGGTGTGCAGACTGAAGAAGAGTCTATATTGCCTGAAGCAGGCCCCGAGGCAGTGGTACAAGAAGTTCGATAGTTTCATATCGGGAAACGGTTTTAGGAGATGTCATGCAGACCACTGTTGTTATTTGAAGAAGCTTGATACGTCGTACATCATCCGCCTTCTGTACGTTGATGACATGCTTGTAGCTGGTTCAAGAATGAAGGACATCTCAGATCTCAAAAGACAACTGTTTAGAGAATTTACCATGAAGATTTAAGAGCTGCAAAATAAATCCTAGGCATGAGGATAAAACATGACATAGAAAATAAGAAACTGGTTTTGTCAAAGGCAGAGTACATAGCCAAGGTACTTGATCGATTTAATATGGGAGGTGCTAAGCCGGTTAGTACTCCATTAGCCAACCACTTCAAGCTATCTAAGGAGCAAGGTGCAAATACGCAGGAGGAATGGGACTGCGTGGCTAAAATCCCATACTCGTCAGCCATTGGGAGTCTCATGTATGCCATGGTGAGCACGAGACAGGACATTGCTCAAGTAGTGGGAGTTGTTAGCAGGTTCATGAACAACCTCGGGAAGGAACATTGGGAAGCTGTAAAGTGGATCCTTAGATACTTGGTAGGTATTAAGGATGTAGGGCTGTGCTATGGTGGATCAGAAATCAAGCTACAAGGATACGTAGATTCAGATCTGGCAGGAAATATCGACAGCAGAAGAAGCACTACAGGTTATGCCTTTACTCTGGGTAGTGCTGCAGTCAGTTGAGTCTCTCAGTTACAGAAGATAGTATTTATCAGTACGACGGAAGTAGAATATGTTGCGGCTACAGAAACGTGCAAGGAGATGGTATGGATGCAAGGTTTTATGGAAGAGTTGGGTAAAAAGCAAGCAGATTGTAAGCTGTACAGTGACAGTCAGAGTGCAATACACTTGACTAAGAATTCAGCCTTTCATTCAAGGACCAAACATATTGCCATTAGATATCACTTCATACGTTCGTTACTGGAAGATGGATCGATTGCTCTGGAGAAGATTCATACAAGTGAGAATCCTACGGATATGTTGACCAAGGTGGTAACACGAGAGAAGCTGAAGCTCTGTTCAGCTTTGATTGGTCTTCAGGCTTGAAGATGGGGAGGTGGTGCACTCCGGATGAAGAAGACGAAGGTTTAAGGCGATGTGTCTCCAAGTGGGAGATGTTAAGATGTGGAGCCACATCTGGGACCGCCTTCGACCGGTCGTAGACCGGTTTGACTCAAAGTCCAGCGAGCATCATTTTTTGATCCCGAGGTGCTCGACCGGTCATAGCCCATTCACGACCGGTCGTAGGGGTCACTCGACCGGTCGTGCAGTCTGCTCGACCGGTAGTAGTTAAGTAGATGCGTTCCGCGATTTTGCGCGTATTTCGTGTTGCAAGTCCTTTCGCAACTGGGATGTGGAAAGGGGAGTTGCGTAAACTATATATAGGTGTTCTTAGGGCTTTTCTAGGTAGATTTGGAATATTGGGGAAATAATTCTAAGGTGTGGGCAAAGGGTTTTCTATGTTCTTTCAAGAGAGAGGTTAGTATATTGCCTTGTAATCTTTGTTCTTCATAGTGGAAGTTTGCATCCGTGGTTTTTTACCCTTGTTGGGGTTTTTTCATGTATATCTTATCTTGTGGTTTGTTTGGATTGCTTTAATCTATTTTCTAGTTTATATTTCTTTCTGTTTATCGTTTGTGGGTGAGGCCTGAGATTGGATCTAGGCTCACTGCGTTGTTGGCATGCTGCGCAACAAAAGAGTATCAATCAGATACTCGAACGACTTAGGGAGAGATGTCAATAAAATTATGGCTTTATCTTTCTCCTCGATCTTCACATCAACACTCATTAACTTGTAAACCAGTTTGTTGAACATGTTAATATGTTCAAATAGATTTGACCCTTCCGCTATTTTCAGAGTATAAAACTGCCTCTTAAAAAATAGAAGATTGGTGAGAGATTTCGTCATGTAAATATTGTACAACTTCACCCATAAATCTGCAGTAGTCATCTCATTTATGACATTCTTAAGGACTATATCGGCCAAGCACAATTGAATTGTATTAATTTCTCTTTGATTAAGTTCATCCCAATCTATTTCCTTAAAAATTTTTGAACGAAGCGATTTCCCAAGGAGTGCATACTGTAGCCCTTTTTGAACTATGAAGTTTCATCTTCAATCTCCATAGTTCAAAGCTGTTTTTATCCTTGAATTTTTGTCATGAACTTCACATTCGATCCCTTTGACGTCGTGTTTCAAATCCAAACTAACAAACCAACCTCTTTCTGATAACACTTGTTGGAGATCCGGTCCTGTGGAAGCACGTTAATCTAGATTAAAACAAAAAAGAGAAAATGAAAATCCAAGCAAATACACATAGAACACTCAATTTTTATATGGAAAACCCTTACTGGAAAAAACCCATGGCACAAAGTGACGATCAATCTACTATTTAGAAAAGATTACATGGATGGAGAGAACTCACAACTAAAATCCTACCTCTCTCTCTCTCTTGGAGGCTCTAAAAAAAATACAAAAAATAATAAAAAATCATAACTCTCTCTTAATTCCAACATAACTAACTCTAAAAGCCACCTTTTCATGAGGAAAATGTAAAAAAAAATACCCCTCTAAGGGTCTATTAATACTTGGTCCTTTTTAGCATGTGAAATACGAATCATATGGGTTCAGAAAAGTGAATAGACCCAATAATAATTTTTGTGTCACAATTTAACAGTTATCGTATATGATTAGTGGGTCCTGATCGTTACATTCAAGAGCCACGTGGACAAAGATGTGTACAAGTATGTGTTGTAAAACTGGCGCCTGAGCATATATAATGATAGTATTCCCCTTTATGTTTTATTATGAGAACAAATATTCATACACCATAAATGACTATAAATATATTTTTTTTTCAATTATTTTAAACATTTAATTAGAAAAAAAACATCAACATGAAGGATATTGTTTGAAGCATGGAATGTATTTGTTAATGAAACTTTAAACATTAAACACAGGTAGGGACCATCACAACCAAATCAGATGTCTTATTGTGATAGAGTTATCTTAAAGATATGAGGTGCGAAAAACTTTGATACTGGTGTAGTGTGTGATGGTTGATTGTGGCCCACCTAACAAATGGACTAACTTGATTCTTGAGGATAAGGAATCTACAAGTGGTATCCTTCTGATGGATGGCTTGGATTTTACAACTATTTGCCACGTTGGCATATATGGTGGCATGTACATTACCTAACTTGTACGTGCGTGTGTGCTTAGCAAAACTTTAATAACTAACATTAATCTGTCCAAATTATGATCCTCTAGATTAATGGATTGGAAACTGAAGTTATGGTATTTTCATTGCCTGAGCATCTGATTGGTGGACATTCATGCACTGCCGAAGCATCAAAGTGGTTTCACAATTCAAATAGTTTAATTTGAGTTAATGTCTGCCACACGCATGAACTTTGAATGCTTGCGTATCAAGCATCATGCATTGCTGGAGCCTCAAAGAACTCCCTAGAAAAGAAAAAACATACCAAAAGTTAAAATTAATCCAAAACAGCTGAATATGTTATTGTTAGAATAATCGTTTGTGGGTCTGTGGTCCATTGTGAGCGTCACCATGCCAATGGTCTGGATTACTAAAAGATGGCCCCACTCAGACAAAACCAGAGGCAAAATGAACATTTATATAGCCACCTAAGCATTTTACGGTGCCACAGTAAGCTTAATCATGTGGTGAGATGTGGTTGTGTTGTACCCTTTTTTTGGCCATTCTGAAAAAGACAGTAAAAGAGTGACATGTGACATTTTACGAGAAATAGGATCTTCAGGAAACTTGGAGCACTTTTTGCAAATCATACCTAACATAAGTTTAATTTTACACATCAATGGATGGTTGATGATAGAGCCGGGCATCAGGTCGAGTCGGAACGAGTTATGACTGACTTGACTCAACCCGATTTTGAAACAGACCTGACCCGAACTTGACCCAACTCGATACCGAGTCCATCATGCCTAACCTGATCCAAGTTCGGGTTTGGCCTGGACTAACCCAGACCGAGTTTGACTCGGTCACAGGTACTGAGTTAGGTTGATCGGGTTAGGTCGAGTCAACATCGTGTTGGGTCGGGTGCGGCGGGAATCCATAGGCTGAAATCATAGCTCATAACCTAAGTGCACTTGTTGGAATTACAGCCTCTCCATCAATTACAAGGCATTTCAGATCTGAAATGTCAAATTTGGATTTTTTTTTATATGTACGAGTTAGGTTTCAGATCGAGTCAAGTTAGTATCGAGTTAGATTTTGGGGTGAGTTGAGTTGAGTTATTAGGTGACCCAAACTCGACTCGCTTTGAGTTTGGATCGGATGAAGTCTACTCAGTTCGGATCAACTCACCCTCTCGGTTTAGGTCGAGTCGGGTCTGAACGAGTCAGACGAGTTGAGTCATCCCGTGCTCATCTCTAGTCAATAGAGTGATGTGGTCGAGCTACTCAAAAGTCTAATGAATGAAGAGAAAAACATGGTCGAGTAGTTCGAGGTACAAAAGGCAACTGAGAGGAACAAAGTTTAGGTGACAAAAGAGGAGCAATTGTAAAAGAGGAGCATAATAAAAGAAGTATCTAGAGAATTTTTTTTGACTACTGTAACCGTTGCAGTAATGGAAGAATGATCCGAAAAAACAAGCTGCAACAGATCTCTATAAATAGCAGAAGAAATTAACGGAGAAACAACACTCAATCCTAATAATAAAAAACAACCAATCAAGTCTATCAATTTATCTTTTATCTCAGTTTATCCTAGGAGTAATGATAATCAAGTAACAATAATTCTTAGCTATAATCTTTAGTTGTAATTTAAATCTATGCTCATATGGTTGATTTATTCTTTATTTAATATCAGACAATTCTTTTAAAAGTTACAGTTGCTCCTAGTGAACGATTGGAGTTTTCCTATTTTTTTTTTTTTTATTGCACTAGGATTTTGAAAGTCCTTTCTATGGAAGGCATAAAGCAACCCGTCTTCGAATGAAGAACGTCACACTTCTATTATCGTCTATTTGTTATAAATTTCTGCAAGTGGTTGTGTAAGCAACCGATCTTCTTAGAATCTGGTTATATATGTTCATATTGGATTTGTCTGCTTATTTCAGCGCTTAGTGTTGAAGTTGATCAGTTTGGATCGAGTCGCTTTATCAATTCTGGCATGCCCGCACACATTACAAGTGAGAAAAAACAAATCAAAGTGTCAACATTTTTGGCACGCCTAGTGGGACCATAAAACTATTTGGCTGTCATTAATTTTTATTTTACATTGACTGTGTAAAAAAAAAAAGAATGATTTTGACACACACGTATACTCACCAATGCTGTAATCTCTCAGAATCATGAGTCGAAGGGGTGATCGTAATATTTCAACAACCACTACTAATGTTGTTGCTACTAACGAACCTTCTGCTCATAATGAGGACTTACAAGTTCAATAGGTGCATGAGCAAGGAAATCTACCACATAGTCTGGTACTTGTTCCACTAAATCCAGATAGATTATCGACATCCCGAGTTGAACCGCTTGAGATTATGTCAGTCGACATGATTGATATGCAACGAGAGATTCAACACATCATAGAATTGTAGCAAGTTTAGGATGAACACTCGAGAGCTCAAAATGAAGCCTTTTAATAGGTGGATGGTCGGCCAGAACGAGAGCATGAATTGTTTAACTATTTTATTTGCTAAAAGAGCACCTATTATACTTCACCAATAGGTCGATACTACTTCTGTTGAGAATCTGGCACATACACCACCAGTTCAGCTTGTGCCATAGATGCTTCCCTTACGATGAAATACACCACCTATTCCTATCCTTGGTCCAGTCCAGGAAGTGCGAAATTCACTGATACTAGTAGATTTCAGATGTCTTGAACGTATTCATGTCTAGGATGTTCGAAATTCACCACCATCGATAGATTTTAGGCGTCATGAACATGATAATATAAACTTAATCCTAGAAGTCAGGAGTCAAGGGATACCTGGGGGGCAACCTTTTCATAAAAAGTAACCTTTTCATGAAGAAGAATATTAGGTTGGCCTGCAAGTACTCCAATTACTTTGTAACAACACTGGGAGCCTAACTAAATTGTTCAATTGGTTAGGAAATAGCATGCCAAGTTCTTAGCCGAACTACTACTCCAGTTTATCATAAGCCATATCTTGACTAGATCGACTAACAATATCCATTCCCGATGAGTTATCAACCTGAATTTACACTGTTTACAAGTGATATAGGTTAATCGACATTAGAACACATGTGTCGATTTATCATACAATGTGGAGAGTTAGCCAATAATGAGTATTATAAATTACAACTATTTGGTCATTTACTTACTGTGGTGGCTTTCACCTGTTATTCCAATCTCTTACCAAATTCCATACAGAATTGGCAAGAGATGTAGGAAAATTTTTATGCTTAGTTATTTTATAAGGATAAAGAAATTTTTATGGCTAATCTTGCTCATTTTTGGCAGTTGCCAGGAGAATCGGTTAAAAATTATATTGCTTGGTTTAAGAAAAAAAAAACTGATGCAAGATAATCATGACCGAAACAGAATTCGTCCAATTAGTTTAAGATGTATTTGAATTCAAGCTTCAAAAGAAATTTATCAGAACACAATTCATAAATCTTTATGATTTGACCATATGAGGCCCAGCTTTAAGAGTCAATATGACAAAAGAATTCATTAGCAATGACAAATTATTATGACCCTAATTATGATGTTGTAGTGACTAAACAACCATTCACATTCTTGGCTTTAGTTAAAGCAGAGGCAACAACATCCTCTAATTAGAAAGTTTAAAGAACGTATACCTTTGATATTTCTCATGTTGATGAAATTTTTGTTATTATGTTAACCAACAAATTTATCAAGATTCTTGTTAACCATAAGATTTTGACACCTGAAGAATTGAAGAAAATTAATTACTATAAATGACATGAAACTTGGTCACATTCCGCTAACAAATGTGTTATTTTTAGGAACATTACTCAAGACAACATCGACAAAAGGGTTGCTGAAGTTTTTCAAAAAGGAAAAAAGAAGCAATATTGATCCCTTTCCTCTAATATTGAGATCAATATGGCCACGATTAATCACCAAAGCTTGGTTTGACTACGATAAAAGATTGATATCAGAGCTCATATGGGTTAAGCCGAGAAGCTAAAGGATGACAAGAGTAGTATGAGGGCTAAACCTACGGTCGACCAGACCTAAGCACATTTGGAGGCAATAATGTCAAATTACTGCCTTTATGACAAATGTATGAGGCTGACTCGATCAAATGAGAGATTTTATCAACTGAAATATCATACGAGACAATCAACTAATCAAAACTATGAGGAAGGAAATACATGTTATCCAGAAAAGGCTAAACATGCAAGCAATCACTCTGGGCCCATCCAAGGGCAAAAATGATTAAACCTCGGCCTTTTGACAAGGAGTGTGGAAAAGGCTCAGACGTTGAAAATTTCCAGCAGTACCAAAAGGGATGACTCGTACTTAAAAACGATGTTGGCAAAGGTAACAGACAGCAAAGAGAAGACAGTTGGCCGATGTATGGGACAAATCTCATATGTACCTGCTAACTCAATCAATCCCGACAATACCAAAGGCGGAAGGAAATGAACAAATATCGGTCAAAACAACCAATCTTCATGTGGGTTTGACTCGGTCGATAACCAAAATTATGATAAATAAGGAATAAATATGTGGGGATTGACCAAATACTTAAGCGATGAAGAGTTCTCGGATGATCTCCTGATTGAAGAATTTTTTGCTAAAGTAAGAACTTTAAAACCAGCTTTTTCTAAACCGAATACAGGAATCAAGAATGAAGTTGTAAATGAACCGAATTCAGAGACACTTTGGGGGGGGGGGGGATATTCGAGTTCAATCATACAGTTTGGTTCATTTCCACTAATCATTCGATAACGGAGCTACTGTTAACATTCTCCTAGTCAGAATGATTGTAAATTAGGAAAGACTCAAGATGACCTTATCCCTACCAAGGTCACAATTAGTAATTTCGCTGGACGAGTAATATAAACGTAAGTTATTTTACTGGTCGAATAAATGATGAGAACCAAGAAGCTGCTAACCGATTTCTTTATGATCGATACTTCATCAAATTAAAATGCTTTATTTGGACGATATTAGATTCATTCGTTCTCGTGCATTCCATAATCACTACATCAGTTCGTGATCTTTTGGAATCAAGATAGGGTATGATTGATTTTGATTGATAACAAACCGGTCTTAGTCATGTCTAATGCAGTTGAGGCTTATTTATATGAAAATGAGATTAGACCGATACAATTTATAGTATGAGATGAGAATGGTAAACTGACCGGAATTGATGTTAGACTTAATCCTGATAATGTCGTATATGATATTTCTACCATGCTTTGATTGAATGAAGAGTTGACGAAGACAATTATTTCTTTCTGTGCGGTTATAAGCTGTACAATTGAAGAAATCCTATGATGAGTCGATTGTTGGTTAAGGCCAAGTTCATGGCCAGAGTACGACAGCTCAAGGAGAGTTTGCGAGATCATGATAATGAATATTTTGTTGATATGGCCGAGATAGCAATATCAACTAATCAAATAGCTGAAGATGGGGTTGAAATGAAGTATTTGAAACTAACCCAAGAGAAATTGGAAGATTCTCAAGATTAGGTTCAGGATCCTCAAATAGAGGCAAATTTAGTGATGGAACAACATCCCAAGCTAATTTTTATTAATGGATTATTGGATTTCCAAATACAGGGCGAACTTATTAACTTACTTAAAGAGTTCACTGATTGCTTTGCTTGGGACTATCATGAGTTGCTTGGATTAGGCCAAAATCTTATTGAACATAAGTTACCTATGAAAGAAGGTTATCAGCCACATAAACAATTACCTAAGTGGATGACGGCTGAGGTGACGCAAAAAATAATGGAAAAAATCGAGCGGCTTTTGAAAGCATGTTTCATTAAACTCAACAAATATGCCGAATGGATTTCGAAGATAATACCTATTATTAAAAAGAATGAAAAGCCTAGAGTGTGTATTGATTTTTGGAATTTAAACTGAGTCACACCAAAGGACGAGTACCCTATGCCTATGGCTGATTAACTGATCGATCGTGCTGATGGACATCGAACAGTATCCTTTATGGATGGTCATTATAGATATAATCAAATAAATATTGTAGTGGAAGATATCCCAAAGATAACATTTAGATGTCCTGGTCCTTTAGGAATGTTTTGAAATAGCGGTGAAGACCACTTGAGTAGAAGTTGGAATATGCCAATATGTCCTAGAGGGAGGTGAATAAGACTTTTTAAAGATTTATGAGTTATTTAAAAATCCTATCACACTAATCCTATTACGTATGCAATTTTTCAGGATTACTCAAATGTAGCTCTACTGGCTTCTAAGCCAAGTAGAGGATCCAATCACAAACTAATCAAGATATAGCAATATACAACTTAGTCTATGTGGATGTGACTGTGTGTGTGTGTGAGATGTGATCAGATATATGGATATGAAAGCATTGACATAGAACACACACATAAAAGAATAGCAATCGTAAACACAATCATTTTTATAGTGGTTCGACGATAAGTCTACTCCACTCCCGGCTGTCGCACTCAACCCTTGAGTGTACCGGATTTCACTAAGGAGGTTTCCCAGGGTTCACCTCTAACCTAAGGTTTTAAATCAGGTTCACCTTCAACCTTTATACGGAGGTTTCTACTCGGTTCACCTCTAACCCTGGAGTTTCACTGGTTCACTCCTAACCAGATGTTTATGCTCTCCATAGAGCAAGGGTCCACACAACGCACCCAGAGGTTTCTACTCGGTTCACCTCTAACCTTGGAGTTTCGCTGGTTCACTCCTAACCAGATGTTTATGCTCTCCACAGAGAAAGGGTCCACATAACGCACCCACAGCGTACACTCCCGCCGGAGGCCTCCTTGAGGACTTCAAAGGGTGAGAATCACTTAAGACCCAATCTTAGAAAGGAATGATCGCAAGTGTCCTCCTATACTTAAATACTTACAGATAAGTTGATGAGTCCTGTTATGCACAACTCCGAAGATCTCCTCCTCCTTGTTGACAAAGAGTCTTCTGCTTCCTTGATCCGCAACACAAAAGATATACTAAGATTAGGCTTAAGGTTGGGTCAAGGTGAAGATGGAATCCTATTCTCTAAAGGTTTTCCTATAGGGAAGGTAGAGTAGTTCCAATCTTATGCATTCAAGGCATCCCAGCATAATGATTTGCCATTAAGGTAGTAGTTGGAGGATTCTTGAATGCGGAAGTTCATTCTCCAATCCACTCTATTGAATATCAATGGTGAGGGTGGATTGGAGGATGAACTCCCTCGAGAGAAAGGGCTTAGGGTATAAGATGTAAGTTGAAACACACAAAAGCTCTGTCTTTTCTCTCTTCTAGCAACAAAAGACAAGTCCTCTATATATAGGCAAAAAGTTCTAACGGATATAAAACGATCACATTTATGACAGAGTTCGATATCATCGAGCAGGTTCGATATCATCGAGCGTATACTCTCGATAGCATCGATGGTCTGCTCGATGACTCGGACTCGATGTCATATGCTTTTGAAACTCTTTGCCAATTGGTCGATGAATCGAAGCTATTGTCGATGTCATCGTATTTCAAACTCTGATTCCATCGATGACAAGTTCAATCCATCGACACTTGAAAAATGAGAGAGACTTGACTTTGAGATATTTCAAGTTTTCATGAATGATCGGGAAACTGTCGAGGTCATCGGAATTTGAATGTCGATGATATCGAGATCAGAGTCGAGGCATCGATAAATCCAGCTGTTTTATCTTTGAACTTACTGGACAGATTACGGCTTTGTTCGATGCAATCGATCTGGTGTCGATATCATCGATATTTGAATATCGATTAAATCGAAGGGCCCCCGATCATAGTAAAAAACAACCTGAAATAACCGCTGTAAGAAATGCGCGTCCACTGTCGATATCATCGATGGACCTC
>JAJHSJ010000012.1:53817328-53938825 GCA_021015155.1 Magnolia officinalis
GCCGCAAATAAACAAAATGCGGCCAATGTGATGATTACATCTTTATTTATAAAAAAAAAAAGAAAAGAAAAGTAAGGGCTCGACCTGAGTGTAAATTAGGCATAAGAAGCTTTCATCTCTCCACTTTCTAGAACACGGTTGAGAAAGTGTAGGACTCGGTTGATGCGGTGGCCAATTGTGTTAGCTTTATGCTCAACTTCTCTCTTTTGTTCCCTGCTCTCATGTGGCCAAGTCTGATGGAGATCGATCTACGAATTAATAAAGTTCAGAAACATCTAGGAGTAGTGCGAACACTGTCCATGGTAGATTTGTTCAGTGTCCTAGAGATCGTCATTGATTTCTCTACGCTGAACCTATAGATTTCTCAGCATCACTTTGTTTAAATGATGCATTATACTCATCTACATGAGCATCAATCATTTCCAAGTCATTCTTAACAACAAAGTATGCGTTGTTGATCCTATGAAGTTTGGTTAAAGCATACAGAAGTTTGGGCAATGGAACATCATCCGTGGCAGTGAACTGAAGGTCATGAACGAATGGATTATGTCATATTGAAGGGTGTAGTGAGCGAAAGCTTCAACATCTGTGCCCGATCGATAACAGGTATGGGTGTAACAACCATTGAAAAAAAGTTCTTGAAGATGAGAAGAGAGAAAATTTGAATGCATAGGGGAACAAGCCCTAAAGAGTGCTTTATATAGGCGCTAGGAATGAATAGTCATGCCTGAAGATGAAACGCCGTGATGGTTGAAGTGCGCCACTATTTGCATGAAATGTTCCCCAGGAAAATCGAACGAATGGGCACACTACTTCTTTTTAATGTGCTATATCATTAATACAGTTATGCCATGCAGAGAAAAGCTAAGTAATTAAGATAATACAAGACGGGTAAAAAGAATATATTTTGACTGATTGTATTAACGATAAACAAACTTACTGATCGATAACGGACAAGCACAGGGAAATCATAATTAAAAAGATGAAAAAGAGGTAATCATTATTGAAGCTTCGACTACTTGGCTTCTTGTCGATAGAGAGCAGCTTTGGTTTTAGCTTCTGAGCGTACTATTTTACCAATCAGTAAAGTGTGCTCTTGTATATAAGTGCCTAGATGATTGATTTCAGCCAGTCTACACTTGGTTAGAGATTTTTTTCCGTCTTTCAGCAATTTCAATTTATCCTCCATGGCTGAGATTTGAGCTTTCAGATCCATCAAGGTTGCCTTCGACTCCTTTAGGTTGCTGTATACAACAACAAGTTGTTAACTGGAAGTTGCAATTCAGTCATTCAGATGGAGATGACTGAATGCTTAGATTGAAGTCTATTAACCGCAACTATTGTATCCTGATGCTTATGAATCAAGCTCTGAAATTCATAGATTGCATGTAGTTTAGCCGATAGAAACTCATTTGATTGAGTGAGAGTTTGGTATCGACGAATGAGAAAGTTAAGTCTCTTAATCGATCCCGATACAATGATGTCAACATTACTGGAGTGAATAAGAGCTCGTAATTCCTCCTATAGCTACTAAATCTCTAATGAATATATAGAGGATTCGGCCATAAGGATGTCAAACCGGAAAGGCTTGATCAAAGGAGGATAAGATGTCTTTTATTGAAGCAACTCGGAGGAAGAAGATAAAGTACGAGAAATATCGGCTGATGGGGCAAGAGAAGCAAGGACGTCGATTGTAAGAGCTTATGTAGCTTGACAAGAAGAAACTTGAGCTACCTGAGATGTTTCCTCTTCTAGTTCTTCTGCTTCGTCCAAAGGAATCATCCTGTGTTCATCGACCAGAGCAATGGATACTTGATCGGTCAGTTCTTTGGATGGAGCAGACTAAAAAGAAGAAAGGGTCTTCGACGCAATCGATTCCATAACTCCCTTATCCTAATCAGGTGCAAGCGATGAAGTTATAAATTGTGAAAGGAGATTGAAGGACTCCATATGCTGGTATCCTATTACCTCGTCTCGAGCTTGACCTTCTATCTGATGCTTTGATCAACGAATGTTACTCGTAGTCTCTTTTGAGTCAGAAACTTCAAGTCTTTCTATGAGAGATTGAGCAACATCGACCAAAGTATTTGGAACAGATACCTCAACTTGAGAGACTGGCATAGGGACCAACTTTTCAGAGACTGAGAGTTCTATGGTCAATGTAACTAAGACAGGAGAAATTAAGGCATGAGAATTGTAAAATATTACAAAAGAAGAGAACAAAATGTTGAAGTAACATACACCTAAATATGAACGAACAACAATAATGGTAAATTAGTCATCCTCTAGTGAAAATTTAGTGGGGTTGACAATTAAAAGCTAATGCTCAGTTGGAACGAGGGAAAGGAGGAGGATATGAATTGAGAAATCAGTCAAATGGAAGATTAGGATTATTTAATATTTCATTTTCTTTCTGGTATTTATTAAAGGCCCTATTGAAGTGAACATCTTTATGTCTTTTATATGCCTCTTCTGTCTCCCAGGAGTACTTTGAAGGTGGAATACTCGACCAGAATTTGGTTTTATAATTTTCAAAGTTTGCGATAACTTTTTTCGAAGAAGAAATACTTAGTGCAGATCAACCGGATGTTGCAGGCAGAGCAGAGCGAGGAGCTACAAGAGGCCGAAGCTCAGAAATCCTTAAAATGGCTGGAGGAGCTGTAAGTGCTTGGATTGAAGAAGTTGTTGGAACCACTTTAACTGGACTTACTACTGTGGTCTTTTGATACTTCAACTCAGGTTGAGCTGGCTCGAATGCTCTTATTAATGTGAAGGAAGGCTTGACCATTTTTATTAGTGCTGGGGATGAAACAGTCAATGCGACCGAGGTCGTCTTCTTTGATGAAAAATGGATACCTTAAGCCAAACCAAATTGATGAGCAAGAAGGTTAGGGTAGTACTGCTCAATGACAGCCTTGACATTAATATTTGAATCTATTGTGCCACCATATGGAAAGTCTCTGTAGATCATGTAGCTTTTCCAAGCCGCATCCCCAAGGCTTACCATCTTGGTGTTGGTCAACTCGTAGTCTTCAGTGAACCGGGTCAGACCAAACTCTTTATCTTTAAATAGATAAAAAGAATGGTTAGACTTCTCAAGGGTAAAAGGAAGGAAAAAGCTCATATATTCAGTAAAAGGGTAATTAAATTTGGTGTAGAGGATATTCTGATGGCCAAAAGAGATAAATTCTACATCTGCTAGAATAAAATAAATGAATTTTGCTCCAAAGTACTCTGCAACGCCCCGTGTTTTCATGACCTAAGTATATGACTTGTTTCCCAAAAACCTGGGTGTTAACCTATAGAGATCCAAATTCCATATATATATATATATTATATCTTTTAGAGTTAGCAGTTTAGCCTAGAATGGACAAATCGACATAAAGGAAAATTTCATTTACATTTAGAATATACAAGAGGCTGCCCATAATGAGTTATACAAACTAATGTCTCAATACTTACAATTACCAAATGAAATAATATCTCATGTGAAGCCAAATACATCATAACAAACCTTGAACTGTAAAATTGCTTAGCAACTCTTAGCAATACAATCATGCATCCTTGGTGATTGCACTCTGCTCCTCATCAATATAAACATGAATATAAACTGGGCCACCTGTACTACCTGTATGGTTATAAATTCGATGAATGAGTGTCCAGTTCAGTGTGAATTCTCCTCAAGATTACACACCCCGCATTAGATAAGCATAGTTATAAAAAACTAACCAGACATACAAAGTAATACATGATGTAGTCTTATTAGATGCGTGGATGCATGAGTGCACATCAACCGGGGATGCTCATCCAGTTGGCTTTTGGGACAAAACCCATGCGATGTGGCCAGTTACCAGGGAAAGTACATAGTACATGCGTAATGCCAAACTCACCGAAAGTGAGTCGATAGTCGATGGTCTGGGAGCTAGCGAAACGATACCCCAACTAAATCCTATTAGGTACGTGCTACAACATGTAGAATTAGTCACCCGTTATTGCCCGAATGCTATGAATGGATGATTAGCCCAACCATTATTATTCCATTTACAATCAGCCAGTTTAATAAAGCTCAAAGGTCACTACGGGGGGTTCATCACCCAGTGTAGGCCGACAGCTTGGGCATAGTGTCCCATGACTACCTTCCCCGGTTCATGAGGTTACTACCTTAGGATGTTTAATGGAAACCCCTCAACTAGTGGCCAATTATATTTCAGTATATGGGGCTTACTATCGCATGGTTACACAAAATATAACGTTGAACCCATCTAGGGCAAATGCCAAAACAAAGCCACCTGGGGTGAATATCAAAACTAAGTCACATAGGGCGATTATCAAAACTAAGCCGCATATGACCAATATCAAAACCATGCGATAAAAGACCATCCTTGAAAACCACTTAGACACAACAACCCTTGGATGGTAGGCTCACATCAATATCCAATTTAAATCACCATTCAATAACCACTAAGTCGAAGGTCCATTACAATTACAGTCAATCGAGTTTCATCCCAAGCATGGGTGTACATTTATAAGTGGGGGTTTCCCATTGATGTACCAGTTTAAGTTTCATAAGCAATTCACAAGTAATCCACAAGCATAAGAAAATATGCAGGATAAATATTAAGTATGTAATCTAGCGATTCAATTTCAACAGTTACACATGCGATTATAAGATGGAGATATCAATTATCAATCGAAATTAAAATAAAAACTATCACTCAAGCTAATGGAAAAATGGAAAGCTCAAGGGGAAGAAATCATCACCTTATACTTCGAATTACCAACCGATGTTACTAGGAAGCGCGTGCATCCTTAGAATTGAATCCTACCATGGATTGTGAAGTTATACGTGAGATCAGATTTCTACAAGGTATTTATGGTCAAGATTAATATAACCTAGGGTTTGGATTACTTGTTTTTAGGATTTTGATGTAGAACTTAGGGTTTTCATCCTAGAGTTTTGTTCTAGGAGTAGAACTATAATGTATGTACAACTTAAATACAATATAATAATAATATGGTTAGTTACAATTTAACGTTAATGATATAACTAATATTTGTGACCATGGTAAAAATTAGTATTACAATTGTAATAAAATAGTATAATCTATTATTAGAGATAATATTCTCAAGTGATGGATACCATGCTAATATCATTAATGGTAGTTTCATTTATAGCAACTAATATTAGCGTAATATGTTAATAGTAATAATCATGATGATAATTAATAATATGACCTACTATTATTTAAGAATGACAAAACAATACACTAGTATTTAATAACGATATATACATTTTTTGTCTATGATAACTATAGATCATTTACTAATGGCTATGCATCCCTAATATTAACAATCCTACTAATGATAGAAATGGTAACAATGCTAATTGTAATCGAAGGAATTTCGATATGGAGAAAAAGGGTGGACTCACCTTTTAGTCGACTCGGTAGTTTAACTCGACCTCCATTTGAGCCGTCGACCCGCTCTGCGAATCAACCCGACTTGACCCAATCTCAACAATGCCTGGACCAGGCCCAAGCATGACTCGATTCGCCTGGACCCAGTTCCAGCAGAGTCGGCTCAGTTCCAGCCGAGTTGACTTGGTTCAACACACCCATCCACCTACTCTCTCTCTCTCTCTCTCTCTCTCTCTCTCTTTTCTCCCTTCTTTCTTTCTCCCATTCTTTTCCATTTGCTGGAGAGTCTAGCTAGCTCGTCCCTGATTCGACTAGCCTCGAGTAACTCCAAGCGAGTCAGTGACTCGCCCCGAGTCCGTGAGCTGACTCGGCAGCGGGTCGAGCTCACAAGCTCGCTCCAACCACTCTCTGCCCTCTCTTCTCCTTCTTCTCCCTCGTTCTTCTACTTCCCCTCACCCTCTCTTCTTTTTCTTTCCTTTTTCCTTGCTTCCTGAACTACTTGTACTAACCCTCTGACTCAATTCAATGACCCAACAATGAGTCAATGCCGACGGATTCGCATATGACTGTTTACGCTAGATCATATCCATTGCTAAACACCACATAATCCAAGTTGAATAATTAAGAGTAATGATCAAGCATTGTTAGAAGGTCCCACCTAACGAATGAAACAGATTGGAAGTTAGAACTTGGACCTGAATTTACAGCTGAAACTGAAACGATCGTCGAGGTAGATGACGTTCACCAATGGCGATTCTTTAATCGATGATGATTTGGATTTGCTGACGCCTTTAGGTGGCTCTGACTACTTTCGAGGAAGCTTGTAGAGAGGAGTTTTCGAACCTTCGTGATGATTTTCCCAGTGGTTCATGAGCTGGAAGTAGCCATGGGTAATTCAAGAAAAGTCGAGAAGATGCAGCAATTGCACCGTTTCTCACCTTCCATTTTTGTTTCTTTCTTCTTCTACTCCTCTCTTTCTCACTCTTTCTCACAGAGGGCTGCTGGTTGCACTGACTCAACCCGATCCAAATAGACTGGGTCAGTCAATGCGTTCGTAGCCGAGTTCGCACCCACCTTGCATTCACTCACACCCCTTCCTTTCCTCTATTCTCTCTCTCTCTCTCTCTCTCTCTCTCTCTCTCTCTCTCAAATCCTGTGGCAAGAATCCCAAGACGAACGGCCTAATTTATAAGAGAGAAGTGTGCTCGAACGGCCCACCAATGGTCGAGTTTTGGTGGCCGAACTCACGCATTCTCCTCTGATTTTTGGATGCATGGGGTCCATCCATTATGAGGGATGGATTTCTATTGTTGTGGCGCACCGAAAAAGCATCTTTTTATCTTTAATGGGGTCCACTCTATCACAGTGGGTATTTCGATCTAACGGAGAAGATGATGTGGCTGATAATGGTGGAATCTTGTCTACAACCTAACAGGGAGATCTGGACCTTTTGAACGGGTCGAATGGGACCCGTGATCACCGTGGGGGCCACTAATCCCACATTCATTGCAGTTTCCCTCATCTCACGAGATTTTCTGCCAATTTCTCCTTCTCACGAGATGAGTAACCCTCCTCTGGTAGAGACGTTGCCACTTTAGAGGGGATAGTGGAGATCTTCCTACGTGGCTCAACGAGTGACTCAGATCGTGCCAGCGAGACCTTCTTGAAGTGGGAATGTCTCGCATGCCCTTTTCTTGCCGCAGTCGGATGCTTGTCCATTTTTTACGCTGAAAGGAGCACTGAGATGGGTTTCAAATAAGTGACTGGGATTGCAGAGAAAGCTCTCACACAGATTGCCAGGCTGGTAGCAGCGATATGTGTTTTCTGTTTTGGAAAAATTGGTTTTCCATAGTCCGAATGTGCCTGAATTTGTGTCTATACGTGCATGCAGCTACATGTAAAAATGCCTAGGGTTTGGTCAGAACTTTCGTCCGCACCAGACCAGATGGATGGTTCAGATCATGGAAGTGGGACATGATGGTGGGCCAGATGGTGATCGCACGATAAGTGCATTTAAACTATCGGTGTGTGAGCGGGAAGTCAGGTGAAAATCTGATTTTCGGACTTCTATTGGGTCAAACAGATTCCCATGCACAGCCGGTGTACATGGTTTTGTGTATGTGCATGATTTAAAAGTGGGGCCTACATGATGATCTAAGTAATCTGCACCGTCAGATCTTTAGTAGGGCCTGTTCAAGCATATTTTTATGAAGGGTTTGACAGATTTATGTTGTTAGTGGGTTCAACTCCTTGTTTAATGTCTAAAGGTGTTAGTTACCACATTTTTCTATTATTATTAATATTATTACTATTATATATATATATATATTATTTATATCATAGTCTTGTTGTGGGTCCCACTCTGTAGGTTATTAGGACTATCCACCTCATGATTTTATATTATTAAATATTTGATTATTATTATCATTATTATTTTTATGTGTGCATACATATATATTGTGTTTATTTATTGTTTATTAATAATATAATTATTATCTTATACGACTTGCCTTTGATTAGAGTCATCAATGAATTGAATCATGTCCTAGTGAGCCACGTGTCCAATCCTAGGCACAACTACTACTTAAACAGTCTTACGGTCGATTTTATAATCCGATGGTCAAGTTAGGGAAATCGTTCATTAGCTCGATCAATGGAGCATTGTAATCAATTTGTAGTGTATCTAAAGAGTCCTAGTGCAAATGTATGGTCTACCTAGTGTTGCTAATCAATGGCTTGGTTTGTCTCTAGTATGGTTCAATGACTGTCCAGGTATTGACAAACATTTGGATGGCTCAATGAATGGACGAAGATATCTCATATTGACCTGATTAGGCTAGGGTGTGGATGAACATTTCATTAAGTTAGATTACATGGTAACACCCAAGTACTGAAAAGTATGGGGTGTTACATACTTGTAAAACTACATCTGGACAAGCCAGATAGGCCTGCTAAAGTGGTAAAATTCCTTTGTGGTTGTTTGTTTCGACAAGAAACGAATGCGTTTGATTTGGGGGAATTATTCAATGATAACAAGAATTCGATGAGAGAACAATGATCACAAGATATCTTATTCTGAGTTCATTTACATCCTCGGATTCCCTTGATTCTGAAAATAGAGTACAATTAATGCAATGCAATGAATGAAAGATAAGACAGTCTGATGGCGATTTTGACAGCATTTCGACGCTTTTGATGTTCATTGCCAAGGCGGAAAGGTTGTGCGGGCTTGAAACCCTTGATCTGGCCGTGCGATAGGTTCTGATCATCTTTCCATTCATTCTCCCAGTCGTACGGACGAATTTGCTTTCTCCTGAAACTCTCTTTCTGCACTTCATATTTCCTTCATTCTCCTCTAAAGGTGGAGCACACATCCCTTAAAATGTGGAGCGAACATCCCTTAAAATGTGGAGCGAACATCCCTTGAAATGTGGAGCAAACATCCCTTGAATATCCGTTAAGACAACAAAAGCCTGTGTTTGGACAAATGAGAGAGAGAAGTGGCACATGGAGTATCCGTTAAGACATTAAGTCCGTCTTTAAGACAAACTCCTCTTGAAGTGGTGCATGGGGTTTTGGTTAAGACAACAAAAGGCTTGTCTCAGGACAAGTTCCTTTCAAAGTGGCGCATGGAGTTTTGGTTAAGACAACAAAAGGCTTGTCTTAGGACAAGTTCCTCTTAAAGTGGCGCATGGAGTTTTGGTTATGACAACAAAAGCCTTCCATTAAGGCATTCTCCTCACAAAGTGGCGCATATGGTTTCTTTGCAAAAGTGATTGCGCGTTTCGCGCAAATGGTTGCTTTGCAGAAGTGGTTGTGCGGTTCATGCAAGTGGTTTCTTTGTAAAGGTGATGCAAAGAGACATGTCTTAGGACAAACTTCCTTGGAGAATGGCGCAACGAGCCTTCCATTTAGACAAGCTCCCTTGGAGAATGGCGTAAAGAGCCTCTCCTTAAGAGAATACCCCTCACAAAGTGGCGCAAGGAGCAAGTCTCCAAATGGATTGCACGGTTTGTGCAATGGGATTCCATGCCAGAGAGGTTGCGCGGTTCGCGCAAAGGGAATTCCTTCCCAAAAGGGGTTGCGCGGCTCGCGCAAAGGGAATTCCTTCCCAAAGGGGTTGCCAGCTCGCACAAAGGGAACTCCTTCCAGCTTTCTTTCTTCACCTCTTGTCCTACTCCTTGTCTTCCAACCAACTCACCAACCAACCTCCAAATGAGGCATGGGGAGGGGTATTTATAGGCATCTCATGCCCCTCACTCTTAGATAGTGGTGATCACCACACTTCTCTCTTAAGGCAATACCTAACCTTCTCCCTTAAACAATGGTGTTCACCAAGCTCTCCCTTAAATAGTGGTGTACAACTACTTCTTCCTCCATATAAGGCACACCCATCCACTACTTTTTTACCAAAATACCCCAGTCACTCATTTTTACCAAAATACCCCCAGTCACTCATTTTTATCAAAATACCCCAGTCACTCATTTTTACCAAAATACTCCCAGTCACTGCTTTTTACCAAAATACTCCCAGTCACTACTTTTTACCAAAATAAGGAGTACACAACCCTGGGAAGGATCTGCACCATGGAATTCTCTGACCAATGCAATGGAATATTTTTTATGCCTCAACATTGTTTCAAACATGCTGTGGTAAAGATGACCGAGCATGAAAGGAGCGAGGGCAAGTTGACATCCTTAAGCGAGTGCCTTGCTCAGATGAATGTATTCCTTGGTGATTTGCAAGGAAATCATGTATAACAGGATTCAATAAATTCACATCAAAAGGAATACTGTATTCTTACTCATCCACTTTATCCTGAGACTTGTGTTCTAAAGCCATGAAAGTGGAATATGCCTTGCTGGTCTTGTCTAGAATAGTAAAGGGATGCTGATTCTTCAAAGTGAAGTCCGGATAGACAAACTCACCAAAGGGTAAAAGGTGAGTGAATGCACCTACATCCATGATTGATGGACCCGTGGGCTGCATCCAAAATGGAATGTATTGGGTGATTGACTCCAAAAAGTTGACACTGTTGCGAGAAGGAAGGTGTTGGATGGATATTCGTGCAATGAGAGTTTGATGTATTCATAGATTCTTGCTTGCCTCCATATATCACCATGCTATGTTTCAATGTGTGTAAAATAATTGGCCTAACCGTTCATCAGTTTTGGCCATGCTCTCGGAGATTTAAATGCATTGGAGGGATTCGGGAAGTTGTTGGATTGGACCAGAAGGACTTCATTAGGACACTTCGAGAAATTTAGTTCGATCTCATGCAACTAGTCGTGAGTGACTGCATGGTGAAAGGCTGGACTGAGTGTTAACAATGCCTTGTCTAGTTCGGTCGGAATGTTGAGCATGAGGTCATTGACTACTCCCAATGACAGACCATCCAAATTTTGATGAATGATTCTAGATGGAAAGTTGGATCAGAGGAAGAAGAGGGTATTGTTGCAAAAGATGTCTTAAATCTTATAAATCACCACGCTGCTTGACCAGTCGAGAGGCTTGCTCGACTGATCGAGAGGCCTAGCGACCGGTCGAGGCTCGCTGGACTCGAAGTCTAGGGAGCGCTGTATTTGGAGATCCGAGCCGCTCGACCGGTTGAAGGGGTCCTTCAACTAGTCGAGGCCCTGGCTCGACTAGTCGAGGGTTACGCAGCCCACGCGTGAACTGCATAAATTTGATTCAGTTTCTGGAATTTTCCAAACTAGGTGCGTAAGTGGAGTTTCTTAAACTATAAATAGGGGTTGAAATGGCCACGCTATATGTCCTAGAGAGGGGGGGGGTGAATAGGATTATGCGAATTAAATAACAAGATAGCCAAATAAAGTAAATTAATCCACAATGCTGAAATGAATAGCAACCTCAATGAATAAGTATTGAGAGATTGATACAAAAGTTGTTCTAAGGACAACCTTACACCAAAAACCAAAGTTTATGGTAGGACAACCTGATTTCTAGAAAGGTCTTTGTATCAAGAACTCAAACCGTAGAGAAATAAATAAATTCAAATTGTACGGAAGAATAAAAAGCAATTTCAAATATTGATTGTTCTCATGACAACCATGCACCATACAAATGGCAGGGCAACCTTACAAGAACAATTAAAGAAACTGAAGCTCAAACTTAATAAAGGAATAACTAGAAATAAATTGCTGAAATTTAAATCTAAACTATTACAACATTCCCCACACTTGCTTGAAATGCAAATATTTTCAACATTCACAACCATACATACATTCCACAGCTTTGAATGATAAAAGGTAAAAGATTAAGCAAGCATTCAATCCACAAGACAAAGAATTATAGTGGTTCGCCTGTGTGTTCACCAACTGTTAAACAACAGCCACACAGAATGCTACTCCACTCCTAATATCCTCACACAGGGGATATTAGTGTTCACTATCAAAATAGGTTTCACAGGTTCACCTAAAACCTTCACAATTGTGTCTTTTTAACTTGGGCTTACACAATCCAAAAACCCATCTTTCTGAGTTTTCTGGCTCTCCTCAGATAACCACACAAATGGAATTTTTCTGGCGAATCCCAAACAAAAACCAAAGAAATAGAAATTTTACAGAATTGTAAAATACCTGAATTTCTCCTCTTGTAGCAGCCCGGAAGAACCAATCGGAGTAGAAGTTCGAATATGGAAGTTCAATAATGTCCAATACTCACTTTACAATGGTTTTAAGTTCTAATTGATTTTAGATTTAATCAACTTAGGGCTAGCTGTATTTGATTTTGATTCTGTGAAAAAGGAATTAAGAATTTCCCCTTTTTCTAATCAGATTGGAATACAAATCAAAATCAAATAATAATAAACTAACAAAAGGAAATAGAATTATGCACAGTATAGCTTAAAAACAAACAAAGACTTATCTTAGAGTGGAGCCTTGAATTCACTTAATTTTTAATGAAAAACTCTAAAAATTGTGTGCTATTTATAGCTGCAGAAATTCGTCTTCGACTGGTCCTATGGACATCACGACTGGTCGAAGGTTAAACAGATTTGTGAATTTTTGAGCGCGATTTGATCAAACTGTTGTACGACCGGTCGTAGGCAGTCCACGACTGGTCGAAGGCAGTCCACGACCGGTCGAGACCCCTCTACGACTGGTCGTGCGATACTTGATTTAGTCATTGGAGTTTGAGTCGTAGCACTACGACTGGCGAAGGTCGAGTCGAGACCATCCCATGACCGGTCGAGCAGACTCCAGGACTGGACTGGTCAAAGCCGAACCAGAAAATCTGATAAATTACAACAATTTTAGGACTGGTCCTGGAACTTCTTAGACTGGTCGAACCAGTGCTAGGACTGGTCGAACAAGGTCTAGGACTAGTCTTAGAATAGACCATATTCATGTATTAATATTAAAATGAATTATGTAGCCAAAGTGACCTACCCTAAGGTCAATCTAAGGTTTATCATACCTGGGACATGAAGTATGGACATTAAAAACTTCATTTGCTTAGACTTTGATCATTATGAAGCTTGAGTTCTTCTTGATGCATTTTGACTACTTCACAAGCTTTGAAATCAATGTCATTTTGAGTTGCACTTGAGTCCCAAACTATGATTGAGTCTTGACCTTGAGTACACGTGAACTTGAGCTTGAGTTCTTACATGTGAATTGAAGCTTGAGTCTTGAGCTTGAACTCTTATTTAATATCTTCTATATTGTAGCTTGAAAATATAAACACAAGACACATACAGAGGTTTTGACACACAAAATTTGACAACCAAAGAGGAATCAAACCATAGCACTTACAATCTCCCCCTTTGTCAAATTTGTGACAAAACATACTTTAACAAGAGAAGCACAACATGTATATTAACGAATCATGCACCAGTTGTCATGAATGAGCAAACAGCATACTCCCCCTTAACTCCCCCTTAGTAGTATACTTCAACCATTCCATTCACATCATCATTAATCCAATCATAACTCCCCCTTTTTGTGAAAATATGACAAAGGAAGAAACAAAAATAGGATTGAAAAGACAGGGAAGTAATGATCAAGTCATAAAGTTAGAAAGATTGAAAGTTAAGAGTACGGAGCATAGCATAAGGAGTAATAAAGTCAAGTCAGATAGAGTTTAACACACCCAGAGTGAGTAAAAAGTATTATAGTTATTACAGACCAAAGATTAAAATCTCAATCTGATCCAGAAGAAGGACTAGGTATGGTAAGATCAATTTGATGAAGGCCGTTTTGTAAGCGCCTAAAATACTTGCGCATATTTTTGAATTGCTGATTGTGGCCAACATTCATATTCTCTACCTTCTCCTCTAATGCACTTAGACGAGCATTGAAATCAGATGGCTAAAAGTCAGGATCATTCCCAGAGTCAGAATCCATTTCATTAAAAATATCGTCCATATTGATATCATCTGAAGGAAGATCATCACCATCTCCATCATTCCTAGCCTCAGCAGCAACTCCACCTTCACCAACATCAACTTGGCCTGGAGCCAATTTCAACTTCATTTTGTTTAAGTTGGAGTTGTTGAATATGAGGTGTTGGATAGGAGCCTCTCCGACGGGCATAGCGACTAACATGTGAGTTGCTAATACATTCAACAGATACCCAAATGGAATATCACCATGACCAGGATGACTACGGATTTGAATGATAGAGGAACAAATCAAAGAAGGCAAATAGACATTAGCACCAGTAATGATTGAGTACATAATACGAACCATAAACAGAGTCAACTTAGTCTTATTTCCAGACCGAGGATACAGATTAGAAGTGAAGATACGATGCAAAACTCTGTATTTGGGTAACAAGTATCTGGTTTTGAGGGCATTCCCATTTGCAGTCCATGGTGCATCCATGTTACACAATGCTCTAGTATAAACACATTTTTCCGATTCTGACACTTTCTCAGCAAGTGTGCTAGGATGAATACCTTCATCATTAACTGGTATGTCCATAAGGCCTGAAATTAAATGTCGATCAACAGGAAAAAACCCTTCTCTAGTAGTAATAGTAAAAGTCAGTTGCTCTGTAGAAAAGTCAGTTATGCTTGCAACCATGGCCTGCGCTATGGACTGGTATGCCGGCCCGCCCCAACGTAAAATGTTTTCCCATCCTACAGATTGAAGGAGAGGAAGGAGACTGAAAGGAGCGATATGGTTTAAATCAACGACTTTTTCAACAATCACATTACGCATACGCAAATCACGCACAAATGGTGGATCATCTTCAGAAATCCTAAGATGACGTCTAGTGATAACACTTGATCTAGAAGAGGAAGCACCTCTAGGATTTTTCTTTTTACCTCTAGAGTCCATTTTCATGAAGAAATACAAGAAATATCAAGAAAATAGAGATGAGTTTCTCTAGATTCAGCAAATGAGAAGAAAAACCCAAAAACTTAAAGAACGAGTTGAAATTGACAACTACGATCAAGAAATTTAAGAGAAAAGACTAAGATTCTTCAAGAAATCCAGAGAAAACACTCTAACCTGAGTGAATCGAACAGTGGGGTTCGACTAGTCGAAGCTCGGCTCGTTGGAGAAGAGGAATGAAATGAAGAAGAAGTGGTTTTTCCCCAAATAAAGTCAATCAGCGCGCTACACGACTGGTCGAGCTCGTCCTCGACTGGTCGTGTACAGAAAAAATAAATAAACATGCATTTTTTAAGAAATTTTGAAATATAAACCAATAAAGTATTTACACTATGATACAGAGATGCATGCTCAATCATTTTAAATTGCACATACCGAGATCGAATTTCAACTTATAAAACCTGCTTTTGTCGAGCGGTTTAGTGAAAATGTCAGCAAGCTAAGTCTTGGTTGGTATATATTTTAAAGATATTTCTTTTTCTTCCACTAATTCACGGATATAATGAAATCTAATGTCAATGTGCTTAGTACGTGAATGCTGGATTGGGTTTTTAGAAATATTTATCGCACTGGAATTATCACAGTATAAAACCATTGAGTCCTATGCGATTCCATAATCACTTAACATACGTTTCATCCAAACCAGCTGAGTACATGCATTTCCAGCTACAATGTATTTAGCCTCAACAGTTGAGAGTGATATGGAACTTTGCTTTTTGCTAAACTAAGAAACCAAGTAATTTTCAATGTAAAAACAACCACCACTGGTTAATTTTCTGTCATCGATATTACCAGCCCAATCAGCATCTGAGTACCCAACCAATTGAACACTAGTATCATAAGGATACCAAAGACCCAAATTAACTGAACTTGCGACATATCGAATAATTCGCTTAACAGCAGATAAGTGAGATTCTTTAAGATTAGACTGATATCTAGCACAGATTCTAACACTTAAAGCAATATCAGGTCTACTTGCAGTTAAGTAAAGAAAACTTCCTATCATGCTACGATATAATTTAGGATCTACATCTAACCTGTAGAGTCTTTTGAGAGTTTTAGAGTTGTACTCATAGGAGTATCAAAATTCTTACCATTCTCAAATCCAAACTTCTTAATCAAGTTCAAGGCATATTTAGATTGTGAAATAAAAATTCTATCAGATTGCTGTTTTACTTGCAATCCTAAGAAATAATTTAATTCCCCAACCATGCTCATTTCGAACTTAGATTTCATCAAATCTGCAAATTCAACAGTCATGTTAGTACAAGTTGATCCATAAATAATATCATCGACATAGATATGAACCATTAAGATATCATCGTTATGTTTCTTAACAAAAAGTGTCTTATCGACACTACCCATTTGGAAATTATGACTTAGTAAAAACTTATTCAATTTTTCGTACCATGCCCTGGGAGCTTGTTTCAAACCATAGAGAGCCTTTTTAAGGCGGTATACATGATTAGTAAACTTAAGGTCTTCAAACCCTATAGGTTGTTCAACATATACCTCTTCATGTAAATCACCATTTAAGAAGGCACTCTTTACATCCATTTTGATAAATTTAAACTTTCTAAAGCATGCAATGGATATAAAAAGTCTAATTGATTCAAGGCGAGCAACTGGAGCAAAGGTTTTATCGTAATCAATACCTTCTATTTAAGTGTACCCTTGTACAACCAGTCTTGCCTTGTTTCGAATTATATTTCCAAGTTTATCAGACTTATTTTTGAAAATCCACTTAGTTCCTATAATGTGTTTATCTTTAGGTTTAGGAACAAGATACCAGACATCATTACGAACAAATTGATTAAGTTCTTCCTACATCGCTACTATCCAGTTTTCATTAGAAAGTGTTTCTTTTACGTTTATCAGTTCAATCTGGGATGTAATGTAAGGCCCACCCCCACAGCACATGATATTATCCGCTTTGCCGAAGCTCACGGCTTTAAAACGCGTCATGTGGGGGAAGGGTAGCTCGCAAACAGACCCAGTGCTCCCGTGGTCCCGCCCACACCTATCCCACAAGATATTGTCCAACCTAACTGCCATCAGAGTGCACAACGGAGGTTTTTTCTTGGTGCACAAGGCCAACGCGTCATTTGGGGAAGGATACTGGTAGCTCGCACAACCACTGGTAGCTCGCCCAGACTCGGTGCTCCCGTGGTCCCGCCCACAAAAGGGTCCGCCCACTCAACACCTACCCAAACAATATAAAGCATACGTAATTACATATGTCTTCTAGTTGTCTACGAGTGCGCACACCAGTGAGAGGGTTTTCAAGAATTTGATCAGTTGGATGATCTTTAACAGTCCTTAATTCAGAATTAATTTCACTTGATGAAGTATCTGGCTTTTCAATTATAAGAACTTCATCATTATTTGAACTAGGTGCAGGTGTATTCAGGTGATCATCAATGACCACATTGATTGACTCTTGAATCACACCGGTCCTGTTGTTCAGTACACGATATGCACGATTGTTTAAAGAATATCCTAAGAAGATTTCTTCATCACTCTTTGTGTCAAACTTTCCCAGATTTTCACGGTCATGCAAAATATAGCATTTGCTGCCAAAAACTCGAAAGTATTTGACCGTCGGCTTCTTATCAAACCACATTTCATAAGTATAGACACGGTTAATAATGTAGCAGGCGGTATTCACTGCTTCAGCCCATAAATTTCTAGGAAGTTTTATGCTATTCAACATAACATTTCTCATTTCTTGGAGTACTCTATTTTTCCTT
This sequence comes from Magnolia officinalis, assembly GCA_021015155.1. Classification (NCBI taxonomy): domain Eukaryota; kingdom Viridiplantae; phylum Streptophyta; class Magnoliopsida; order Magnoliales; family Magnoliaceae; genus Magnolia; species Magnolia officinalis. The sequence continues at coordinate 53,834,862 of JAJHSJ010000012.1, forward strand.
TCCACAATACCATTTTGTTATGGAGTTTTGGGCACAGAGAATTCATGTGATATTCCCTGATCGCTACAGAATTTCTCAAAACCGCTATTTTCAAACTCAGATCCATGATCACTTCGGATCTTACTGACTTGAGAACATTTTTCAGTTTGGATCCGTTTGATAATTTTTTTCACTCATCATGGGTTTCTAATTTGTCTCTTAAAAATAAAACCCAGGTGAATCTTGTAAAATCATCTACAATAACCAAGATGCATTTTTTGTTACCTCGACTTTCCGTTCTAGTTGGTCCTATAAGATCCATGTGGAGAAGTTCGAGTGGTCTTAATGTGGTATTGGAGTTCACCTTTTTGTGAGAGTTCCTAGTTTGTTTACCATACTGACATTCACCACATATCTTGTCTACTTTTTAAACCTTAGGTAGACCTCTAATAAGTTCTCCTTTGCTTAATCTGTATAAATTCCGGTAGTGTACATGCTCAAGGCGTTTATGCCATAATTCTGTCTCATCGGTAGGACCATGTAGCACGTTTGATTAGATGAGCTACCATTGCTTACTATATAGTAGTTTTTAGAAGTTCTGCGACCAGTTAATATTACAGAACCCTTTTTATCTATAATCTCACAACCTTGATTAGAAAATTTAATACTATGGTTGTTGTCGCATATTTGAGATATGCTTAACAGGTTGTGTTTTAGTCCTTCAACATATAAAACATTCTTAAATAAGGAAAGATTATAGAGTTGAACTGTACCTTGGCCAATAATCTTGCAATTGCTATCATCACCAAATGTGACTGACCCATCAGTCATATCTTTTAGATCAGTGAATAAAGCCTTATCACCTGTCATGTGCCTGGAACATCCACTGTCTAGGTACCATTTTGAATAGCTTGTTGCTTTGAAAGCAGTGTGGGCAACCAAGCAGGCAACTTTAGGAACCCATTTCAGAACTGTTTTGGGTTTAGGAACATAGTTGGTCTTCTTCTGTTTATAGTTGTGGGAATGACCTACTGAGTTAGATTTTAAGAGCTCCTTGAGTAAATCAACTATTTTTTCAGCCAGTGGATTTCTGTTCTGATTTTTGAAATTGATATAGCTACGTTTAGGTTGTTGAAAAGTTTTTGTATTTTTAGAAAAACCTTGACAAGTACCTTTTTCTTTTGAGTTAAAGGCTTCTCCTTTCACAAAGTTGGAAGGACTACTCTTCTGTTTATGAGGTATGTTTTTATCATAACCCAACCTGGATCAATCGCCACATTTTCTAGATCCGGATAAAAGCTTTTCTAACTTCGGATCTCCTTGGGCATACCTCCATGTATCCTTCAAACTCAGAAGAGAAGATACTTCATTCTTAAGTTTCTCAATTTTAGATTTCAAATCTTCAATCAGGGATGTTTTGAATTCCAAATCACATTTTGATTTTTCAAAACTATCTAAAATTTGGAATTTTTCTAAAACAAGTAAGTCGAAGCATTCTTTGAGTTTAAAAAACTTTTCTTTTTGAAGTTTAAGTTTCACAACAATTTTATAACTTTCCTTGTCTAGGGCATTGTAAGCATCTTGTAGATCTTCTTCATTTTCATAATCACTATTTAGAATTTCTTCACTAGTTGAATCATTATGATCTGAAAAAGTGAACTTGGCTAGAGTTATAAAGGCCTTAACTTCATTGCCCGACTCGATTTCAAAATCTTCTGAATTAGAAGTAGCTTCAAACTCAGATGATTCATCCCAAGTAGCCAACATACCCTTCCTTTTGGGTTTGTCCTTTTTAGGACATTTGTTTGCTAAATGCCCATATTCATGATAGTTGTAACACTGACTGTCTTTCAAAGATTTTTGAATTTTAGGTCTAAATTTCTTTTTATCATTTGATTGTTGAAAATCAACCCTTTTCTTACTTTTGAAAATCTTATAAAACTTCTTTGCTAAAAGAGCCATATCATCTTCAGAATCAAAGTTTTCTTCAGAAACATTTTTAGAAGATTTAAGTGCTATATATGTACCTTTAGGAGATTTAAAGTTTAACTCATAGGTTTGTAAAGAACTAACTAATTCTTCTGCCCTCATATTGTCCGTATCACGAAGTTCCTGGATCGCGGTTACTTTAGAGTTGAACCGTTCAGGAAGTGAGCGTAGTATCTTTGCACACACTTTACTTTCTGGGATTTTATCGCCAAGACTCAATATCGAGTTTGCAATGTCATTTAATCTTGTGTAAAAGTCCATAAACATTTCATTTTCCTCCATATGAATTTCTTCAAATTTGGTTGTGAGGAGTTGGACTTTAGATTATTTGACAATTGATGTACCCTCGTGTGTCATTTCTAATATATCCCAGGCTTGCTTTGCAGTATCACAGGATATGATTCTTTCCAACTCATCCGGTGATAGTGCGCAAGTGATTGCATTTAGTGCTTTTGCATTGGCACTATTCTCACTTTTCTGAAGTGTGGACCAAGAAGTATAAGGTGTTATTCTCATTGATTTTGATCCATTGATACCAGTTACTTCAATGGTAGGAGGACTCCATTCAGTCACCGTGGCTTGCCATACACTCTCATCCATTGATTTAAGGAAGATCCTCATTCGGGCTTTCGAATAGGCATAGTTGGAGCCATCAAAGGGTGGAGGCCTAGTGACAGATAGGCTATCAAAATTTGACATCTTATATATATATAGCTTAGATCGTTAGCACAGGAATTAAATCCAAATAAAAAGCAATAAAAGCGAGCTATTAGTCTCTGATACCACTTGAAATGGCCAAGCTATATGTCCAAGGGGGGGAGGGGGGAGGTGAATAGGACTATGCCAAATTTAAGATAATTACAGCGGAATTAAATAACAAGATAGCCAAATAAAGTAAATCAATCCACAATGCTAAAATGAATAGCAACCTCAATGAACAAGTATTAAGAGATTGATACAAAAGTTGTTCTAAGGACAACCTTACACCAAAAATCAAAGTTTATGGTAGGACAACCTGATTTTTAGAAAGGTCTTTGTATCAAGAACTCAAACCGTAGAGAAATAAATAAATTCAAACTGTATGGAAGAATAAAAAGTAATTTCAAATAATGATTGTTCTCAGGACAACGATGCACCATACAAATGGCAGGGCAACCTTACAAGAACAATTAAAGAAACTGAAGCTCAAACTTAATAAAGGAATAGCTAGAAATAAATTGCTGAAATTTAAATCTAAACTATTACAACATTCCCCATACTTGCTTGAAATGTAAATATTTACAACATTCACAACCACACATACATTCCACAGCTTTGAATGATAAAAGGTAAAATATTAAGCAAGCATTCAATCCACAAGACAAAGAATTATAGTGGTTCGCCTGTGTGTTCACCAACTGTTAAACAACAGCCACACAGAATGCTACTCCACTCTTAATATCCTCATACAGGGGATATTAGCGTTCACTATCAAAATAGGTTTCACAGATTCACCTAAAACCTTCACAATTGTGTCTTTTTAACTTAGGCTTACACAATCCAAAAACCCCTCTTTCTGAGTTTTTTTGTCTCTCCTCAGATAGCCACACAAATGGAATTTTTCTGGCGAATCCTGAACAAAAATCAAAGAAATAGAAATTTTACAGAATTGTAAAATACCTAAATTTCTCCTCTTGTAGCAGCCCGGAAGAACCAATTGGAGTAAAAGTTCGAATATGGAAGTTCAATGTCCAATACTGATTATTCTGAAATTTCTTGTAAATTGTGAAAATTTTTTAAAATTATTCTGAAAATTCTTGTAAATTTTCACAATTTTTACTCAAGACTAAGAAAATACTAATTGTGTAACCTAATCTGCCATCTCCAACCTAAAATCTACATTGTCCTCAATGTAAAAGATATAAGCATGCAATGCACATGAGACAACGAAAGTAAAGGAGAAGTGATGGAAAGATAGTACCTGATGACAGAGTTTAAGCGGCTATTTCCCAGAGAGATTTCAGCATGAAGGCGGCTTGACGCAAGAGTTAAGCAACAAAAGTAAACTATCCTAAAACAACGGGAAAGCAAACTAACCTAATGGCATAAAACCAACTAACCTAAATCGACATCAAGCAAACTATCCTAGTCATATGAAAGCAAGGAAAAAACTACTCAGTCATGCCGCATGGTTCTTCTTCCGACCAGTATCTTGATAAATTTCTTAGTAGGTTTCTCAACAAGATCATCCAAAAGCCCTTTTTGCAATAGGCTTGGATGCCCTGGAGCATGAATTTCTAGAGAAATTTATGGACCTCAACACAAAATTGTCGTTGAATTGCTTGAGGTATCCAAAGTATATACGATTCAGCTATAACCGAAAAAGTTTCAATATTAGTACTCCATGGTGAATCAGAGACTACAGGTAGATAAAATTCAGAAAAATTTTCAGGAAGTTATGTAGTCTCAACACATTCCGAAGTTCCAGACTTCAGTTCCATTGTCAGCTCCTCATCCTTTAATGATATACATTCAGGATCTAGGACAGGAGGGGCTTCATAGTAAGGATTTTCTCAGTCCGTAACAACTACCGAGATATTGTCTTGCAAGGCATTCACTATGTCTTTTATCATGGGATCGTTTGAATTTGCAAAGTGTGTCAAGCAATCATCCAAAGAGTTGGGAAATTCAGCTGAGAGTGACTTATTTTCCACATTGAAGTTCATGATGATCCACCCAAGGAATCCATCGTCTTTGAAAGTGGATGGACGCATACTCTCTTGCTCTTGCCCTGCACAGACAGATTGAAAATCAATAGGCGAAGCATCGATGTACACACTCTGTTCATTGAAGCTACTTAGTAGAGGCATTGAATCGTTAAAAGTGTACAAATCAGATGTTGGCCTCAATTGGGTGGTTTCAAATTCAAGAGTCGTATCAAGCAACTCGTCCTTCTCCTGACTCATATCATCATTCAATTCAAAGAAGTAGTCCAAATATGTTTCACAAGAGTTAGAAGGGTCGGTTGTAAGGGGGTCATCCTCCACATTTAAATCAGGCATGCCAGATGAATGGAGTAGATCCTTATAACCGATCACTTCGTGTACTTCTTGATCAATGACCTGGACCATACTTGAGATTGATTCTAAGGAAATTTGAGCTGCACATTCATAATCATCATCCCAATACGCATCATCGTCTAAATCCGTGCAGTGCACACTTGGGATGGGATCACTTTCCTCACACTCTATTCCTAAATTAGGTTGAGCTTCGAATAAACTAACCTTTACCTCATCATTGAAATCATGTGTGTTATGTGAGTGAAACGTGTCATTATCATTATATTTGAAAGACACCCACGTCTCTTGATCATTCCTTTGGACAGTCATCGAGATCGACTCATCGGAAAATTGAACCATATGCTCATTAATGGAATCCAACTCCTCATTCGTAATTTCAGTTTTTTCTACAAGCGAGTTATGATCACTTTCTTCACATTGTGCTTCTAGATTGGGTTGAGGCTGGGATAACCTAGCCTCTTCCTCCTCCATAAGGTGTGACTGAATTCTTTGAATTGAGGATTTGAGCAATTCAATGATAATTTGATTAAACTGCTCTTGTGCATTCATAAGTTTCTGAAGTGAATCCTCTTGGATTGTTTTTTATTTGGTTTCAAAGGTAGAGGACCCAAGAGAATTATCACTAGGATATATTGCTAGTTCATCTTCCCAACATTGATGTTTCCACTGATTATAGTCATACGGATCATAGGTGGGAGAATCTGATGATTGGTAATACATATTATCACTCATAATATAATCATGCATTATTTTCTTTTTATCGGATGGGTGATAATAATTCTCACTCACATAGTTATGATAACCCCAACACTCATGTACTGTCCATGGGGTGTAATTGTTCTCCCGTATATGATCGCGTAAGGACTTCTTAACCAATGGAACGTTATACTCTGGTTGGTTCTCGATGATTATTTCAGGAAAATTCTGAGACATAGGTTGATTTCTATCATAATCATCATACATCCCTTCCCAGTGTCTCTTTGCTATATCAGCATACCGATGTTCCCATTCTTGCATATACATGGTGAAACCCTAACTCTGAATCTAATCCTAAAAGAAAATAAAAGAAAAATACTACAACAATATGGAAAGTAGGAAGAGGAGAAGTTAGAAAGAAGTTACTAGATTGGAGTTCATATGTTAAGATCCTGCAAAAGAAAACAAAAGAAATTAGTTTCTAAAGATAGAAATTCTAAAGTTAAAAAGTTTCTAAAAACAAAAATAAAAAGTTAGTTTCTAAAAAGGAAAGTTTCTAAACCTAGAAATAGAAAGCTAAGTTAGTTTCTAAAAGAAAACTTAGAATTAGAAAAAATAAAATAAAGGAAAGATGAGTTAATTTCTAAAATTAGAAAGAGTTTCTAAAAAGGGAAGTAACTAACCTAGTTTCTACAAACAAAAGAGGAAAATTTCTAAAAATAAACTAGAAAACTGTCGAGTAAGTTAGAAAGGAAATCCTAAAATTAAATTTATAAAAATAAAATCTAATCCTACGGTTAGAAAACCCTAATCTTAACCTAATTCTAAAACTAGTTAATCTCAAAAAAACGTAACCGTCAATCCCAGGCAACAGTGCCAAAAACTTGTTCACACCCCAAGTATAGGGTTATGATGTAGTAATAATCTCGGTAAGACAGAGGTCGAATCCACAGGGACTGAACCTTGTACGTAATCTAAAAGTAACCAGACCTAAAACTAGAATAAGATGTAATCTAAATTAAGAAATTTTAAGGGAATAATGGTGAAATTTGAAACTAAAACTTGTAAAATTTAAAAGTGGGAAACTAGGGTGTCAAGGGTCCACTGGTAGAGATCAAGGAGATCTATGCTTGATTCACGATCACAGCTAGAATCGGAGTCGTATCTTCATCCAGTTAGAAGATATTTCATTAAAAACCAATCTGAACATCCTTTGATCCAGTTTTCAAGAGATGAGAGGTATGAGAATTAGAATTGATTCCATCACAAAACCATACCCATGAGACAAAGCAACAACAAAACTTTAACCAATCCACATCCAATCTAAGGAATTTATCAACATTAGGAAGGGTTCTGTCATCCAACCATGCCTGAGAGATGATGGCAAACAACAGGGCTCCCATGTTCATAATCCCTATAATGCAAAGAACATACACGAAGCTATCGCAGATCCATTGTAATTTAAGTCACAATAAACCATTAAAAACTATGAATATTCCTCATAATCAAACTATAATCAAAGTCAATTCAGTAAAGCATGAATCAAAGACATAAAACCAAACGCATCACACTACAAGCTTCACCTGTTAGCCCTAGCTAAGAGGTTTAGCCAACCATACTCATGATCAACTAAGTCTCTTAAAGGAAAGATCTAAACAAAACCAAAAAGTAAAGGAAAAGAAAACTCAAGAAGAAGGGAAGGAACTCCCTAGCCACATGCCCATGCTCCAAGCATTTTCTTTTTCACATTCTGACCTCCACGGCTGCCCAGATCTGAGAATGCCCTCTCTCTCTCTCTCTTTCTCATCTCCTTTATATAGGGAGTAAGGGGCAGTGGCTGGGAGTACATAAGTGCTGTTTACATAGCTGAGAACTCCCCTGCGTAAGTCTTGTTACGTAGACAAGAAGACAACGCCGAAAACTCCCACTTTCCTTGCTGATCGGCAAACAATCTTCCATATTTTGATCGATTTTTTCATCCCTACAAGATGGACGATGCAGATTTTCCATTAACTTCAAGACAGAGGCCCACAACTAGTCCCATCGGAGGCCAGTGCATGTACAAACTGGACTGCACAAATTCTAGTTGTTGCGGCAAAAGGTGTAATGGTCTTGCGCAAACCAGAAAACAGAGGGATGGTTTGTGTTTTTCTATCTGATCAGTGTATTGGGGTGGAATTACTTATTACTAGCCCATTAGATGGACTCCCTTGATCATCCTCCAAATCTTATGTAACATCCCGAAAAATTGAGGGTCGAGCATAACTCAACTCTCGAGTTTCCAGAACATCACTTATGCAACATAGATAATGATGATTGAATGTTGTCTGTATTAGTGCATTGAACATGAGCGAGATTAAGCCAAAACAGAATATCATACTCCAGAGACAGTTAAATTGCAAGCGGAAGACTGTGACAGATAAATAACATATATAAACTATGGTGAGTCTCCAGAGTGTGATAATGTTACCAGGTTAAAGAATTACAAGTATAATTTCAAAATATACCAAAGGTGTAGTGTCATCTAGTCAACATCCCTGTAACCCCGTCGATCAAAGCACGACTCACATGAAGCCGCTAGAAAATAACATATGCAAGAAAGTGTCCTCATCGTCGCAGAAGTCTGGCTCCGCCTCACAAGCATCGCCAACACCTGTAGCTACAACAGGGTCTGGTTGGTGTTTAAAAACACCGTCCCGTAACGTGGGAGTGAGTGATCAACTCAGTTGGACAATAAAGCATAGGTTAACATGTTATTAATTCAGTCAAGCAGTAATGATAAAGCAGTAAAATCAAACAATTCTAACTACTCTTATTAATGCAAGTATGAATGACATGATGTATGCCCTCACTGACATACTCCCTCCAACGACACCCTCTTCGTTCGCGGCATGCTTTCATCCCTCAGTGCTCCACATCTTCCAGGCACATGCAACACATTATGAGCGTGATTACCGAGTTATTATTAGTCCATTTCAAACAGCAGTATTGGGAAACTAAGGTACCTCCCTTGTATCATTCTCAAACATGATCCATTCTAGGGTCGTCAGTCCTAGTTAATCTCAGACGATGGTGTGTTTTCTAGGTTGCTGCAAGGGCTGCCAGGGCTGTTACATGGAATCGTTACACCACTCCCCCATCACCCTTTTAACGGTTCATCACTATACAGATACAGGCCTAGTTCATACTTTATACACTGCGGCAAAACTCGTCGCCTCACCGCAATTCAGAGTATGCTCGAGGTCACTACAAAGGGCTGCCAGGGCTGTTACACGGAATCGTTGCACCACTCCCCCATCACCTTATCAATGTAGGCCGACAACACGAATATAATGTCCCATACCACCATAATCGGCTCACGAGTCTGGTTGCTCACTGGTCACTACGGGGAGGCACGTGGCCCCAGCGTAGGCCGATAGCTCAATCACGGTGTCCCATACCACCATGCCCGGCTTATGAGTCTTAGCGGATCGAGGTACCATGGTTAAAAGGGGTTTCACTGGTAAGTTTGGTACCCTAGGTTCAAGCAGAGGCGTCCAAACATGGTGAACATACATAAGACAGATCGGGTTACTTGACGAGCTCGGCTAGCTCGAGCGCACAACAAGTTGAACAATATGAAGCGCATCAGCACTTCGCGTGGCCAACCACTATCGCCAACCGAAGTACAACTCGGGTTTATCGAACACATCTCACGTGGCAAATGAATCACAGCCACGAATTCAATTCTGGTACCGATTGTCTGGACTATAATCATAGCCCCAATCGCATTCGATTGCAGATAGTTAAAGCAGTAATGAATCAAGATTCAAATCATACAACTCAAGTCTGATATTATCCGTTTAGGGCTGCCAGGGCTGTTGCATGGAATAGTTGCTCCACTCCCCCATCACCCAAGACGGATCATACAACGTAAACATGAATTTAAACATATGCATTACACAGATAAAATCATACAATCAATTGAGCATGTTATGAAGCACAACACAAGCATGAGTTCGTACATATTCAATTCCTAATCACACAGCTATCCAAGGAAATCATACACATAGTTAAAGGAGTTGAGAATCATATCTCAACACCCTTAAACATTATAATTTACTAACTACTACTCATTCATACATTTTAAAAAACACTTTAAAATACATACATCAACATACATAACATATGTTGATCACATAAGCATTAGGCCAAATCCTTTCACTAGAGAGTTGCCCCAATCATAACACGCATACACCCACGACGGATAGTCATGGCAACCAGGAATCCAAGTTCCATATTCATTCAGTCATTTCCACAAACACTTGGGCCACACATTTTAACATATATAGTGTATTTTGGCCATGGCGTGATTTAGGGCAAATCCTTTCGTCAAAGGGGGTATCGCCAATACAACAATCATAAATCCATGACAATTAGTCATGGCGAGCACGAATGAGAATTTTATACTCATTTGGTCATTTTCACAAACACTTAGAATACACTATTTTAACATACATAGTGTATGTTATCAAATCATGTATTAAGGCGAATCCTTTCGCCAAACAAGTATTTTATCTATATATAATATATTCATACAGCAAATAATCATGGCAAACACATCTCCAAAATGTATATGTATACGATATTTTCTAGAATACACTATTTCTACATACATAGTGTATATTAGCAAAACATGTATTAGGGCGAGTCCTTTCGCCAAACAAGTAATTTATCCATGTATAATATATTCATACAACAAATAATCATGTCAAACATATTTCCAAAATTTATACGTATACGGTACTTTCTACAAATACCTAGAGTATGTAAAATTTCATAATCTACATCTTTAATCGAAACAGAAAACAGAAAGCACTTTGTACGTGTGCAATTGCATGCAGATCATGAATCTATCATTATCTGACATTGAAAGCATTGAAAACTATAACCTATACACCTAAAGTCCGCACCTTTTGTTGTAGAATCGTAACGGAGTCGATAGGTTTGCTAAGCTTCCGTATTCGGCAGTTTGATAACCTATAGAACGAAATAGGTTAGCTATTTCAAAACCTACAACCACCCAAGCCCCAAATCAGATTAGGGTTAGGGTTTCTTACCTAGAAACAGAGCTGGAATCGCCAAAAAAATGATTAGAACGGAGTGGTGGAGCTTGTGGACCGGCAGGGAAGAGTGGCAGGGAGAATCTCCCACTGCTCCCACACTTTCTCTCTCTTTTCTCTCTTCTCTCTCTAGGGTTTCTCTCAAATTCGTATGGCTGCAATGAGAGAGGGTTTAAGGTCCTTATATAGTCTAAAAACTCCCCGAAATAGACTCCAGGTCAAAGTATACTTAGGTTATAACCAAAATGGGTCAGTTTCAGCTCAACGGAGGTCTTTTGGCGGGCCTCCTTGAGCCAAAGGTCGGACTTAAGCTCACTAACGCTAGATCTACGTTTAGTTAAGTTTTCATTTCAGTGGAATTTCCAGATCACGCATGGCGGACCAGTTTCAGTTCAACGGTCAGCGGATCTCGATCGGAGATTCCGAGTACATGTAAATGTGTATGAAATTTCTCCTGATCCGAGGGTGTAATTTGGTTTGATTCTGACGGTCTGGTTGCTTAAAACTGATTCGCAAGCGAGAGGTGCCAGATTACTATTCAAGATATTTTATTTAGAATTAATTTCACATTTCTCACACTCTTCACTCCGAGCTCAAGCGAATAGCGCTGGGACACTATCTGGATTTGATTTCCGAGATGGTTGTCAAGCCCAGTAAGGCAGTCCTAATTCCTTAACTTTGTGTTAATCGGACTTCCGATGTGCGATCCAGATCTGATACGGAGTTTCGAGATGCTCTCGAGAGTAGCCGGGTAATGAGATTGATCCTAGATTTTAGGGTAACCTAGCGTTAATGATTCTGCAAGTTTTGGGTCTTGCAGATCGTATTTAAAGTGATTGGTGCTAATTTCACAGGTACTCTAGTTTAACACTGGCTAATTCTCGCCTAATTTCTAAAGGATTTAGTCCTGAGTAATTTCTATCTGAGGTGGTACCTGGGCCTTTGTAGTTTGTATATAAAGTGATCCAAGTTATACTACTTAGCTAGTTTAAGATTGTGTCTAGGATAAAAGTACTTAGAAAAATTGAAAGATCAAGGTGGTGAAGGGTGGGATTTGTGAAGAAAATAGTTTGAAAAGGGATTTGAGGCTTTAATTGAGTGTTTGAGAAGTTACACCGGTGTTAGGATTGACCCATCACCTAAGGACGTCTAATTCCAGGTTGGGAAAAATCTGGGCTGTTACATCTTATTCTTGGTGCGTTGTTTAACGTTTAATCAACATTTAATCAGCTTCATTGATCCTCTGTTTGATAAACAAATTGGTACTGACCCTTGACTGTTTTGGATCTATCCTTTGAGCGTCCCTGATCATCGTTCTGCTGACCCTTGGCCCACTAAATTAGTGGCCCGATCACGCCGATTGCGCACAACATTGTGGACGTGGGATTCATGTTATAGAGCAGCGGAACCGACTCCCTGTTTTTTCCGCTTTCCTTCCGATCTTCTTGGGTAAGATCGGACTGTCTATTGCTCTATTTTAAACGGCCCAAAGCATCAAGAATTGCTGTGGTGAAGTTCTGGAAGATGTTCTAGATCAGATCCGTGAATTTGCTCGGAGATTTCCTACACGGGACGGAGTCGACAATGCCCCGTTATTGCATCGACCTTCATCAGTTCACATTCGTTGTTAAAAAAATAGAGCCCATAGATCTAATCATTTTTTCTTCTCAATCTGATGGACGGTCCAGATTTCCCGACCGAGTCATGATGTGGGTCGAATGGCCCACCTTATCAGTCGGCGTTGATTTAAAACACTGCTGCCGCAAAAATGGGGATCTCCAGTGAGAGTTTTCAGGTCAAACACGGTTTGACAGTGTTCCCTGTTTGGTGTGGTGCGGCTGTACGAGTGTGGTGTACACTCACCTCTCTAGGTGGGGTCTGTTGTGATTTTTAAGAGAAATCCGCTCTGTCCATCCATTTTTTCACTTCATTTATGGGGTTGAGACCAAAATTCAAGCATATCCAGATATCAGGTGGGCCTCAGATTGGTGATTAATAGTCTGATCTATCCGTTGGGCCACTTCCACAGGGATCCGATGGCTGAATTTCGACTTGTACGGTTAATTTATTGTCCTCAGGCCAGATATATAGTTTTGAGCGAAACGGATGGTGGGAACCTTGTGATCTTGCATTCTGGACGATTTTCACGTTTCTTTAGCATAAATTGCTTGTTTTTCTTGGATCTCTGGCATGTAAATTCTTTGATCTCGGTCCCCTGTGGTCTGTCCCTTGCCTTAGTGATTTATGAACGTTAAATCCATGCTTTTACCCTTTTTCAGTCCAGACTCCTAAATTCACCTTGCGACACAAACACGATTAAAATGGGCCGTTAAACAGTATTATGTTCATAATTTTAGGTAATAACTGGGGTTTAATATGCAATATTTGACCCTCAATAGTTTGAAGTTAAAGGGGCTGATAAAAAAAAGTTTGCAGGAGGTCGTGGTATGACCTGTCGCCTAGGCAGTGGTTTGATTCCTTCATGGTGAATCAGGAATTGTATGCTGATGACATGTAGATCGCCAATTATGACATGTCTGAAATCAATATACTAAAGACTCAATTAAGTGGGACATTTAGGATGAAGGATCGGGGGGTTGCAAAGATGGTTCTCGGCACTGAGACTGAAAGAGGAGTAGGCTTTGGTTATCTCAAGCAGAATACCTTGGGTAGGTATTGATCAGGTATGTGATGGACTAGGCAAAGCCGGAGAGCGTTCCCTATGCGTCTCTCCTCAAAGTTTTCCTCAGGACATGTCCCAAAACAGATGAAGAAAAGCAGGATATGTCTCATAAGCCTTATTTGAATGCGGTTGGCAGTGCATGCCATGGTCTAGATTAGACCGGTTATTTCACAGGCTATCAGTATTGTGAGCAAATACCTCAGTTAACAATATTGGGTAGTGTTGAGATTGTAAGAAGACTACATCTTTACTTTTGAGAAGATAGGAGCAAAGGTTGTTTGACATGTGGATTTAGATCTGGCAGACATACTCACCTAGATCGCTCCTGCATAGACGTTCACGTTCTGTGTAACTCCTTTAGGCTTGGCGATGGCGTAAAAGAAGGACGAAGTGTGCATGAGAAGCTATGATGTGATGTGGAGATAAGAGAATAAGTCAAGAAGCTACATGGTTAAAGATTGAAGACATGGTGGAGATTGTTGCAAAAGATGTCTTAAATCTTGTAAATCATTGCGTTGCTCGACCGGTCACGGCTCGCTCAACTCGAAGTCCGGCGAGCACTGTATTTGGTGATCCGGACCGCTAACCAGTTGAGGGTCGGTCTCGAGCAGTCGAAGGGGTCCTTTGACTAGTCGAGGCCCTGGCTCGACTAGTCAAGGGTTACGCAGCCCACACGCGGACCGCATAAATTTGATGCAGTTTCCAAAATTTTCCAAACTAAGTGCGTAAGTGGAGTTTCCTAAACTATAAATAGGGGTCCCTATGGATATTCTAGGGCATGCTAAGGCTTTCTAAAAGTTTTTCAAGGGTTCCTAAAAGGGTTTTAGGGTTTTCTAAAGGGTGTAGCAAGGGTGAGATTCGAGGTTGTTCAAATCGGGTAAGTCTCTTCTCTTCGTATTTTCTATTTTCATAGTGGAATTCTGTCACTTTGTGTCGTGGTTTTTTCCCGAAAGGGTTTTCCACGTTAAATCTATGTGTTCTCTTGTGATTTCTTGGTGTCATTAGATTGCTATCCTAGATCTAGATCTATGTGATTCTGCAACACAAATCCCGAATAGATACAACCATTGAGAGGAGAAAATTGAAAAGAGGGGTTTCAATGCAAGAGAGAAGAAGTAAAGGTAAAGGAAGAGGCACACCGACTTCGAGTCTTGTTTATGTATCGGCCGCGATACGCGCACAATAATGAAATGATAATTATGGCTCCTCGCACGATACAATTTTATGCGATATGTCACATGGACAACTCAAAAGGGTAAGGTAAAGGATATCTTTCAATACGACATCGATCGGGTAGAATCAATGGGGAGACAACACGTGGAACAACAACCAATTGCATTTATTGCATTGGGTAACGGAACAACGTCGCTTTCCCCTTTTTCCCAAAGGCGAAGCAACATGGGGGGGGGGGATGTTGTACCACATTTCAGGCCATTATGAAAAAGCTAATTGGAGAGCAACATGTGCCATTATATGAGAAATAAGAGATGAATAAAAAGATCTTCAAGATACTTATAGTGCTTTTCGCGGAATCATAGTTGATGTAAATTCAATTTTACATGTCAGTGGATGGTTAACGGAGTGATGTGGTCGAGTTACTAAAAAATCTAGTGAACGAAGAGAGAAACACGGCTAAGCAATTTGAGGTACAAAAGGCGACCGAAATGGACAAAGCTTGGGTGACATAAGAGAAATAATCGCAAAAGAGAAACGTAAAAAAAGAAGGATATAGAGAAATGATTTTTTACTGCTCTAACCATTGCAGTAATGAAAGAAGCATATAGAAGAACAAGCTGCAATATAACTCTATAAATAGCAGAAGAAATCAACAAATAACCAACACACAATCTCAACAAAAAAAAAAACAACAAATCAAGTCTACCAATTTATCTTTTATCTCAACTTATCTTAGGAGTAGCGATAATCAAGTAGCGATAATTCTTATTTATAATCTTTAGTTGTAATCCAAATCTTCGCTCATATACTGGATTTGTTCTTTATCCAATATCATGCAGTTATTTCAAAAGATGCATTCTTGCCATTGCTCCTAGTGATCGATTAGAGTTTTTTCTTTCGTTTGATTGCACTGGTATTCTGAAAGTCATTTTTTGTGAGAGTCATAAAACAACCCATCTTCGAAGGAAGAACCCCGCCATCGGATTGTTACTTGATTGTTATTAAATTCTGTAAGTGGCTGAGTAAGTGACCTATCTTCTCAAAATCTGATTATATACATTCATATTGGACGTATCTGCTTATTTTGGTGCTTGGGGTTGAAGTTAATAACTTTATATCAAGCCGTTTATCAATTCTAGCATGCCTACGAACATTACACGTGATGGAAAACAAACTAAAGTGTCAACTGGTTGGCAAACCACCAATTAGTGTAAAGTTTGGTGGACTATGTGTTACGCAACACGCCAATAACGCAGTGAACCGAGATCCAATCTCCGGTCTTACGCACAAACGATAAACAGGAAGAAATATAAACTAGAAGAAGAATCAAAGCATTCCAAACAAACCACAAGACAAGATATACGTAGAAAAACCCCAACAAGGGTAAAAAAATAACGGATGCAAACTTCCACTATGAAGAAAAATGAAGATTACAAGACAATATACTAACCTCTCCCTTAGAAGTACATAGAAAACCCTTTGCCCACACCTTAGAATTATTTCCCATACCCTAGAAAAGCCCTAG
This sequence comes from Magnolia officinalis, assembly GCA_021015155.1. Taxonomy (NCBI): domain Eukaryota; kingdom Viridiplantae; phylum Streptophyta; class Magnoliopsida; order Magnoliales; family Magnoliaceae; genus Magnolia; species Magnolia officinalis. Next base: position 53,851,071 of record JAJHSJ010000012.1, read on the forward strand.
GGACACCTATTTATAGTTTAGACAACTTCCCTTTTGTAAATCTATGAAAACCAACTCAAAAATTCGCAGTCCGCATCAAATTCGGAAACGAATCTGCGTAACCTCAACCGGTCGAGCATGGGCCACGACCGGTCGAGCACCTTGGAACCCAAAAACTGATGCTCGCTGGACTTTGAGTTAAGCTAGTCCACGACTGGTCGAGTGGGCCACTCGACTGGTCGAGCAGGGCACTCGACTGGTCAAGCGGCCCCCAGATGTGGCTCCACATCTCAACAATCTCCTACTTGGAGACACATCGTCATAAACCTTCATATTCTACATCCGAAGTGCACCACCTCCCTATCTTCAAGCCTGAAGACCAATCAAAGCTGAACAAAGTTTCAGCTTCTCCCGTGTGACCGCCTTGGTCGGCATATCCGCAGGATTCTCACTTGTATGAATCTTCTCCGGAGCAATCGATCCATCTTCCAGTAATGAACGTATGAAGTGATGTCTGATGTCAATATGCTTGGTCCTTGAATGAAAGGCTGAATTCTTAACCAAGTGTATTGCACTCTAACTGTCACTATACAGCTTGCAATCTGCTTGCTTCTTACCTAACTCTTCCATGAAACCTTGCATCCACACCATCTCCTTGCATGCTTCTGTAGCCGCAACATATTCTGCTTCCGTCGTACTGATAGACATTATCTTCTATAACTGAGAGACCCAACTGACTACAACACTACCTAGAGTAAAGATATAACCTGTAGTGCTTCTTCTACTGTCGATATCTCTTGCCAAATCTGAATCTACGTAGCCTTATAGCTTGATTTTCGATCCACCATAATACAACCCTATATCCACAATACCTACCAGGTATCTGAGGATCCACTTCATAGCTTCCTAATGTTCCTTCCCAGGGTTGTTTATGAATCTACTAACAACTCCCACTGCTTGAGCGATGTCTGACCTCATGCCCACCATAGCATACATGAGACTCCATATAGCTGGCACGTATAGGACTTTAGCCATGTAGTCCTGTTCCGCCTGCGTCTTTGCACCTTGCTCCTTAGAAAGCTTGAAGTCGTTGGCTAATGGAGTGCTAACCGGCTTAGCACCTCCCATATTGAATCGATTAAGTACCTTGGCTATGTACTCTGCTTGTAACAAATCCAGTTTCTTGTTTTCCCTGTCACGCTTTATCCTCATGCCTAGGATTTGTTTTGCAGCTCCTAAATCCTTCATGGAAAATTCTCTAGACAGTTGTCTTTTGAGATCTGAGATGTCCTTCATGCTTGAACCGCCCATAAGCATATCATCAACGTACAGAAGAAGGATGATGTATGACGTATCAAACTTCTTCAAATAGCAACAATGGTCAGCATGGCATCTCCTGTAACCGTTTCCCAACATGAAACTGTCGAACTTCTTGTTCCACTGCCTTGGGGCCTGCTTTAGGCCATATAGACTTTTCTTCAGTTTGCACACCTTATTCTCCTTTCCTGGTGCCACTGTAACACCCTGAAAATCGGGGGTTGTACAAATGCCCAACTCCCGAGTTCCAACAGATCACTTATGCAACATAATTGGTGGTGATTGAATGTTGTTTATGTTAGTACGTGTAAACATGAATGGGATCATACCAAAACAGTAATTCATACTCCAGAACAGATAAGTTACGCAAGCGGAAGACTAAAAGAGGTGTATAAGCATAGATAAAACGTATAGACCGTTACCAATCTCCAGAGTATGAATACATTGCCAAGTCAAATAAATACAAGTATCATTTCAAAATACAAAATGTCAAAAGAGTGGTAGTCCTCTACAAAGCATGAACCCTGAAGCCCCGTCGATTCAGAACGGTCTACGTAAACCTGCCTGAATACTGCATATACGAGAATGCCTCCTCGTCATCACAAAAGTCAGGTTCCGCCTCATGGGTCGCATCGTCATCTGGAACTATGATAGAGTCTAGTTGGTGTTTAAAGCACCGTCCCAAAACGTGGGAGTGAGTGATCAACTCAGTGGAACAATAGAGCAAAGGTTAACATGTTATCAATTTAGTCAAGCAGTAATGATAAAGCAATACAATCACACATCCCTAAGTACTCTAATTAATGCAAAAATGGTATGTATAAATGATGCATGCCCTCGCCTACACTCCCTCTACGATCTTCATCTCACGGTCGCGCATGTCAGTCACTTCCTCAGTGCTCTACCCAACGCCAAACGGCACATGTAATGCGATGGATGAGCATGCTTACCAAGTTCTTATTAGTCTTTTTCATATAACAGGATTGGAAAACTAAGGTATCTCCCTTATATCATTTCCCAAACAATGATCCATTCTATGGTCGTCAGTCATATTAAATCTCATACGATGTTGCGGTTCTAGGTCACTACAAAGCGCTCGTCACCTGATCAGTGCAGGCCTAACTTTTACTCTAGTTGCTACAAAAAGGCTCGTCACCTCTACGCAGTCTCAGAGTATGCTCGAGGTCACTACAAAGGGCTCGTCACCTGATTAGTGTAGGTCGACAGCTCGAATACAGTGTCCCATACTACCGTATTCGGCTCATGAGGCGGTGTTGGTCACTGGACACTACGGGGAGGCTCGTCACCTCAGCGTAGGCCGACAGCTCAACCACGGTGTTCCATACCACCATGTCCGGCTCATGAGTCTTAGCGGATCAAAGTACCAAGGTTAATGGGGTTTTCATTGGTGAGTTTGGTACCTTAGGTTCAAGCAGTAGCGTCCAAACATGGTGAACATACATCGAGTCAATCGGGTTACTTGACGAGCTCGACTAGTACGAGAGCACGTAGAGTTGATCAATATGAAGTGCGTAAGCACTCCGTGTGGCCTAACCACTATCGACATCCCAAGTACAACTCCGATTCATCGATCACATCCTATATGGTGAAACAACTTCAGCCAACTGGTCAAAACCTGTTACCGATTGCCTGGACTATATAATAGTCCCAACCGCATTCAATTTCAACAAGTAATCATATGAGAAAGTCAAAGTAGTAATGGATCAATAATTCAAATCATACAATCATTCAAGCATTTTATAGAATACAACTTAAACATGAATTCACACATATGCATTCCAAGCCTAAACAACACTATAGTATAAATTACATGGAGGAAATCATACACATAGTTAAGGTAGTTGAGAATCATATCTCAACACTCATACAAAGTATAATTAACTAACTACTAGTTCATTTAGACGTTCTTACAAACACTTAGTCTACATATTCCAACATACATGATGTATGTTGGTTATAATATGTATTAGGGCAAAACCTTTCGCCAAGGAGTTGTCGCATATATAACAACCATATATGCACGACAGATAATCATGCCAACCGTAAATCCAAAAAAACATACGTATTCAATTATTTCAACAAATACATAGAATACACTATACTTGACATAGTTCATACGTATTCATAAAGCGAAACAAACACCATGTTTGACATGTGAAATGGCACCCATGTCGGTAATAAATTATTAACCGACATTGAAAGTCTTTAAAACCATAACCTAAACGTATATAATCCACACCTTACGCCGGTAAACGCTTAACGGATTCATTTTAGACACTTAGTCTTTGTCAACGGCAGAATGACAACCTATAGCATGAATTAGGTTAACTATTTCACCACTTATACTATATGATACCCTAAAGCAAATTAGGGTTAGGTTTTCTTACGCAAGTACGTTGTCAGAAATGTCGGAATATCACTACAGACATGATAGATAAGCGTGTGGAGAGGTAGGAATAAATCCCAAGAACAAACGCCAGTACACTCTCTCACTTCCTCCCTCTTTCCTTCTCTTTTCTCTCTTCTCTCTCCTAAGGTTTTCCAAATTCGTATAAGATGAGAGATAGGGTTTAAGGCCCTTATATAAGCCCGGGACTGATGGGAATGGCCCCAAGGCCAAGGTATACATAGGTTATGCCAAAGAGCGTCCGTTTCGATCCAACGGAGCATTTCTGGAGACCCCTTTTTTGTGTGCGGTCGAACTTAAGCTCCCCGACATTGGATCTAGGTCAAGCTGAGTTTTCGGTCCGATTGGATTTACAGATCGACCGTGGCAGACGAGTTTCAGTTCAACGGTCATTGCCACTCGATCAGGGCCACAAGTACACTGACATGTTTATGAAATTTTTCTTGATCCGAGGGTGTATTTGGGTCAGATTCTGATGGTCTGAATCCTTATATTTGGCCTGTAAGTGAACGACTTAATTCACTTAAATCTGAGCACGTTTCCTAAAGATATTCGCGTTTCTCACACATTTACTCTGGGCTCAAGTTGTGCGTTTCTGGATACTATCTGGATTTGATTTCCGAGATGGTTGTCAAGCCCAGCAAAGTGGTCATAATGATTTAGTTTCGCAGTAATCGGACTTTCGACGCGCGGTTCAGGTCCGATACGAAGTTTCATGCTGCTCCCGAGAGCAACTGGGTTTTGAGATTGTTCCTAAATTATAGGATAATGTAGCGTCAACGATTCTGCAAGTTTTGGGTCTTACAGTTCGTATTTAAAGTGATTAGTGCTAATTTCACAGGTAACCTAGTTTAGCACTTAGTCAATTTCGTCTAATTTCTAAAGGATTTGGTCCTGTGTGATTTCTGCCTGAGGTGATACTCGGGTCTTTGTACAAAGTTTTTCGATACGTTACAGCCACGTATCCTGTCGGCTGATGCATATATATATATATATATATCTCTTCTTCATGGTCACTATGAAGAAAGGCTGTCTTAACATCTAGCTGCTCTAGATGTAAGTCCTCTGTAGCAACTATACTCAAGACCATTGAATAGTAGACATTTTCACCACAGGTGAAAATATTTCAGTGAAATCGATTCCTGCCTTTTATTGAAACCCTTTCACAACCAGTCTAGCCTTGTACTGTTTCGAACCATCGTGCTCCTCCTTCAGTTTGTAAACCCACTTGTTATGGAGAGCTTTCTTACCCTTGGGTAGACTGACTTACTCCCATGTATGATTAGACTCAAGAGAGTCCATCTCATCATCCATGACCTGCTCCCACTTAACCCGTGTATCCGACTGTAATGCCTCTTCAAAACACTCTAGTTCACCATTATCTGTCAGCAGTAGATAATGTAAGGAGGATGAGTATCAGACCGGGGGTCTCCTCTCCTGAGTAGACCTTCTTACAATCGGTGTATACAGCTCTGCCTCATAATGCTCCTATACATGATCATACTGTGGCACTGTAACATCCGTGTCTGGTAACTCTTCCAACTCTACGAATTCTTTCTCCCCGGCTTTATATTCTTGCACACTGTCCTTATGCATCGCTTTTTCATTGAAAACTATGTCCTTACTTCTGATGATTTTCCTGTTTTCGCATCTTAAAACCTGTAGCCAAAATCATGCTGCCCGTAGCCTATAAACGTGCACCTCCTGGACTTCGCATCCAGCTTGTTTTTGTGTTCTACATCAATGTGAACATATGAAGTGCAACCGAACACTCTGAGATGTGTAAGGTTCATTTCTTTCCTAGTCCACGTTCCTTCTGGTAGCCCACTTTCAAATGGTGCTGAGGGACTTTTATTGATGAGATATGTGACAGTATTCACAGCATCTGCCCAAAAGGTCTTGGGTAATATTGCATGTAACCTCATGATCCTGGCGCTCTCAAGGATGATCCTGTTAATGCGTTCAGCTACACCATTCTTCTACGGTGTCCCTGGAATAATTTTCTGATGTTTGATTCCATTTGCTGCACAATACTCCTCAAATTTCTTATCACAGTATTCTCCTCCATTATCAGATTTGAGACATTTTACTGTCTTACCTGTCTTGTTTTCTACCATTACTTTTCACTTCTTAAATACATCAAATACATCAGATTTATGTTTTAAGAAATAGACCCACAGTTTTCTACTAGCATCATCAATAAAAGAAACAAAATAACTTGAGCCACTAACAGATAATACCTATGCCGGTCCCCACACATCAGTGTGTACAAGCTCCAACGGATGCGTCTTTGGAGCGCGTCATGTCTTCTTGAAACTTACCCTCTTTTGCTTGTCATACACACAGTCCTCGCAGAATTCCAAGTCAATAGACTTTAGCCCTGGTAGCTTCCCTTTTGATAATAACACTTTCATCCATTTCTCACTCATACGTCCCAACCTTTGATGCCACAACTGCCCATTTACTCCAGTTGATGTGACTGCTAGTGAACTATACGATCCTTAACTCACGTACAAAGTACTTTCCTTCTTTCCTCGAGATATCACCAAAGCACCTTTTGTGATATTCTAGGAATCACTAGTGAAGGTCGTCACATAATCGATATCGGCCAACTGCTCCATTGAGATTAAGTTCCGTTTCAAACTTGGTACATATCTGACATCCTTCAATCTCAAAACCGTTCCATCTTTCTGATTGACATGAACGTCTCCCTTTCCAATAATACTGCATGGCTCATCATCACCAGGTAGACTCTCCCGAAGTCACCTGACATATAATCACGCCGAACTTCTTTACATGAGGTAGCATGAAACGAAGCACCCGACTCTATAACCCAAGACTCATTCTTCGCATCAAGAAACCAGATCAACGCCTCTGTGTCACTCTCCTCGTATAGATTCACTGAATCCTTCCCACCTTGAGAGCTTCCTTCTTGTTTCTTGAGCGCTCTGCAATCACGTTTCATGTGCCCCTTCTTGTCGCAATGTCAGCACCCGTCTTTGTCTTTTGGTCCCTTGGACTTCTTCCTCGACTTATAACATCCGTTTTTATTGCCTCATTTGTTCAGCGATCTTTCTCTTCCTTCAACGTTTAGAGCATTCTCTGAATCCCCTGAAACTCCTGATGCCTTTCTTCTAGATTCTTCGCTGAGAATTAGACTGACCACATAATTAAATTTCATCTTTGTCGCCCCTGAAGAATTGCTCACAACAATCACCAAACCATCCCAACTGTCTGGCAAACTGGATAAGATCAATAACACCCTGACCTCATCCTCAAAATAATGCCAATGGATTCCAACTGGCTCGTGATTGTATTGAACACATTTAGATGTTCAGCCACACTCCCACCATCTGACATCTTCATGTTGAATAGCTGTTTCATAAGATGAACCTTGTTGAATGCTGAAGGTTTTTCATACATGGTGGATAGGGCTTCCATTAATTCTTTTATGCTTTTCATCTTGGATATATTGAAGGCGATGCTCTTAGAATATAGAGGTCCTTTTGATACAGATAATCTTCCATCTGCATCTTCCAAAAGGTAAAGTTTGAACCATCAAACTTCTCAATTCTAGTATTCCCTTCTTTCGTCATCACTCCCAATAGAACTAAACCAATAACTTTGATACCAGTTGTTGCGCAACACGCCAACAACGTAATGAACCGAGATTCAATCTTCGGTCTCACCCACAAATGATAAACAGGAAGAAATATAAACTATAAGAAGAATCAAAACATTCCAAACAATCTACAAGACAAGATATACATGGAAAAACTCCAACAAGGGTAAAAAAACCACGGATGCAAACTTCTACTATGAAGAAAAACGAAAATTACAAGGCAATATACTAACCCCTTCCTTGGAAGTATATAGAAAATCCTTTGCCCACACCTTAGAATTATTTCCCATACCCTAGAAAAGCCCTAGGGACACCTATTTATAATTTAGGCAACTTTCCTTTCGCACATCTGCGAAAATTAACTCAAAAAGCCGCAGTCCGCATCAAATCCGAAAACGAATCTGTGTAGCCTTGACTGGTCAAACAGGCTGCTCGACCGGTCGAGCAGACCCCTTGACCGGTCGAGCATGGGCCACGACCAGTCGAGCACTTCGGAACTCAAAAACTAATGCTCGCTAGACTTTGAGTCGAGTCAGTCCACGACTGGTCGAGTGGGCCACTCGACCGGTCGAGCGGGGCACTCGACTGGTCGAGCGGCCCCCAGATGTGGCTCCACATCTCAACACTATGAGCCCCACTGTACTAACGGTCGGATCAATGAAAGGTGGCCCCACTTGGACGAAATCAGTGGTCGAATGTGTGGTATGATTTGTCTGCCTGAGCATTCTACAGTGTCTCACTAATCTTGAGCATGTGATGAGAAGTCGCTTGGCACCAGATTAGCAACCCTTCAAACCCCTAATTAGTGCAGCGTTTGGTGAATAATTACGATTTTTTAAAATCACAAACACAACTTGCCATGTGACCCAGATCGGGTTGGACGGATACTGTGACCTGGCGAGTCCGTGATCTGATCTGTCATTTACTTGCCCTGATTTGGCCCCTTATGACTCGGCCTTTTGCCAACCTTGAGATTGAGTCGACCGGGGGCCAGTCATCGCTGAGTCTCCGAGTTTTGAGTCTGTGGGGCCCACTGTGATGTTTGTGTTATATCCACTCCGTCTATTCGTTTGCAATCATTTTAGAACATGAGTCCAAAACGAGGGAGAACTAAAAATCAAGTGGACCACACCACAGAAAACAGCGTGTATTGAATGCCTACCGTTGAAACCTTCTAAGATCACAAGTTTTGGATTAGGCTGATATTTGTGTTGTGCCTTCATCCACGTAGGAACCAACTTATGAACGTGTTGGATGGCATATAAACATCAAGGTGGACCCCATGAAGGTCTCAACGGTGGCGTCTCCTTCCCACACTGTTTCTTATGGTGTGGTGCACTAAAGTTATGGATCTTCCTCAGGTATGGGTTTGTGTCCTAAAATGAACTGGTAAAACAGATGGACGGAGTGGATACAACACAAACATCACGTACGATGGGCCTCCTGAGTTTTGACACTGTTGTCCTGGTCTCTCCACGGATAGTATAAAAACTGGTTTTTCAGTTCTGGCGAGAGGGGCCCAAGCTTCTTTTGTTTTTTTTTTTTTTTTTTTTTTTTTTTTTTTTATAAAGCCATTGGTTTGTTGATTTTCCACCGTGGATGAAGAGAGAAAGATCCTAGATACTAATACTGGGACCTACTGTCTCTGTAGACCATTGATGTGCTTTTCCCCTTAATGCTTTATATATAGGCCATAAATTGAATGGTTGAGATTTTACAAGCAAGGATATTTTTGACTCATAGTTCATCCAGGATTGGACAAAACATGGCTATGGTCTCCATCAGTAAAACATGGGCCCCACTTGCCATGGATGAAAACCGGTGTATGCTCTCCAAATATGTGGGCCATGTGTTAAGTACGACAAATGGGCTGTTGGTATACTGAGGCATGAAAAATCTAAATCATGGATCGAGGTTATTTTCTGCTCTCCACGTAAAATACATGTGTCACGGCAAGAGAAATTATAAAATAGGATTAAAACCCAAGACTGGTAACACATATATAACGTTTTTCATCTATTCATCTGTATAAGAATGATCCTTTCACGTTATTTCTTATTATTAAAGTTAATTTACTGATCTATATATCTGTAATAATGGCAAACATAATAGTAAACTTCACTACTAAATTATGTAAAATCGAACAAATTTATTTGAAAATCATTTTAAAATGTGGAAACAGAAATCTACATTTGCTTTAGATGCTTTGAAAGTATCATATGTGTTATCTCATACATTCCAATATAAAGCTGATAAAGAATAGATTATGATGAGTTGTATGATGTTTATGCCACATATGAAAGAGCCAAAGATATCTGGTAGGTATTAGCTAATAAATACGTTTTCTAAGGAGCTGGTGCCAAAAAGAATATCATTTTCTCTTTTATGAATTTTTCTATGTTAGATAATAGACTAATATTTAATCAGATATTTGAGTATCAAAGTTTAGTACACGAGTTTATATTTGAAGAATTAAAAATGGATAATATTTTTCTTGTAGGTGATCTACAAAACTTCTCCCTTCTTGGAAAGAATACAAAAATAAGATGAAACACAAGAAAAATATGTTGTCCATGGAAAATATTATTGTACACATCCGTATATAAGAAACTAATCGTATATGATTTTAAAAAGAAATGCTCTTGGCACTGCTTCTAATGCTAACTTGGTTGAAACGAATCAAGACAATAAAAAGATTAAAAAATCATGTTCTCATTGTGGAAAGGCATGTCACATTATTGATCAATGCCAATACTTGAAAGGGACCTATTTCCATTGTAAAAATGTACGTTTAAAAAATAAGAAAGAGAAACCAATTAAAATGAAAGGAAAGTTTTTATTTATTTATTTATTATTATTATTATTTTTTTAATACTGTGGCAAACACGAACATTATATTAGAGAGTGCAGACACAAGAAGAATGTTTCTCAAGCTCAGGCCAATATGATTGAATAAGATAGACAAGATCAAATAGTCATTGTTGTATCGGAAGTAAACATTGTCAACACAATGTATTGGGTGTTAGACATTGGGGCTACACGTCACATTTGTAAGGATCGAGTGTGTTTCCCTCCTATCAAGCAGTAGGAGATGAACAAGTGTTTATGGGAAATGCTCATAGTAGTCGGAAAACAAAAAGTGATCTTAAAGCTCACTTCTGTAAAGACCATTGCATTAAATAATGTTCTGCATGTGCATGACATTATAAATAATCTAGTTTCTGTCTCTCTCCTGAATAAAGTTAGTGTCAAATTGGTTTTTAATTCAGAGAAGATTATACTATTTAAGAATAAGACATTTGTTGGGAAGGGTGTTGAGTGTGAAATATTGTATATTTTTTCATATTTATACCTTGATTTTATAAACATGATAGTGCTTAATTGATTTAATTATGCATGTTTTCATGTGCGAGGTGATTTCGAGAGCTTAAGGTGAAATTGATGCCAAAAAGAAGATTTATACTCAAAAGATTACTAAATGAAGATTTGGAGATTTGGAAGTCATTAATGAAAAATTCACATGCCAAAGATCCAAGAAAACCAAGTGAGGAATGGATAGAATCTTGTTCATAACCCCAAGTGTAGGGTTGCGATGTAGTAATAACTCGTGAGAACGAGGTCAAATCCACAGGGACTAAACTTGTACGTATTATGAAAAGAACTAGAATTAGAACTAGAAGAAGATCTAAATCTGAATTCTGGAATAAAATAGAGTAATTGTGAATAATGTTTAAACTGTCAATTAAAGGTGGGAACTAGGGTGTTGAGGATCTACTTGTAGCTATTAAAATGCTACCTTGCTTGATTCAATAAATACAATTGGAATTGGAGTCCTATCCTATCCAATTGGAAGATAAAATAATTTAAATCAAATTTGAACTTTTCATTGACTTAATTCTTAATTGAGGAGAATTGTGAAGATTGGAAGGAATTCCATCACCCTATTATGCCTAGGAGACGATGGTGACCAATGAAATTTATCAATCTCACTATCTCAAGACAAGAAAAGAAGATATCCAAAGTTATCACAACATCTATTGTAATTTGAGTCACAATAAATCATAGGAAACTGAAAATATTTCTTTAATATCAAACTAGAAATCAATGAAGTTCAATGAGAACAAGAATCAAAGCAAAATAAACATCACAACACGCTACAAGCTTCATCTCTTAGCCCTAGCTAAGAGGTTTAACCAACCATAGATATGATTGAAACCAAATCTCTTAAACAAAACATTAAAAATGAACTAGGGAAGAAGAAAAACTCTTTGGCGGCTGCTCCACCCCTTTGTTATGCTCCTTGAGACTTTTTCAAACCCTAGAAGATGCATTGGAGCATCTTAGGGAGTCCTATTTATAGTTGTGGAACTCCAACTTTCACACCTAGTTGGAAAATTCTAGAAACCGCCTCAACTTTATGCTTTCCACAGTTTGATAAATTAAACTTCACTATGCATAGTTTTCTAAAATATACTTCACTCCGCACAGCTAAAATAGACTTCGAGTTTCAGAATATGCTTTTTTAGGACAATTTCAGGAATATGTTTGCTTTCAGGATAATTTCAGGATTCCTTTTATTCACTTTAAATCTTTGATTCTCTTCATTTCTCACTTGATTTTCTTGAATATTTGACATGTGAATTCTTCATTAATGACTTCCAAATCTCTAAATCTTCATTTAGTAATCTTTTGAGCATAAATCTTCCTTTCGACATCAATTTCACCTTAAGCTCTTGAAATCACCTCGCACATGAAAACATACATAATTAAATCGATTAAGCACTATCATGTTTATAAGACCAAGGTATAAATATGGAGAAATATATAATATTTCACACTTAACAACCCCCAACCAGCATTTTGCTAGGCTTGAACAAAACATGCGTGAAGTAATTCTCAATTCCCAATGTTCAAACCCTTTTTCAGAAATCGATCCTTTGTGCAATCAAGTATGGATGAGTAGAATTAAGATGAGAAAGTGAGATTTTGAAAACCTAGAGCCAAATCATATAAGCAATCCATCAAATTAGTTTTTTATTTATTAAATTAGAGCATAAGTTCATATATCAAGTTTTTCTAACGTGTTTAGTGAATTCCAGCTTACTTTTCACAAAAATATACTATCATTACATAATATTAGCCATGATAGTATATTTTACAAAAATATATTATCATTACATATATCAAGTTTTTTTTTTTTTTTTTTAAATTTTTTTTTTATATCGACAGTCTATTTTTATTTATTCATTCTTTTCAAACTTTCCATTCTTTACAGTCTTTTCATTCTTTTCCAGTCTTTTCATCATATATGACCTTTTTGTTGATCTCACTATTTTTTTAACTGGTTCTTTTTATATTTTAAAGTGAATAAAATTCTATAGACTTAATTTACAATCATCTATCAATGCTTCGCATACTAACGATCAGAAATTCTAGCATAATTCACAGAAAACAACTTGAACGTGTCTTGTGACTTAGATTAACATGATATTCAAACTTCTTCTTAATCAATTGAGTGCAAGAACTGTAGGTGATAGATTACTTAGTTGATCAAACTTCATCAATTCAAAATTCAATCTCAATCTTATCATCATACTCAAAACATTCTTTATATACACAATTTATCATTTTCCAAATAGATTTCAACTCGAAATATTGAAAATTTCAATTTTTTTTTCAGAACTAAGAAAACATTGATTAGTTTACCTAATCCACACCCCCAACCTAAATCTACATTGACCTCAATGTAAAAAAAAATATAAGCATACAATGCATATGAGACAATGAAAAGAAATGAGAAGTGATGGAAAGGTAATACCTAAAGAAAGGGAATTGAAGCTTTTCCAAGGTTCTCAATATGAAAATGGGTTAGCACAAAGACTCGAACAAACTGAAAGCAAACTATCCTAATCCTAAATCCTACAAAATAAATAAAGCTAACTACACTTCCATCAGACTAGGAGATCAATCCTGGTATACAGGATCAGTCAGAGGCATGGACATGTTTTCTGAGTCAAATTTCTCAATGAATGGCTTTAAACAATGTCTGTTCACTTTAAAAACATGGTCATTCGTTGGATTCTTTATCTCAATGGCCTCATGTGGATAGACATTAGTAACAGTGAAAGGTCCGGTCCATCGAGATCGAAGTTTACTCGAAAAAAGGTGTAACCGAGAATTGTACAGAAGAACTTTTTGACCAGTTATGAATGATTTTTGAAGGATGTTCTTGTCATGGAACACCTTCATCTTATCCTTGTAAATTCTCGAGTTTTCGTATGCATCATTCTGGATTTCCTCAAGTTCATTCAACTGTAGTTTGCGCAGTGAACTAGTGTTGTCCAAATTGAAGTTCAGATTGTTAATAGCCTAGTAGGCTTTATATTCCAACTCTACAGGCAAGTGGCAAGCTTTCCCATAGACGAGTCTAAAGGGAGACTTCCAATGAGGGTCTTAAAAGCTATACGGTATGCCCATAAAGCATCGGTCAAACAAATTGACAAATCCTTACGGTCGGGGTTAACCGTTTTCTTCAGAATGTGTTTAATTTCCCTATTGGAAATCTCAGCTCGTCCACTTGTCTGCGGGTGGTATGGAGTTCTCACCTTATGAGAGATGCCATATTTCTTCATTAATTTTTCAAATGGCTTATTACAGAAGTGTGAACCTCCATCATTAACGATGGCTCGAGGCGTTTTGAACTAGAAAAATATATTTTCTTTTAAAAATTGAATGACCGTACGATGGTCATTGTTCTGGCACGGGATCGCTTCGACCCGCTTAGTGACATAGTCTACTACTAGCGAAATGTACAAAATCCTAAAGGATTGGGGGAATGACCCCATGAAATCGATGCCCCAGCAATTAAATGCTTCAATGATAAGAATGGGGTTCAGAGGCATCATACTTAAACAGGACAATGCACTCAATTTCTAACAAAGCTCACAAGCTTTGTAAAACTCATGAGTTCTTTGAACATAGTGGGCTAGTAAAAGCAGCATTGCAGAATTTTAGCCGTGGTCTTTTTAGAAGAAAAGTGACCACCATAGGCCTGCGAATGACAGAAGGAGATGACACTTTGGTGTTCATTGTCTAGCACACATCTCCATAAAATTTGGTCTGGACACTATTTGAATAAATATGGGTCATCATAGAAGAACTTACGAACCTCGGCGAAGAATTTTTTCTTATCTTGCGCATTCCAATGAGTCAGCGTGAAACCTGTGGCAAGATAATTAGCAATGTCAGCAAACCAAGGTAATTAGGAGAGTTTAAACAATTGTTCGCCAGGGAACATATTGTTTATAAGTGACGTTTCAAGGGAATCGGGAGATCAAGTCTCGAAAGATGGTCAACTACTATGTTCTCTACTCCCCTTTTGTCCTGTATTTCCAAATCAAATTCCTGGAGTAGGAGGATCTATCTTATTGAGCAGGGCTTAGCCTTATTCTTAGAGAGAAGGTACTTCAATGCCGCATGATCAGTGTAGATGATGATCTTGGATCTGATCAAGTAGGACCTAAATTTTTCCAAAGCGAACGCTACGGCTAAGAGTTCCTTCTCCATAGTAGAGTAGTTCACTTAGGCAAGATTTAGAGTTTTACTTGTATAGTGAATAATGTAGGGCTTCTTTTCTTTTCTTTGGCCTAACACCGCCCCAATAGCATAGTTAGACGCATCACACATAATCTCAAAAGAAATGCTCCAATTGGGTGGCTGCATGATAGGTGCAGTAGTCAACACACCCTTGAGCTTAGTGAAGCTTCCTGGCATTGCTTAGTCCACTCGTATGGTACATCCTTTTGAAGTAGATTACATAAAGGACGAGAGCGGTGACTAAATTCCTTTATGAATCGTCTATAAAATCCAGCGTGTCCTAAGAAGAATCGCACGTCTCGTATGCTCTTGGGTGGGGTAGGTTAGAGATAAGATCAATTTTAGCCTTTTCTCATATGCACTAAATTCTTTTCCTCACATCGCTTCAGCACATTTTTCAGATTTTCCAAACACTCGCCGAAGGATGGACCAAAGACAGAGAAGTCATCCATAAATACCTCTAAATATTGCCCCCACCACGTCAGAAAATATGCTCAACATGCATCGTTAAAAAGTGGCGAGGTCATTACACAGTTCGAATGACATCCTTGGGTAAGCCAATGTGCCAAAGGGGCATGTGAAAGTGGTCTTTTCTTGATCTTTAAGGGCGATCTCTATCTGATTGTAGCCCGAATATCCGTTAAGGAAGCAATAGTAAGAGTGATCAGCTAGTCTTTCCAAGATTTGAGTAATGAAGGACAAAGGAAAGTGGTCCTTCCTCGTGACGGTATTCAACTTTTTGTAGTCAATGCACATTCTCTAACCAGTAGTAACTTTAGTTGGCATGAGTTCATTTTCAGCATTGGCTACGATGGTGACTGCGGACTTCTTAGAACCACCTGAGTTGGACTCACCCATTGGCTATCAGATATGGGGTATATGATACCCATATCTAACAACTTAAGTACCTCAGCCTTAACCACTTCCTTCATGTTTGGATTTAATCGGTGTTGTGGTTGTCAGGAGGTCTTCGCATTATCCTCAAGATAAATGCTATGAGTACAAATCAAATGGTCAATTCTCTTGAGGTCCGCAATCGACCATCCAAGGGCTCCTTTATACTCAATGAGAGTAGAGATAAGCATACTCTCTGTTCTTGCTCAAGGTGAGAATAAATCACCACTAGGAATGTCTCATATTGACCTAAATAAACATATTTAAGATCGGAGGGCAAAGGTTTTAGGTCAAGCTTTGATGCTTTGAGGCTAAACGGTAAAGGCACTACATTAGTTTGGGGTAATTCTTCAAATTGTGGCCTCTACCGGTTAACTTCAAGTACCAGCGTAGCATCAAGCATGACATCCATCTCCCTAATCGTGTCATCATTCAAATCAGGGGAGTAGGCCAAGCACGTCTCTAGAGTGTCAGAGTATAGAGTCAAAAGTGCTCTATCTTCCACGAAAAAATTCATCATGTTAATGTCGTGGGTATCGTCATCATCCTTTGACTGTTTGGTCATATTGAAAAAGATGTTGAGCTCCAATGTCATATTTTTGAAAGATATATTCATAATCCCATTCCTACAATTAATGATAGCATTCGATGTAGCAAGGAATGGGCGACCATGAATGATGGGTATCTGAGTGCTCACATCTACGATGGGTTGAGTATCTAGAATAATAAAATCTACTGGGTAGTAGAATTTATCAACTTGGACCAATACATCCTCGATCATCCCTCTCGGTACATGAACTGATCGATCAGCAAGCTATAACGTGGTCCGGGTGAGTTTTAATTCACTAAGACAATTGTTCATAGACCGAGTAAGGAATCAGATTTACACTCGCCCCCAAGTCAAGAAGTGCATGCTCAATTCGGTAATTCCCAATTACCCAAGTGATGGTTGGGCAATCAGGATCTTTGTATTTTTGTGGCACATCTTGCTTAAGGATGACACTCACTTTTTCTGTCAAAAAGATTTTCTTTTGTATGTTTTACCGTCTTTTGGTAGTGCATAGATCTTTCAGAAATTTGGCATATAAAGAGATTTGTTTAATGGCATCCAGTAGAGGGATGTTGACCTTCACTTGTTTAATTACCTCTAGAATATCCTGAGAATTAGATAGAGGTTTTGGTGCAATCAACCGTTAAGGGAATGATGCAATCGGCTTACTTTAAGGTTCTGGTTCTAACCCATGTGGAGTAATGCTAGGTCTATCATTCTTATCTTCTTCAGAGTCCTTAGGCTTTTCAGCCCTTACCGGAATAGATTTGTCAATTGTCTTTCTACTCCTAAGAGTGGTGATAGATTTGGCTTATTCTATTTGATTTGAAGAGCTTGGGTCACTAATTTTACATTGTGGCTTTGGATTGTGGAGAGGTTGGGCTGGAAGCATCCCTTTCTCCTCACTCATTAAGTGTGACTCAATCCTTTGAATGGACGACGCAAACATTCCCATTGTTGTTTTGAGATCCTGGAATGCTTGCACCGTATTCTGGTTGAATAGCTCTTGATTTTGCATGAATTTTTGAACCATATCTTCTTGAGGCTTCTTTTGATTTAAGAATTGCATAAGGGCCTCTTGAGGGTTAGCCTTTTATCCATTCCTCCAACAAAAATTTGGATGGTTCCTCTAGCTGGAGTTGTATGTGTTTGAGGTGGGTCCTTTCAAAGGTCTTTGGTAGTTATTTACGACATTTGATTGCTCATTCAATATCTCTTGAAAAGCAGGAATTGTTGGGCAATTCTCAGTTATATATATGTTTCAAGCATAAATACCACAAACAACTTCCGCAACCTTATCAGATTTGATAGGTTCCGCCATCTTAAGTTCCATAGCCTCGACTTTTCTCATGAGATTGGCCACTCTTGCACTCATATCGTCTTCCTCTTTTAAGATATAAATTCCTCCCCTTTCCTTTGATTGAGTAGGCTTAGAAGTGGTGAGTCTTGGAGAGGTGTCCCATGATTGCACGTTTTCTGCCAATTGATCAAGGTAATCCCACGCATCATTAATCTCTTTGTTCATGAATTCAGCATTACACATCATCTCTACAAACTAGCGCATTGGTGAAGTCAATCCGTTATAGAAAAAGCTTTTTGTTCCCATACTTCGTAGCCATGATGTGGACAGGAATTCATGAGATCTTTGAACCTTTCCTAGCATTGGAAGAAGGTCTCTTCCTCTTTTTGGGCAAAGTTCATGATTGCCTTCCTTAAAGTGTTAGTTTTACGAAATGGGAAAAACTTTTTAAGAAAATCTCGGGTTATTTCAGCCCATGTGTCGATGGATCTTAGCTTTAAGGAGTGCATCCACGTCTTAGCCTTCTCTTTCAATGAAAAAGGAAACAATTTAAGTTGCACTGTGTCCTCAGACACGTTTGGAAAGTGTAATGTAGCGACTATCTCATCAAACTCCTTGATGTGTAAATATGAACTTTCGGAATCTAGTCCATGAAACTTAGGAAGGAGTTGTATCACTCTAGGTTTGATATCCACGTTTCCTTCATTAAGTGGAAAGACCATGCAGGAAGGTGTACTCACCCCCACCGATTATAAATAATCGTGTAGAGTATTAGGCGGGTGTGCATTATGCACATCGTTTTCATCTTGAGCTTCCTTAACTGGTGGTTGAAGTTGATTTGCATCCATTACTTCAATTAATTGAGGGGATCTCATGTGGTGTCTAATCCTTTGATGGATAGTCAACCCTTCGAGTAATCCTCCACTCAAGAGATATTGAGTGTTCTCACGAACCCACTTAGGCATGAAACATGCACAACCCTTAAGTAACTAAACAATTAAACCTAAAAAAGAATACTATAAAAACTAAAATAAATAAGAGATCTAAAAAAAATAAGAGAGAGGGTTGGAACAAAATTACCGAATAAGAGTTGCTATGTTAGGAATTATACAAAACAGAAAACAATGTTAGTTTTTATAAATAATTTTAAAAAAATCCTAACCTAAAAATATAGTAGAAAAATAAATCATAATCTTAACCTAATTCTAATACCAATTAATTCCAGAAAAACGTAGCCGTAGTCCCTGACAACAGCGCCAAAAACTTATTCACAACCCAAGTGTAGGGTTGCAATGTAGTAATAACTTCTTTTCCTGTTTTAAGATAGTGAGATTGGTAAATCCCATTGTTCACCATCGTCTCCTAGGCATGGTAGGGTGATAGAATCCCTTCCAATCTTCACAATTCTCCTCCATTGAGAATTAGGTCAATGAAAAGTTTAGATTTGATTTAAATTGCTTTATCTTCCAATTGGATAGGATATGACTCCAATTCCAATTGTGTTTATTGAATCAAGCAAGGTAGCATCTTAATAGCTACAAGTGGATCCTTGGCACCTTAGTTTCCACCTTTAATTGATAGTTTAAACATTATTCACACTTACTCTCTTTTATTCCAGAGTTCAGATTTAGATCTTCTTCTAGTTCTGGTTCTAGTTCTTTTCAGAATACGTACAAGTTTAGTCCTTGTGGAATCGACCTCATTCTTACGAGTTATTACTACATCACAACCCTACACTTGGAGTTGTGAACAAAGGATTACTGATGTGATTGACTATTTATATTGAATGTATCATATATTGATATTAATAAGATGAATTTCAGTTCTACTTACTTGGTTGACTCAATTTATGGCTCAATAGATTAAGATATGTAAATGTAGATCTTATGAAAAAAAGAAGAAGAGAAAACTAAGTTTTGTACCTGAATTTTCGAATCAAGAACCAAATAAATGTGAAGTATATGTAGAATCTAAGTTCTATAAGAAATCATTCAAATAAGTTTTTAGATAATCTGAAATTCTAGAATTAATTCATAGTGACTTGGGTGATTTTAAGAATTATATGTCTGAAAATGGAAAACGATATTACATAACCTTCACAGATGACTTCTCTAGGTATACTAGGGTATACCAACTAAGAAATAAAGATGAAGCTCTAGAGTTCTTTATCAAATATAAGACAGAAGTTAAAAACCAGTTAAATAAAAAATCAAGAGACTTATAACAGATAAGAGAGGCGAATATGAATCCTTATAGTTTAATGAATTCTATGAAAAGAGTGGTATTATATGTGAAACCACTGTCCCTTATACACCTGAACAAAACGGTACAATATAACAGAAAAATATAACTTTGAGAGAAATGATAAATGTAATATTGAACAATTCTGGTTTACTCTTAAACATGTAGAGAGAAGCTATACTTTTTGCTTGCCACATTCTAAATAGAATATCTTATAAGGTTATAGATAAGACACTATATGAACTTTGGAAGAAACACCCAACTGGTTATAAATATCTTAAACTGTAGGGGTGCTTAGTAAAAGTAGGGTTACTGAAAACTAAGAAAATAAAGTTAGGTATGAAAATAATAGACTACATGTTTATAGGATACATAGAAAGTAATGCAGTGTACAGATTTCTAGTTTTGAAAACTAAGGATAACATCTTACACCCTAACACTATTATTGAGGCAAGAAACACAAATTTTTTTGGAGAATGTTTTTCCAATGAAAGTTGCATGTAAAGAAATTAAAAATAATTATGCTTCAGACATTACCTCAACTAGTAAGACGGTAGAAAGTGAAAATATAGAAGAAATAGAATCAAAGAGTAGCATAAGGGTTAAAAAAAAAAAAAAAAAAGACTAACCCTAGAAATTGATTCTATAGTTTTCTCCTAAGGATGATCTTTTAATATATATATATATATATATATATATATATATATATATATATATATATATAAGCTATCAACTTTAAAATAGTTGGAAATTTGAATATGCAAATCTGTAATTATGAAAATTCAAAATAATTAAATTGTAAAACTAAAATGAAATAAAAATAGAAATTTGAGTAAGAGGAATTAGACGAACTTATAGGATACGTGGCGTGAAAAATCACTCAATTTGAATTTGATTTTCCCTCCTTTGGATGATATTCATAATGCAACATGAATACTGGACAATCAACCCACATGATACTCTCGAATGTTGTTTCGTCATACCAGCACACTCGACGTACAAAGACCTGAACCGCCATAGTATGTCTAACTCGAAAATAGAATCGAACGAACCAAAAAACAAAAATAATTGTAGAAATTTAGAGAGCAAGAGAGAGCTAAATGAATTGAATGTAAAAAATGGAACCAGAGAAGTCCTTTTATAGATTTCAAAGGTTGCCTTGAATGATGTGTATGCACCCCTGCCAACAGTCATGGTTGTTGGGTTGAAATTTCATAAAGGCAACAAAACGTTTCGGATTTTGCAAGCATACTCACGCGTATGCACCACACCATACTGTGCCCTCGACTCGGCCTGCATGTATTTTAGGCATAGATTGGGGCTGATGGCATAGTTCCCCCAAACAACTAAATTCACATGCCCTGAAAGGGGTTCAAGCCCTATGCAAAATTCTCTTGTTATAAACTCAAAAATTCCTTTTTATTTATCTGATGTGGGACTAAACCCACACCACCTCAAGACAAAAGGCCTTTGTAGTTATTTTCAAAACATTTGAAAATGAATTTTTATTTATTTTGAAAAATAAAAATACAACAAAATCTGCTTTAAGAGATGTAACTAGATTCCGTGTTTTGTTAATCTAGTATAATTTTAAAATATTTATCACAAAATTCATCGTGAATTTGACTTTTGCCAAATAATGACTTCGAGAATAAAAAATATTGTCAGAGTACTTATTAAAGGATGGTTACAAAATTATCCTCTCTTTTTTTTTTTTTTTTTTTTTTTTTTTTTTTTTTATGAAGCTAAGAATTGTAGGGTTCATGTTGTATCTATACAACATCTAACTTTTTCAATAAATTAATCCTACTATGAAAATCGAAAAAATGAAAATGCTAACTCACCTGACTAAAAGGTGGACCACACCATTGAAAATAATATACACAACCTAAAAAAATATATCTAAATTCATGTGTAACCATCTGATGATTCAATCAACTAGATTTTTGTTTGAGTGAATATCATTAATTGTGTGCATATGTTGGACAAATTAAATATCACACAAACAAGGTGGGCCCACAATTTTCAACTTGGTCACTTTTTAAAGAAAAACTACATTGGGGTAATTTAATAATTTCATTCTCCACTAATTACTACCTGACAAATTCACTTCACGAAGGGTAAAATATGAATTTTGGAGGAATTTTGAGGTAAAATCCCTACAATTTTATTTATTTATTTTAATTATTATTTAGAAATAGAGATATACAGAAAATGTAAGAATTTTATAAGGTGGGCCTAATTGATCAACGGTTTGGATTGTCCTAAGGGTTGGATAATGTGATCGGGTATACCAGTGGGCCTCACTAAGTTGTGATACATTCAGAAATTCGTATAAGGGGTGGAGTGCTACAACTGTGATACACACACAGTAGTCTAGATGAGCTAGGATTGTCAAATTTGTGTGGAGCCTTAGGGAGAGGAGTTTTGATGGGTTTCAAACTCCTCTGCCCTCTGCATTATATAACAGGGTTGGGTCCCCAATCCAACACCATAACAGAAGCTTTAGCCCCATCGTATCTTCTCTAAAGAGGTGTTAAGGAAAGGAAGACTCCAGCATTCACATCTGACTTACCACAGTGGCGTCTCGGCAAGGTACGCCTTCTTATTCTTACAGATCTTCATATCTGTTGCATAGCAAGGTCTTGTAATTCCACATAAAGACTCACAATTGGTATCAGAGCCACTGTGCATCAGGTATGGATGATTAAATCCAGCAAATCTAAAACTTGGGATTTCGAATCTCAACTTTAGCCATTGCGATCTTGACTCCCAAATACAAACAACTGAGATTCTTTGAATCCCACATCTGAAATTTGATATCCATATATTTATAAGGGTAATTAGGGATTTCGAATCCCAAATCGCAATTAGGGATTTCGAATCCCAAATCATAATTAGGGATTTCAGATTGGAATCCCAAATCTATACAGATTGGGGATTTCAGATTCCAATCCCATATCAAACAGTTAGGGTTCCCAAATTAGGGTATTAGGAGATTCGATTCCCGAATCAACAATTTAGGGATTTCAATCCCAAATCCGGACATTAGAGAGCCATAACCTTCAACCATTGCCCATTTTAATTACGGAGAAGGGAAAGAGAGCGATTGTCATTACCTCTATTTTCGATCACCATCTCAATCAAAAACTGATCGCAAGTAATCTATTCCTCGAATTATAATATCCTCTAAAGACATCGAAACCATTAACGGTATACATGCATCTCATCCTCCGTTTTCATCCTTTTAATTTCGGTAGTTATGCTAGGGTTGCGTGCGACTGCCTGAATCCCGTACCAGATGGTGAGTCCGTCAGATCTTCTAAGGAAGGTGTGAAGATGGAGAGAGGAAAGGGGAGGCAGCTGACCTTAGAGCCATATGGACTGGCTTCGATCAGAGGTGGGACGGCTGCGGCAGCTTTAGGAATAGGGTTCACCCTTTCCCCTCTTCTCTCTTTAGTCTCGGTTCGTATAAGGCTTAAGAGCCTTTTGGAGTGGGCCGTCGAGCAGGCTCTTCTTTAGAATTTTATTTTTTTTTAAATTGCTTGTGGGCCCTGCTTATTGGGTTGTCAAGTGGGCATGCTCCCACTTTAGATCCTTGTCTACAAGACCTGTCAAATGGGTCAGAGCCCATTCAGGATTATTATTTTTGGGCTCATAGCTATTGCCTTGTTAATGGGCTTGCTAATGGACCTGTTCCTTAGGTCTGTGCCCATTTAAAATAAGGTCTTGGGCCCAATTGCCTTATGACATAAACTATTGTTTGGGTCTAATTTTACTTGTGGGCCATATAATTAAGTTCACATTCATTTGATATTTTATAGACTCACTCCAGTTAACTTTGGGCCCAGTTAAGGCCTGGTTGTTGACCAAATGAAACTCCTATTATAGGCTCATACTATTTTAATTCAGCCCATTTTGAGGCTTGTTGCATACAATATGGGTCTTCTCCTTTAAGCATGTTTATATGTTTATGTTTTGGATCTGAGTCGTCTATTTAGTTTATAAAGAGCGTACAATCTAGATCATTCACTTGACGAACAATATAGAATATGGACCTTTCATCATGTGGTGATTATGAATTAGATCTGATCTGTCCATATTATGGACACTAATGTAAGGATCTAAGCATCCATCTAAATTGTTCCATGATAACTGTCTATCACGTGAATGTTAAAGGCTAGACTTGTAATACTCGTTGATGATGACCAAGTCATATAGAGTCTTGATTCGGCCCTATTGTGAGCCTATTACCCATCCTTTGGGAATTGATATAGACCGTAAGAATGAGTAAGGAAAAACCTACCCATTTGTCTCTCTTTAAGGCTCCTCATTTTCCCAACGATTAATATCAACCACCTTGTGGGCCAAATCAGACTAATTCATATAGTTAATCCATTGAGGGCATGATTAAAATTGCAATCCTAAGTCCTAAAGTCAAAATTTGTGGGATTGAATCCGGTTGTGTTAGCCACCACAGTGATCTCATTCGATTAAATTTTTCATGAATAAGGACTTGTGATATTGGGATATGGAGGATTGCATGCAGTTGCGTTCACATACCATGCAGATGGTGACGAAAACACAAACGATCACCATTTGGCAGGGACATGAATGGGTGAAGTAAATGATGCTTATGATGTAAAGTTGAAAGACTCATCCTACCCGCAGGTGCTGAGTGTCTTAGATTTACATAATTGGCATCACTTACCTTCATGTTCAGGAGAGTCACTTGCATATTATCATTACCTCCCACAGAAGGAGTGATCATGATGTAACCGATTCTTGACAGGATCAAATGTTTGGACACATCTCCATCTTGAATAGTTCAATTGTAAGCCCCAATCAATTAAATTGTTAAAGTTGCCTGATATTTATTTTTATTCATAAATTGTTTTATGTAAACAATTTGCTAATGTGAGTATATTTTACAACCAATTAAAATTCTAACTCAAACGCATCCAGTTCTCATCCTAACTGGATTCGATTATGTTCAATAAAAGGAGTCCATAGAGACAGTTCTGAGATGGTTACATTTAGAGATCACTTCAGAAAATTCTGAATCGTTAAAATCCTTTGAAAACAGTCAGAATAATGATCTTATAACCTCAGGACATGTACTTGGACATAATGGAAACAGAAAAGGAAACACGGTTTTAAGAAGAGATCCTCAGGACCTCACGGTCCTCCAGGTTCACCAGTTGAAAACCGACCTGGGAATGGATCGAGTCGCAAGCGAGCTAAAGGGGATAATTGCTTCTTTTATAAGAAGCCAAGCCATCAAAAGAAAGACTATGTAAAGTGTCACACCCCAAACTTAGAAACCGGGCTCACAAAATTCTCAGTCGCCAAATCCGGTGCCGACAGCCTCCGTAGTACCCCATTCTCGTCTCCTAGCGCCCATACGCCAGATTCTGATCCTGGGATCCTACAAGGAGGATTTCCAACGTACATTTATCTCGTAAGAAGCATAACCACAAGTTTACCCAAATCACAAAGGCAACATCATCATCACATATCCACTAATATAAACAGTTGAATACAATGCTGAAAGGGAAATACATATATCAAAAATCAAAGCTCTAAAAGACAGTTGCACGCTCCAAGCTCAACACTGTTGCAACCTAATGCCACAGGCACGCATCTATCATGCATAAGCTTATAGAAAACTTAGAGGGTGGTATAAGTGTGTGCGCAAGATAAGTGCCAAGTATACAACATCAGAGTAATGCGGAAACATGCTGGTAAGTCCATAAATACCATCAACCTTATCTAGGCTATGCGATACAAAAACATAATAAGCTAATATCATATACTGAGGAAGCAATATAGATCAGTTATACAATGCGAAGACATAGTAAGCCAAATATCATATACTGAGAATGCAATGCAATATGCAAATCCTGACGAGTCCACGAATATCGTCAACCTCATCTAGGCCATATAAATGTAGAAATATAGCAACCCAAAATGCCATATGCCGCAGATGTTATGCAATATGCAGTGTGAATGAAATGATAAAGCTGGAGTGAAGTCAGGATGATAGTACGTATTATTGCAGGCTATGAGGTCCATCACAAGGGACTTGTATCCAAACCAGTCCCGTACCTAAATTTGGATAGCCAGACTCAATATGGTAGACTCCTGATCTTAAGTTGGTCGCGCGCCCAACCAAAATCCTGTCCATTACGAAGGTACATATAACAATTAGTTGTGCACCACCAGCCCGAGTGGATAGTGAATGAATGAATGAATGTGTAAAATGATGAGTATACATCTCCTGCTAAATAAGTCCATATATCAATACTATACATCACTGGAATCATCACTGGGGTCTAGTACACTCTATGCCAGCTTGTCGCCCCTATTTGAGCCACAACTGGGTACGTGGAAGAGACCTCACTATCCGCCTGCCAATATCGGGCCCAACTTGTTGATAGCGAACCCATTCATTAAGCTGGTCAAACTCGACCTAGATATTGCCCCCTCACTCAGGCGGGTAAGGTCACTCACACCCCTTTTCAACCGAACATGACACAGTGGGAGACGTGGCTTGCTGGTATATGGCTCTCGTGCGCTCATGTATTCACTCGGTCTCGACGTTGGAGCGTCCCTAGTCTCGGGGGTTTAGGGATTTTCACCTAGGGACATCTATTGTGTTCGTATGCTAGAACTAAACATTTTCAGTGTCCCATCAAGCCATCCACGACATGCCTGTGGAGGCCACGACCTTGATGTCGCTAGGGATTATGGTGGTCAAATAAAAAAAATGCGAGATGCATGAGTCATACCATCCAGTCGTGCATCAAACCTGCGTGTACCACGCGCTCATGTGGGAACAACTCCATCTCTCAGGGAATCTCATAGTAATCTGCCCAATGACATGTGCAATGATCAATCACTCCTCATGTCAAGCATACATATGTACGTATGGTCATGGATTGTGGAGATATACTAAGCATGTTTTATGATAATGTACCCTCCTCAAGGATGGGACTAGACTGCCTACTTATATTAAGAATGGGCCTAACGAGGCCTAAGGAAAGGTCACAATGTGGACATTTAACCATCATTGCCCATCAATGTGGACATTTAACCAACATTGCTCCCAAGGAGTGGCCCTGACAGGGCCAAACATATAGTGAGGCCCATGGCCTCACATAATGGCCTCACATACCACATAATGGGCCTCACATATCACAATGGGCTGCATCACATGTGCCTCATATACATCATGCGGGCCGTATCGCATGGGCCACATATACATCACATTGGACATCATCACATAGGCCTCTCATACATCACATTGGGCCGCATCATATGGGCCTCACATATCGCAATGGGCCGTATCACATGGGCCTCATATACATTAAGTGGGCCACATCACATGGGCATAATATACATCAAGTGGGCCGCATCGCATGGGCCTCATGTACAACACGTCGGGCCTCACTCATGGGCCGCATATACATCATAATGGGCCTCGCCAGATGGTCCACAATTACATCACAATGGGCCGCATCCATGTGCGTCAAATACATCACAATGGGCCTTATACCTGGGCCTCAAATACATCATAATGGGCCATGTCCCATGGGGCTCGAATACATCACAATGGACCACAACCCATAGGCCTCAAACACATTAGAATGGGCCTCTCATATGGTCCCAATATACATCACATTAAGGTGGGCTTGCACATGGAGCAGGTGGGCCTGCACATGCCAGATGAGCCCTACCAGATGGACAGCATGGATATACAACGCGTACTTTTCGGTGGGTCCCACGTCCCATGGATGGTGTGAATATATAACACATATATAACAATGGACCCACGTCTCACGTGGCTGAACGGAGTAGATACAACTCGTACATCACGTGGGGCCCATGTCCCATGTGGATAGTGCGAATACAACACATCATCAAGGTGGCCCCACGTCTCACGTGGCTGGACGGAGTAGATACGACACGTACATCACGTGGGGCCCACTTCCCATGTGGACGATGCGAATACAACACATCATCAAGGTGGCCCCACATCCTTGCTGGACGGTGGGAGGGTACACCACATACATCATGCGGGCTCCACATCCCACGTCTAGAGATGGACAGTGTGGATATACTATATATATCATCAAGGTGGGCCCCACCAGTTCTAGACGTCTGGATCAGACGCGTCATCAAGGTGGTCTCGAGGACGGATGGCGTGGCTGAAACACATACAATCAGGTGGGTCTCACCGTCGGGACGGATGGATGGTTGGATATAAAACATGTACAACATGGTGGGCCATGGACGGATAGGTGGATTCAACACATATAATGCGGGACCCACCATCCAGAGTCTGGACAGTGAGGGTATACCTCGCATCGAGGTGGTCCACACATATGGATATGAAACACATAACATGGTGGCCCCACGCGTGATAGACGGTGTGGATATCACACATCATCATGGTGGGGACCCATGGCCTGGACGGTATGGGCGTAACACATACCTCACGTGGGACCCACAGAACTTAATTACGTAACTACAGGAGTTATATAGCTGGGTGAAATACACCAGCCGATCTGCTCCCCACCGTCCAGTCTCTGAACGGTGAGGATACAACACATCCATCATGGTAGCCCCACAGAACTAGGTGACGCCACTTCAAACACCTTGATATGGACGACCAAGATAAAACACGTGTATCACGTGGGGCCCCTTGGACGGCAGGGATAAAACATATACCTCATGGTGGAGGCCCACAGACCTTGTTAACGTCAATTGAAGCAGCAGCTATAGCTGCTGGCCGTCCAGCAGGTGGATGGCCTAAATGAAAAATACATACATTAAGGTGGGCCCCACCTGCCCACACGTGCAGCATGTGTGGGGTGGGCCTCACCCGCTGCCAGATGGGCGGTTGGATATACACATACCTCGTGGATAGATCCACGGAACTTGCTGACGTGATGCAGCTTACCTGTTGGGACCCACCGTCCCTATTAATGGACAGATGGTGTGGATCTACACATCATCAAGGTGGATCCACACGTGTGGATAACAAGTACATCAGGTGGGTCCACGTGGTGGCCCACCAGCTTTGGATTTAAGCTGATATTTGTGTTTTCTCTTCAGCCAGGTTTGTCCCGTGGTGAACAGCAAGGTGGGTTCCACCAAGGAGACGTCTAGAAATTTTTGGACAGTCTGGATTTTGATCAAATCAGGTGGGCCACACACATATATCATCATCATCATAAAAAAAATGAAAGAGAGAGAGAGAGAGAGGAGAGAGAGAGAGAGAGAGAGAGAGAGAGAGAGAGAGAAACGGTGGAGATGGGAGGAGCTCTGCCACTATGAGCTCCTCCATGCACATGCATACATCAAGATGGGCCCAAAAAATTATGCGGACCCTAAATCACAATAAAGATCTAATGCCATGAACACCCATCGATTGCAAATCTTCTTGGTCCCTTGGAATCCTTGGCACCTAAGCTCATGGTCTGGGTATTGCATCGGTGCGTAAGATGCAGCGTTGTAACCGCGGATACGGCGTGGTCGCTAGGGTACAAATCTCAGGTTGAACCGACTCCGATATACAGGATGCAAATTAGGGTCGAGTGCAGATGCTATCTATAGTCGCAGGTTGCCGAAATTTGACGGGAAGGATCACGAAAGTCTACGGAACGGTACGGTCTAGGATACGGGCCTTACTCTCCCTTCCTAATAAAAATTTCATCCTTGAAATTTAAATCTCAACACAACCAAAACAGAGCTCACTAAGGGAGGAAAATCCACACATACCAACATAATCAAACACCTAAGACATGGGGATAACACCCATGAATCTCAGCCTCTTGCTCCCAAGATGCCTCATCTACACTATGATGACCTCACTGATCCTCAGATCCCGGTAAAAAATGATTGAGACTGGAATACTATGCAGCCTCACAATCTCAACAGTAGGAGCTATATAAGAAAGTTTCTAAGTTATTCGAACCCGGGGATCTAATCATTCCAAGTTCTCAACAATCATAGAGTGAAGGGTAGTTATCAGTAGATATGTGATATTATCCTCAAGTATTCCTAAGTTGTGCTCTGATACCAACTTCTGTCATGCCCTAAACTCAGAAACTGGGCTCACAAAATTCTCGATCGCCAAATCCGGTGCCGACAGCCTCCGTAGTACCCCATTCTCAGCTCCCAGTGCCCATACTCCAGATTCCGATCCTGGGATCCTACAAGGAGGATTTCCAAAGTACATTATCTCGTAAGAAGCATAACCATAAGTTTACCCAAATCATAAAGGCAACATCATCATCACATATCCACTAATATAAACAGTTGAATACAGTGCTGAAAGGGAAATACATATATCGAAAATCAAAGCTCCATAAGACAATTGTACGCTCCAAGCTCAACGTTGCAGGGACCTAACGCCACCGGCACACATCTATCATGCATAAGCTTATAGAAAGCTTAGAGGGAGGTGTAAGTGTGTGTGCAAGATAAGTGTTAAGTATGCAATATCAGAGTAATGCGGAAACATGCTGGTAAGTCCATAAATACCATCAACCTTATCCAGGCTATGCGATGCAAAAACATAATAAGCTATATCAAATACTGAGGAAGTAATATCGATCAACTATACAATGCGGAGACATGGTTAGCCAAATATCATATACTGAGGATGTAATGCAATATGCAAATCCTGATGAGTCCACAAATATCATCAACCTCATCTAGGCCATATAAATGTAGAAACATAGCAACCCAAAATGTCATATACCGTAGATGTAATGCAATATGCAGTGTGAATGAAATGACCAAGCTGGAGTGAGGTTGGGATGATAGTACGTAGTATCGCAGGCTACGAGGTCCATCACAAGGGACTTCTATCCAAACCAGTCTCATACCTAAAATTGGATAGCTAGACTTAATGTGATAGACTCCTGATCTCAGGTTGGTCGTGCGCCCTAATCGAAATCCTAGCCATTGCAAAGGTAAACATAACAATTAGTTGCGCACCACCAGCCTGAGTGGATAGTGAATGAATGAATGAGTAAAATGATGAGTATACATCTCCTGCTTAATAAGTCAACATATCAATACTATACATATCTGGGATCATTACCAGGGTCTAGTACACTCCACGCCAGCTTGTGGCCCCTATCCGATTGCACAACTAGGTAAGTGAAAGAGACCTCACTATCCGCCTGCCAATATTGGGCCCGGCTCATCAATAGCGAACCCATTCCTCAAACTGGTCAAACTCAACCTAGATATTACCCCCTCACTCAGGCAGGTAAGGTCACACCCCTTTGCAACCGACCACGGCATAGTGGGAGACGCGTCCTACTGGTATACGGCCCTCGTGTGCTCATGTTTCCACTCGGTCTCGACGTTGGAGCGTCTCCTGGCCTCAGGGGTTTAGGGATTTTCACCCTGGGGCATCTATCGCGCCTGTATACTAGAACCAAACATTTTTGGTATCCCATCTAACCATCCATGACATGCCTGTGAAGGCCATGACCCTGATGTCGTTAGGGCATACGATGGTCATATCACAAAATACGAGATGCATGAGTCATACCATCTAATTGTGCATCAAATCTGCACGTACCGCGTTCTCATGTGGGGCAACTTTGTCTCTCAAGGAGTCCCATAATAATTCACCCAATGGCATGTGCTATGATCAATTACTCCTCATGTCAAGCATACATATGATGTGTATGGTCATGGATTGTGGAGATATACTAAGCATGTTATATGATAATGTACTCTCCTTAAGGATAGCCCTGGATGACTTACTTATATTAAGAATGGGCCTAACGAGGCCTAAGGGAAGGTCACAATGTGGACATTTAACCATAATTGCCCATCAATGTGGACATTCAACCAACATTGCTCCCAAGGAGTGGCCCTCATAGGGCCAAACATATAGAGCGGCCCATGGCCTCACATAAGGGCCTCACATACAACATAATGGGCCTCACATATCACAATGGGCTCCATCACATGTGCCTCATATACATCATGTGGGCCGTATCACATGGGCCATATATACATCACATCGGGCATCATCACATAGGCCTCTCATACATCACACTGGGCCGCATCATATGGGCCTCACATATCGCAATGGGTCGCATTACATGGGCCTCATATACATTAAGTGGGCCGCATCACATGGGCCTCATATACATTAAGTAGGCCGCATCGCATGGGGCTCATGTACAACACGTTGGGCCTCACTCATGGGCCACATATACATCATAATGGGCCTCGCCAAATGGTCCACAATTACATCACAATGGGCAGCGTCCATGGGCGTCAAATACATCATAATGGGCCTCAAATACATCATAATGGGCCACATCCCATGGGCCTCGAATACATCACAATGGGCCACAACCCATGGGCCTCAAACACATCAGAATGGGCCTCTCATATGCGCCCAACATACATCACATTAAGGTGGGCTTGCACATGCAGCAGGTGGGCCTGCACATGCCAGATGGGCCCTACCAGATGGATAACATGGGTATACAACGCACACATTTCGGTGGGTCCCACGTCCTATGGACGGTGTGAATATACAACACATATATAACGATGGCCCCACGTCTCACGTGGCTGGACGGAGTAGATACAACACGTACATCACGTGGGGCCCACGTCCCATGTGGATGGTGCGAATACAACACATCATCAAGGTGGCCCCACATCTCACCTGGCTGGACGGAGTAGATACAACACGTACATCATGTGGGGCCCACGTCCCATGTAGACGGTGAGAATATAGAACATCATCAAGGTGGCCCCACGTCTCACGTGGCTGGACTGAGTAGATACAACATGTACATCACGTGGGGCCCACGTCCCATGTGGACGGTGCTAATACAACACATCATCAAGGTGACCCCACGTCCTTGCTGGACAGTGGGAGAGGTACACCACATACACCATGAGGGCTCCACATCTCACGTCCAAAGATGGACGATGTGGATATACTATATATATCATCAAGGTGGGCCCCACCGGTTCCGGACGTCTGGATCAGACACGTCATCAAGGTGGTCTCGGGGACAGACGACGTGGTTGAAACACATACAATCAGGTGGATCTCACTATCAGGACGGATGGACAGCTGGATATAAAACATGTATAGCATGGTGGGCCACGAACGGACAGGTGGATTTAACACATATAATGTGGGATCCACCGTCCAAAGTCTGGACTATGAGTGTGACGCCCCAACTTTTCAGGACCCGAGTATATGACCCGTATCCCAAAAACCAGAGTGTTAACCTTAAAGGATGGTCGAATCCGAGTATACATTTCTTTTATTCATTCAAAGTAAGCAGATGAGCGTAGGATGGACAAATCAGCATAAAAGGAAAATTTCATTTACATTTAAAATGTACAAGAAACTGCCCATAATGACATATACAAACAAATGTCCTAAACTTACAATTGATGTTACATGTGAACTGATGTTACATGTGAACAAGCAAAATATGTGTACAAGAAAAATATAACAAGCAAAATATGTGTACAAGCAAAATATAACAAGCAAAATACAACAAATCTGGAATTGTAAAACCATGTAGCAACTCTTGACAATACAATCATGCCTCTTCAACAGTGGTACTCTACTCCTCATCAGTCTGAACCTGAAAATCAATTAAGCCACCTGTGCTACCTGTACGGTTATATATTTGATGGATGAGTGGCCAACTCAGTGTGAATTCCCCTTAAGATTACACACCGCCACATTAGGTAAGCATAGGTATGAAAACATACAAGGCATATAAAATAATACATGATGCAGTCTTATTAAATGCATGGATGTACAGTGCACATTAACTGGAGATGCTTATCCAGTTGGCTTTTAGGTAAAACCAATGCAATGTGGCCGATCACCAGCGAAAGTGCATAGTACATGCGTAGTGTCAAACTCACCAAAAGTGGGTCGATAGTCGATGGTCTAGGAGCTACCGAAACAATACCCCAACTAAATCCTATTAGGCACGTGGTACAACATCCAGAATTAGCCACCTGTCATTGCTCGAATGCTATGAATGCATGATTAGCCCAACCGTTATTAATCTATTTACAACCATCAAGTTTAATAAGCTTAAAGGTCACTACGAGGAGCTCAGAGCCCAGCGTAGGCCGATAGATCAGGCATAGTGTCTCATTCTACCATCCCTGGCTCATGAGGCTACCACCTTAGGATGTTTAATGGGACCCAATCGACTAGTGGCCAATCGTATTCAGTATATGGGACTTACCACCGCATGGTTGCACAAAATAAAACATTGAACCCATCTAGGGCAAATACTAAAACAAAGCCGCGTAGGGCCAATATCAAAATCATGTGATAAGAAACCGTCCTTAAAATATTTTGGACACAATAACCCTAGATGGTAGGCCCATGACAATAATCAATTTAAACCACTACTCAATAACCACTAAGTCGAAAGCCCATTACGATCACAACCAGTTGGGTTACATCCCAAGTATGGGTGTACATTCATGGGTGGGGGTTTTCCACTGATGTACCAGTTTAAGTCCCATAAGTAATCCACAAATAATCCACAAGCATGAGATAAATATGCAGGATAAATATTAAGCATGTAATATAACAATTCAATTTTAATAATTAACACAAGTGATTATAAAATGGAGATATCAATTATAAATTAAAATAAAAACTATAACTTAAGCTAATGGGAAAATAGAAAGCTCAAGGGGAAGAATCATCACCTTTTACTTTGAATTGGCTTCTAGTGTCGCTAAGTGCTTGCGCCCTTAGAATTTATATCCTACCACAAATCATGAATTTCTATAGTTAGGTCCAAGTTCTACGTACTACCTAGGTTTAAGATCATGGCCTAGGGTTTGAATTATTTATCTTAGGGTTTAGTCTTAAACTTAGTTCCTAGGATTTGAACTCTAGTTGGTGTATTAGTTACCATTTAATGTTAATGATATAACTATTATTTGTGACTATGGTATTAATTAGTATTACAACTGAAATAGAATAGTACAACCTATTATTAGACATAATATTTTCAAGTGATGGATTCCATGGTAATATCACTAAAGGTAGTTTCATTTATAATAACTAATATTAGTGTAACATGTTAATAGTAATCATTATGATGACTGGTATTCTATTAGATAATACAAGTAATAGTAATAGAATATTTTACAATGATAATATAATAAGGGCTACTACTAATAATTACGTATTATACTAATTTCATGATAAATGTTTTCTACTCCTATTAGTCCTAAGTATCAATAATGAATTTGGCCACGACTATATATACTATGATCTATCATGAATTATGAAATTCTATAATTAGTCTGATCCTAACATAATATCTGCGTTTTGGGTATTAGCCTAGGGTTTAGATTACTCAGGGTTTAGACCTAGGCTAGACTTTTAGGGTTTTAATGTAGAGTTTTAAGGCTTCATTTTAGGGTTTAGTTCTAGGTGTAGGTTTAGGATTTTAGTGTTAATCGATGTACATTCGATCGTAATGCTAGTAATACTAATAACCTCAAAACAACCGTCAGTATTACGAATATACTTAATACTAACAATCATTGTGACAAGAATTCATGGTATGCTCTAATATCAATGATAATGTCTAATGATTACAAAAATAAAATACTAATAGTTAATAATGATAACTTTGTTTCATATGTAATACTAATATTAACATAGATAATTTGTTCATCCCTAATATACATAATCCTAATGGTAACGAGAATGACAACAACGATAATTTTAATTGGAAGAATCTCAATCTGGAAGGAAAAACATGGACTCACCTCGGTGACTAGATTCGAGTCGAGCGAGCTCGGCCCAAGCACACCCATGCACCTTACTCTCTCTCCTTCACTATCTCTCCTTCCACTCTCACTTTCTTCTTCTTATGTAGAGAGGTCTAACAGGCCCTAGACTCGACCCAGCCAACGGGCCAGCAGGCTGACTCGGTGAGTTGATTCGGCTCAACTCTTCCCTCTCCTTCTTTCTTTCTCTTTCCTTCCTTCTCCCTTTTCTTTCTCTTTTCTTCCTTCTTCCTTTTCTTTCCTTTCTTCCCTATTTCCCTGAAAACTCAGCCATTTCTGGCTTGAACCAAGTCGATTCGCATCAGCGAGTCATTGACTCAGTGCAGCCCAAAACTGCACTCCTTCTCCCTCTCCTCTCGCACTTTGTTTTCTTCCCCCTTCTCTACTCTGCTGTAGCAACCAGCAGCTCTTGGACCCGACCTGAGCTCGAGCTTGAACTGGGCTTGGTTCGAGCTGGCGCAACAACGCACCAATCCTCTCCCTCTATTTCTTCTTCTTTCCCTGCTTTTCTCCTATTTCTCTGCTGCAAGAAGCCACACTCTCTCTCAAATTTCCTTCTCCATCTCTCTCTCTCTGGACACCTAGTTGTGCTCCGACTCAATCTGAGTTGGCCTAGCCAATGAGATTCAGATGGGTCTGCTTGGTACGACAACACAACCCGCTCGACCCTCATTCCATTGTTTTCTCTCTCTCCCCCTGCTTTTCTTAAGCGCGGCTGCCATTTTCTACCAAACATTAATCCACGTGGGCATCACTAGATGGTTGAGATTTCACCTAATGGACGGCTGAGGTCGAGAGAAGGGAGCTCACGCAGATCGTCTGCGTGGCAACAACAGAATGGAATTTTTATTTTTGGAAACGCCAACTGTATGCAGCCTCCTTGCGCTTGTGCTTGTGTGCGCGGACGAGTGCATATGTATGTGGGACCCACCATGTTTCGTTCGGGCCCATCAGACTAACAAGGTGGATGGTTCAGATCAACTCTAGGTGACCCGTATTGATCGCAGGTGGTCAGTTTCAAGAGGGCAGGAAACACAATTCCTCCCATGCGCCAGCTTACTTCAACCCGAAACTATGCACATTGTTGTGGGTTTCAACACAACGAGAGTGTTGGGTTTTGCTTGAGGTCGTGCCCTAAGCACGATGGATGGTTCGAATCATTTAAGAGGATGATCGTGGTGGGCCACTGATCACTACAACAGAAATGGTCTGTTTTAGGCCGTTACAGGCAGGAACGAGAAAGTGAAGAAGTTTCCTTCTTAGGAAACATCGGGTCAGATGTCTTTGACCGAGCTTGTTAGTTCGGTGCACAACGGTTGTGCCACTTAAGGTACATGCGCACGGTGATCCTGGGGCCCACAGTGAATTTTCTTGATAGATCCACTTCGCCCATTCCCTTTGATGGGCCCTACCATAGCCTTTGGCCAAAGATGGGGTAAATACAAGGTCCAGGTGGGCCATACTCTTACATTTCACGCCCTAATGGCGGATTCCTATCGATCTAATGCTCGGGTCATCCCGAAATTGAACATCAACGACTAAAAAGGTCCAAGGGGCCATTTGTATATCTTTTGTAATGACTTGCTAACTAGATATTAACATTAATGCTAATGTTATTACAATTACTTTAGTATAAACTATATATATCATTATTTATTTCCTTTATTACTATCATTATTACTGTTATTATTTTTATTATTTTTTATTATTATATTACTATCATTATTTTCTAAGGTGTTTATCATGGTTTGCATTTTAATTAACGTCATTTATGTACTGCTGTGCTTAATAAGAAGGATTTAAATTTGTAAGTGAACCATGTTTTCTAAATACATAGGTGACTTTATGATCTATGGAGATCTGACAGTCAGATCATTACAAAATATGATCAGTGATCATTCCTAGGGCTCTCAGCCTAGTTTAGGTGAAACTCATTAAAGAATTTAGTGATCAAGTGGCCTTGGAGACTGCTCATAGGGAAATCAATGGTGATCATGACGATTTGAACCCTTAAGTCCTATCTAAGAGGACTCTAGTGCTAGTGGCTGATCAAGACCTTCCATGATCCACAATGAATATTTTGGATGGTCGATCTTTCGGTTGAACAGGCGTGTAATCTAAACCTATGATAGCTCTTACAATTGTATGGTGCATAAGTTAAAAAACTTGTGGATCGTGTAGTCAAAGGCCTGCGATAACTAACGTGAAATTCAATTGTCTAGCAAGGTTATCAAAGTCCTAAATTAGGCTTCTCTGATGACCCGATAATCTATCTTTAAAACGGACGGCTTGATTGGTGTTTATACTATATTAGGTTTACATCCTAACACCCGAGTACTAAAAGTACGAGGTGTTACAGTGAGGGTATACCTCATGTTGAGGTGGTCCACACATGTGGAAATGAAACACATAACATGGTGGCCCCATGCGTGATAGACAGTGTGAATATCACACGTCATCATGGTGGGGACCCATGGCGTGGATGGTATGGGCGTAACACATACCTCACATGGGACCCACAGAACTTAATGACGTCACTACAACAATTATATAGCTGGGTGAAATACAACACATCCATCATGGTAGCCCCACAGAACTAGGTGATGCCAATTCAGACACCCTGATTTGGATAGCTAGGATAAAACACGTGTATCACGTGGGACCCCTTGGACGGTAGGGATAAAAATATACTTCATGGTGGAGGCCCACAGACCTTGCAGATGTCAATTGAAGCAGCAGCTATAGCTGCTGGCCGTCCAACAAATGGATGGCCCAGATGCAAAATACATATATTAAGGTGGGCCCCACCTGCCCACACGTGCAGCACGTGTGGGGTGGGCCCCACCCCTGCCAGGTGGGCGGTTGGATATACACATACCTCGTGGACAGATCCACGGAACTTGTTGACATGATGCATCTTAGCTGCTGGGACCCATCATCCCTATCAATGGATAATGATGTGGATCTACACATCATCAAGGTGGGTCCACACGTGTGGATAACATGTACATTGGGTGGGTCCACGTGGTGGCCCACCAGCTTTGGAGTTAAGCCGATATTTGTGTTTTCTCTTTGGCCATGTTTGTCCCGTGGTGGACAGCAAGGTGGGTTCCACTAATGAGACGTCTAGAAAATTCTGGTCAGTTTGGATTTTGATCAAATCAGGTGGGCCACATACATATATCATCATCATCATAAAAAAATGAAAGAGAGGGAGAGAGGGAGAGAGAGAGAGAGAGAGAGAGAGAGAGAGAGAGAGAGAGAGAGAGAGAGAGAGAGAGAGACGGTGGAGATGGGAGGAGCTCCGCCACTATGAGCTCCTCCATGCACATGCATACATCAAGATGGGCCCTAAAAATCTTGCGGACCCTAAATCACAATCAAGATCTAGCACCATGAACACCCACCGATTGCAAATCTTCTTGCTCCCTTGGAATCCTTATCTCTTAAGCTCTCCCTTAATGGAGGATGATGAGGATTAAAGGGTGAAGATGTGTGATTAGGGGGTCAGAAGTAGACCACACTAGGCTCTCCTTGGAGCTCCATCTCCATGGACGGTCCT
Source organism: Magnolia officinalis (assembly GCA_021015155.1). Taxonomy (NCBI): domain Eukaryota; kingdom Viridiplantae; phylum Streptophyta; class Magnoliopsida; order Magnoliales; family Magnoliaceae; genus Magnolia; species Magnolia officinalis. The sequence goes on from JAJHSJ010000012.1 coordinate 53,890,412, forward strand.
CTCTCTTAGTTGCTTGGGTAAAGAATGAGAAGGAGAGGATGGGTTGTAAGGGAGATGGGATGGAGGGTATGGGTCCTCTTGACTTTTGGTAAGAAAGGAATGGCTTGGTATGAGTGTTGTTGACTTTTGGTGAGAGAGGGATGGGTGTTGTACTTGATTGATTGATGGGATTAATTTGATAGATTGTAGAGATTCTCTTCTTGGGATTTGCAAAGGTGCGGCATTTTCCTCAAGATGAACGCGGGCTCACAACTCCTGGCCTGGGTATCGCATTGGTGCGTAAGACGCAGCGTTGGAACCATGGCGACGACGCAGTCGGTACAAGTCTCGGTTTGAGCTGACTCCAATATATGGAATGCAACTTAGGGTCACGCGCAAATGCTATCTACGCGTCGTGGGTTGCTGGAATTCGACGGGGAGTCAGTGAATTCTTGGTGGATAGATTCGAAAACCACTATTCACATATATACTTTTATACAGGACTTACTACAGACCAGGCCACCAACTGATGCATAACACTCAGTATTCATAGGCAATAGTGTTAAAGTCAACATAAAGGCAATTAGAGTCTACAAGCTTAGGTTAGAGTCTGTTTATTTATTGGATTTGGTAGATATATTTTGTGTCTTCCATAAGGCACAATCTAGTCCCTATTTCTCATTTAGATAAATTGGTATATTCATTCCAATTTGAGAACAAAGGATTTAATATTTACCTTAATTCAATTAAAGTTGGCACAAACTCTATGGTGAATAATCTATACCAATTAGACTTGATTGCCTCACATGTCTATAATGTTAATGGCTTGTATGAAAATAAAGTAGGATTTAAACGAAGACTAGACTGTGAAAATTTCTCCATGTTATGGCACATACGATTGGATCATATATCTCATGAGAAATTAGACACGCTTGTGCAAGAAGGAATTCTTTGTTCCCTAGACTTCTCCGACTATAAAGTGTGTATTGATTGCATCAAAGGAAAACAGACTAGAACAAAAAAGAAAGGTGCAAGGAGCGTAGGACTCTTAAAGGTAATACATACGGGTATTTGTGGACCATTCCCTAAAGCATCATGGAGTGGACACATATATTTTATTACCTTCATAGATACTACTCTCGTTTCACATACCTCTACCTCATCAGTGAGAAATCAGATGCCTTTGATGCTTTTAAAATCTATAAGGTCGAAGTTGAAAATTAACTCAATAAAAGGATTAAAGTTGTCAGATCGGACCGTGGTGATGAATACTACGACAGATATGACGAATCAGGATGCAATCCAGGGCCATTCGCTAGATACCTATAAGATTGTAACATTATTGCCCAGTACAATATGCCTGGTACTCCAGAGTAGAATGGTGTGGCTAAAAGATGCAATCGCACCCTTATGGATATGGTAAGAAATATGATTAGCAATTCGACATTGTCAGAATCCCTGTGGGGTGATGCGATCAAAATCGCAATTCATATACTTAACAGGGTCACCAACAAAGCAGTAAGCAAAACTCCTTTTAAGTTGTGGAATAGGAGAAAACTAAGTCTCTGATATCTACATGTTTGGGGTTGTCCTGTTGAGGCCAAAACTTATAACCCTCATGAAAAGAAGCTTGATCCCAGAACCGTAAGTTGTTTCTTCATAAGATATCCAGAAAGATTAAAGGGCTATCGATTCTACTGTCCTTCCCACTCTATTAGGATTGTTGAGACTGGGAATGCCAGATTCATTGAAGACACTGAAAACAGTGGGAGCACGAACATTAGAAATTTTGTGTTTGAGGAATAAAGGACTGTGACTCTAGTCATAGTCACTCCATATCACGTGGATATTAATGATGTAGTCGATCCTGCAGTCACTGTAGAACACCACACAGAACCTCATATACAAACCACTAATGAAGAAAATAAAAATAAAAATCACACCCAACAAGCTGAACCAGAAGATCTGAAATAAAGAGAAGACCTGTAAATCGAGACAATTACATCGTATACTTACACGAGTACAACTTTGACAATGGGTGGAAAAAGATTCTGTATCCTTTACACAAGTCAAACAAAGTGTTGATCCTTCTCGTTGGTTTGATGCAATGAAAGATGAGTTGAAATCCATGAGGAATAAGAAAGTATGAGATCTTCTTAAGTTATTCTCTGGAATAAGGCCGATTGGTTGTAAATGGATATTTAAAACCAAGCGAGACTCTAAGGGTAATGTTGAAAGATATAAAGCTAAACTTGTTGCCAAGGATTTTAACCAGCGTAAGGGCATTGACTTTCATTCAAGATTATAATGGCTCTGGTAGCTCATATGGACTTGAGTTACATCAGATGGATGTAAAGACAATATTTCTCAATAGGGATCTAAATGAAAAATGTATATATGTTACAACCCAAAGGTTTTGTAGTACATGGTTGATAACATTTGTTTTGTAAACTAAAGAAATTAATCTATGGGTTGAAACAGGTATCATGACAGTGGTACCTAAAGTTTTTTGAAGTAATTTCCTCATATGGCTTTGTAGAAAACACAACAGATGAATGTATCTATATTAAAATCAGTAGGAGTAAGTTCATTATAATGATTTTGTATGTTAATGACATTCAGTTAGCTAGCAGTGACATCAGGATATTGAGCAACACCAAGAAATTCTTATCTCAAATATTTGAAATGAAAGACTTTTGTGACACCTCGTATGTTATTGGCATTGAGATTTGTTGTGACAAATCTCGTGGTCTGCTTAGCTTGTCAAAGAGGGCCTACATTATTAGGATACTCGAAAGGTACGATATACAAAATTATGCTCTTGGACAGTCACCCATTGTAAAGGGTGATAAATTCAATTTAACCAATTCTAGTGTCCCAAGAATGATTTGAAAAAGAATCAAATGAAGGAATTTTTGTACGTGTCAGTAGTAGGGAGCATCATGTATGCTCAAGTTTGCACGCGGCTGGATATTGCCTTTGCTGTTGGAATGTTGGGCATGTATCTATCTAATCTAGGAATACAACATTGCATAGGTGCAAAGATAGTGTTACACTACCTAAAAAGAATAAAGGAATTCAGACTCACCTACAGGAAATCTAACAATTTAGATTTGGTTAGATACTCAGACGTAGATTATGCTAGTTGTGTTGATACTAAGAAGTCCACCTCAGGCTACATCTTCATGACAGTTGTGGGATTGTATCTTAGAAAAGCGTGAAATAGTCATCCACCATGGAAGCTAAATTAATTACTTATCATGAGACATCTAATCAGGTATTGTGGTTACGACATTTCTTCTCTGGTTTGTGGGTACTGGATCATATCCCGAAACCATTAAGAATATTTTGCGATAATTCAGCTACGATTTCTTTATCCAGTAACAACAAGCACTCATCATGGTCTAGGCATATTGACATTAAGTATCTTATTGTAAAGGAAAGAGTTCAGAATCATCAAGTGTCTGTGGAGTTCATCAATACTAAGTTGATGATTGCGGATCCGCTCACTAAAGGGCTCCCTATCACGCCATTTCAGGAGCATGTAACATCTATAAGAGTCATTGATCCTACAGATATTTTCAGTTAGTGGGAGTTGAGCATGTTTTATCTTCACAGACATTAAAGAGATCTCATTTAACAAAGTTATTTGATGATTATGATATAAAGTTAATTCCTACTTCTCTCTAAGTATACGCAATATAGTTTGAGTAAGTAGAACTACAGTCATGTCTTATTGGAGACATTTGAAAGCATCAGGACCTCTTAAAGATAGACACGCGTCATCACATTACGTGTGTAATCCTTATACCACACTTCCTAGTTCTAGATCTATGTCATTAAGACTCTTAGTATTTGTGACCGCACTTAGCCTCACTTCGCCTAAGAATTTTCTAAGGTGAGCCTTATTAATTAACGGTCTATATTGTCCTAAGGGTTGGATATAATGTGATCGGGTATACTAGTGGGCCCCACTAAGTTGTGATACATTCAAAAATTTGTATAAGGGGTGGAGTGCTAAAACTGTGATACACAAACAGTAGTCTAGATGAGCTAGGATTGTCAAATTCGTGTGGAGCTGTAGGGAGAGGAGTTTTGATGGGTTTCAAACTCCTCTACCCTCTGCATTATATAACAGGGCCGGGTCCCCAATCCAACACCATGACAGAAACTTTAGCCCCATTGTATCTTCTCTAAAGAGGTGTTAAAGAAAAGAAGACTCACTACAAGAATATGAGCCATAAACGACGGTTGAGATTAGCTTTCATCGGCGCATTGTATAGTAACGAGCGCTGCCATGTGTACACTATATATACCAAAAAAAAACCCTCTCTCTCTCTCTCTCTCTCTCTCTCTCTCTCTCTCCCACCCCCTACGACCCCGATTCCCTTCCCTCTTTCTTTCTCTCCCGCCCCTTACGCCCCTGATTCCCTTTCCTTTCTCTCTCCCGGCCCTCTACTCCCCTGATTCCCTTCCATCCCTCTCTCTGCATGTCATTCCTCTCACAATCTCCCAGGTTTTGAGAGAGCGGGTAGCAAATAAGGTCTCGATGGTGTTTTTTTCTCTCTCCTCTCTCTCTCTCTCTGAATCTTTAATGGTTTTGTTTACTTGTCTAAATTTGGGGTTTTACAGTAGGAGATTCACTGGATCAGTTGCTTCCTTAGATTTCTAGGGTTTTGTTGTTTCTAGCTATGCTCTGTTTTGCACAGAAGGGAAGGTACGTGATCTATAGTTATCATCATTCTTATCAGCATCATTTGTTCGATTTCTAGGGTTTTTTTCCTTATGATGGGAGGTACAACATGGAATGCGAGTTTATCATAGCAGGTTTAAACTGATTTTGTTTGATCGAATTAGTAGGTACAACATGGAAATGGGTGCAATGATTTTCCTTGTGTATCTTTTTAATACAATACATTGTATGTTTGTTGAACAAGGAATGATTTTTGATCCTACATTGATGAAACTGAAAAGGGAAAAATTTATAACAGATTGTTAGGTAAACTATTACAATAGATTGCCAAAATTTTATACATGTCATCTATTGACTCCAACCAAATCGACTAAATTGTGAAACCCACTAAAGTAACAATCGCAAAATCAGAATGGCTGAACAGTTCTAACCTGTTATTTGTGGACATTTGTTTGTTGAAATAGAACAAATGGATAATTTTCAATTTTAACCGTCTAATAATGTCCACCAATTTGATAGTCAGATAATTATCATTTTGGATTCATGATACATCCAAACTCATAAATTGGACGGTTTAACTTAGTTTTATGCTTGCGTATCATCCACACACCGAAGCAAGAGTATCAAAGCTTTCATCATTAGTAAAATTGGTTTCTTTATAGACTCTAGCTGATTTGCTCGAATCCATGAAAATGCATTCGATACTCAAAACAAGTGAGAAAAGGGAAATGAAATAAAATTGAAGAAGAAGAAAAGAAAGGGCATACATTACCTAAAGCTTTGGGAATTGGGGCCCGAAATCTGTGATTGGAAGTCAAAATAGGAAGTGCCACAATAAGTGAAATATCATGTTTGACAAATTGAGTACAAGTGAGGATCTTTTCTTTTAATGCCATCCAGATGGAAGCCAGGGCTGTTGGCAATGAATCAAAACTCCATAATCAATATATTTGAGAAGTGCCATGATTGCAAGTGGAAAGAAGAAAATTAAATGATTTGTTGGAAAAGTCCTGTTAGATACCAAGGGCAAGATAGCATCGTGTTGGCCATCAAGACATCAGACAAACAGACTCCATATCTCATTAGAAAATCAAGAAGCTGCTCAAAGAATAACCAGAGATAGCCTCACAATCTCTGGTAGCTTTCAAAATGTAGCATATCATAATATGGTAGCTTGTATTCTATACCTTTCATTCAAATGCCTGTATCTCACTTTTGCTGTTACCTTTTCTAATTTGGGATCTACCTTAATTGTTGTTTGAAAATTCAAAATGCAAGAGGTACTTCCACAACCAGCTGAAGCCGTCAAAGCTTTCCTGGACCGTGATGTAAAGTCAGCAGCAATGGTGGATACTCACAATCTCAAGGAGTTTTATCTGTTTTTGTCTCTTATGCATTCATGCAAATTTGATTAATTTACAGTTTATAGCTTAGTAGAATTGGCCATTCAAAGTGGACCTGAAATAAAGCAGGTATCTTTAAAGCAAGTTTTCTTATTTATTGTTTTTTAGTTGTTTGAGAATTAGTAACAACGTTTACTATGGTTGATATTTTTGTTAGGTTGATACTCATTTTTAGGATTTGTATTATGCTCATGAGTTTCTTCTCTTTTGAGTCATCTATTGGGAATTCATGTTCAAAATACACCGTAGTAGTGTCTAAGCATTTATTTTTGAAAGAAATATTAAGAAGTGGCAGCAATTCTCTATCAAAAGCAGAATTAATGGAAGCTGTGTCAAGGTATCTTGGTCAAAGGAATGTTTGTATTTCTTTTGTCTGAATATGCTTATTTCTATTTTTAAATAATTAATTTGTTCCTTTCTTGTTCCCATCCTTTTTGTTTTGTTTTTTTTTTTTTTTTAACAAAATCAATAGTTGGCCACCTAACGGTATGTATTTGTTTTATGAAGCTTAAGTTGTATGACGAAATATATATCATCACACCATGTATATTTGTATGTATTTTACATCTACCTGGCCATTATAGCCATATCAGATGTGAGATCTTTCAACGACATTATAGGCTTTGCCTACTTTGTAAAAACAACCCTGCCAATTGGGAGATATATCCGCCCTTGATTTTGATAAAGATAGTCAATAAACATGTTTAGGTAGAAGGCCCAATGAAACAAGTCTATTCAATTTTTTATCAAAGGCATTTAATGTGTCAAGAATCATAGACAAACAAGATATGTGCCCAAGTACAAAACAGAAATTGAAACATGCATGTGTTACACAGTTACACAAACGGAAGCCTCACACCATCAATCGAAGCTCATGCAACTCAATTTGTGTGAGTTTTGGAAACCGTACTTGAGTTTTAACAAGGGAACGATAACATTGAAAAAGTTTTCAGACTTCCAAAATTGTGACTTGAAAAACTTAGTTTAGGCTATACACTCTATTGACAGTCAAATGAGTTAAAACAGAATCTGAGGGTCAGAACTTGATAAACTCTTGTTCATGAGATTCCCCATGTCTTTATCATATTGGAACAATTGAAGACAGTTGATTTCTAAATTCATTTAATTCTAGAACATGCTAGAAGTAGAGGTGGTTTAAACACAGATCACGAAGAGATTAGTGAGATCATGTAAAATAAAATCTATGGAAAAAACTATACAACTGAATCAGTTCTTCTTACCTTACACAAACTTGGGTTAGCAATTCAAAAACTGAAATGCAATGGTTGTTCATAAGAGTAGGGTTTCAAATCCTATTTTCCCTCTATGTGCCAATGTGGTGAATTTGTATGAGAACTGATCAGTTCATCAGATGGCTGCACTTTTGAATGGATACATACATACACACACATACATACATGTATGTATGTATGAATGTATGTATAAAGGCCTTTTGAGGCTCAATTTTACATTTATGAGTGACAATCGGCCAGTGTAAAGATATATGTGTGGCTTATTCACTATTTTGGTCTTGATTGTGTTTCTTATATTTTTGTTCTTGGAATGTGTTACAGTTGAACGAGGATTTTGGCGTGGGGTGAGTTATTTCGTCTACATGATATCCTTTTTCCAAATAAGAGTCCAATTGAATTATAGTTTCCATTAAGCAAGTGTCAAGAGAAATGAATTCCTTGGCCATCTTAGCTAAGGATTTACTAGGCCTTTGCTTTTTATTGGGATCCATATCCATTGCCTTAATGGATATTTTGTATTCATATCTTTTTTCAATAAATTGATTCGTTGCAATAAAAAATCTATATTTCATGTTCAGGATGTAAAATTATTAATTGAAGACATATGGGAGCTAAAACCAACTATTTTCTGTGTTGTTCCAGTTGTGCTGGACTGGATCTATACAGGTAAATGTTCAACAACTCATTGTCACCAGAGATGCTATGCCTAGCATTCTAACTCAAGCCAATTTCTGCGTCCTTTGGTACAAATATGTAATATATGCATGCGAATAAATATATACATGCATGTACACTGTACATGCATTGTTTCAATACATGTCTTTTTGTTGCATTTGGAAGTACCGAAGCATTATATTCTATCATTTTTCATCTTTCAATACATGAACACAAAAATACATGTGTTGTGTGTGCGCATGGGCCATCACTATATTCAATTTTAGCCTTCATCCTAGCTACTTGGGTTCAGATTTTAAATGTTAAATTGGCAAGGGTTTTATTATCAGCTGCTCACTGGACATTAACCTTCTTTAACCTGGGCTCTGGAACCAGCCATGGTAGAGATTCACCTTGACAACACGCTGATGGCAGCACGGTCTCACCCAATACTAAACCCAAGCCCGACTAAAACTCGCACAACCCAAGGGTAAGCAAAGCATTCAGAACACTGAGATTGTTTGATTTGTATTTTCAAAGCACAAATCAATAGGAACTCTAATCTCAGATTAGAAGTGCTGATCTGTTCACGGCTCCAAGATCCTGGAGGCTGGGGTAAACCTCCTGTTGATGAAGTGAGTTGTTAATTTTGCTTTCATGAGTACTTAACATGTCATAGTTTTCTATCAGATGTGATATGTTTCTTTCTGTATTTGTTTATCCTCTGAAATTCCATTTTGTGCAAACAGTGTGGGTGTCCTTTTCTACGGAGATGTTTTTGGACCACGACTCAGATCTATTTGAGGAGCTGAGCAAGTAGAGAGAGATTGAGAGCCTTAATATCTGCGACAATTTGGCTGACCACATGGTAATATACTTAGAATTGCAGTTCTGTAGTATCTGTTCATTTCAATTCTTTCCATTGCTAAACTTCTTTTGGCAGGTGGGTAATGTATATTTCGGTTTAGAGAGGAAGTACTGCTGTAGATGTAATAAATTTCCTTCTTCTTCTTCTTCTGATCAATATTTTCATGTATGCAGAGAACTCAGGAATCAGGACTCTACTTTGAATATCTTCCCATGCATGTAGAGCCACCTGTCTATGTTTGTTATGAGAAGTATCATTTACCTGTCTCTGTGTCTGTTTGAACAGATTGGCTAGCATTGACCTGGAACCTTTTGAAACTGAGGTAACAATAAGAGTTGGATGTTTACTAAATGAGTTAGTGGTGCTCTTTGTTTTTATTTTTTTATTTATTCTTTTCTAATTGATACTGCAACTTTATTAAAACTAAAGGGAATTGTTTGGTTTGGGTTGAGCTTGACCCAAGTGGGGCTGAAATGAGTCAGACCAGGTCTGACTCATTGACCATTCGTTGGACTGAACTGCCCATAAAAAATGGGCTGAATCCTGGTCCTGCTTTTAAAGCACCGCTTTATGTGATCATTATCATCATTATTGTTGTTGCTGTTGCAGAAGGATTTCCTTTTCTTTTCTTATTTTATTTTATTTCTATTTCCGTGAACTGGCTTTATGACAGATCTTTGTTTTTTTATTATTTATTTCAAGAATTTTGTGTGATGGTTTATGGCTATTAGTTGATGGGCCTTTTAGCTGATTGTTCTCATGGTTTCTTAATTATGTAGGTCAGCAACCTTCTCATGTTTTTTTGTTCTTGCTTTTCCTTCTGAATGGGTGAGGTTCAGTTTCCCTCAGATTCTTTTTTTCCTGGTATCAGCCTTAACAGATTGAAGCCGTGAAGTTGGACACTGAAACCCAGTTGAGATAAACCAGGTAAAGCAATAAAGGCATCAGATTGTCTAGCCATCTCTACCTTCCTTTCGTGCATATCTGCGCCTTCTCTTCTCTTACTGTCTCACCAGTTATCTGCATGATGGTTGCAATAAAAAAATATAAAATATAAAATATGAGAGAGAGAGAGAGAGAGCAATGATAACAAGTGTTGCAACATGTATGGCTTAATCCAGTTAATTGGGATAGGTAATTTTGTAGCGACAAGATGGAATCTATCTATTTATATATTTATCAATCTCTAAGAGCCCATGCCTTTAATTCCTAATTTGTCTTTTCATGTCTTTCCATTATGTTATTGCTTTAATGCATTATTCGTAGTCTCGTGGAATGGAGGAGTCATTTGGTATTCATTTGCACACACATCTAATTTAATTTATCATTTGGCTCAGACTTTATGTAGGGGTGAATCCTTGACTGTCCAAGCTCCAACAACATAAACCTGAAGTTTCTGTTATGTTTTTGACATGGTATGTTGTAGATGTTTTCTTTGTCACTAATCACTTGATAGTTTTTTGACTTTTTAAGGACAAAGGATCAAAGGATTGATTGTTTTCCATGCATCAATTTGTTGAATGCTACTTTTTGACTCTTTTTTTTTTTTTTTTGCCATGTGTACAGGTGCTAGGAGTATATACCATATAGAGCATTTGTTTGTTTATTTATTTATAATTCAAGACCATTTTCAATTTATTGTAATAAATATTATATTTTTTTTTATCATATAGTAATATAAATTGTGTAATATTCAGTTTTAATTATATAGCAACATTTTTTGTTTCAAATATTTAAAAAAATGCAGGTTTCAATAGAATTATATATAATAATATAAAAAAATTATTGGGCCCTCTTAAATCTGAACAAAGAAGTTCAACGACGCTTGTATCAAATTTTAGCAGCGCTATCATCACATTTTGCGGCGCTTCTGATGGAGCCTGCAGCGCTCAGCAAAAGCGTCGCTGAAGCCACAAAGCGCGCCGCTAAATAATTCAGGTTCAGCGGCGCTCGTACAAGCGCCGCTAAATGACATTAGCGCCGCTATAACATTTAGCGACATACCCCTCAGCGGTTTTGGGGTTTTTACCGGCGGTTTTGGCCGCCGCTAAAAGTATATTGTCTTGTAGTGACTCCGGCATTCACCGCTAACTTACAGTAGTGGCGTCTCGCAAGGTACACCTTAATCTTTCATATCTTTATATCTGATTCATAGCAGGGTCTTGCAATTCCGCATAAAGACTCACAAAATTGTCCACTCAACGTACGCCTCTAGCTTGCACGTTGACTGGAGCCCTACACAGGCACAAGCATGCACGCACGTGCCTCAGCATGTGGGCGTGCTTGTAAAGGGGTGCATGCTTCAAACTTGAGATTTCGGCTCTTTTTCTTTGAGCCTTGCTAAGCTCACACGCGTCTGTGATAAAGAGCAGGTACTCACACACGTGTCAGCATGACACAATAGGTCTGAGATCCAATCCATCCATCAGAATGGCACCGCTGTATTGATGCCCGTGGGCCAAGAATCAGGTTAATCCACTGGTTAGGTGGGCTACAGTTTGCAAAGCAAACGTACGGCTCAGAGAAACGTGCTGAAGTTTTCTAACCCATCTACCTGCTTCCAATATTAGGGTCACATGATTTGTCATGTTGGTGGTGGGACCAACCTGATAGATGCATTGGATTCGCATCTACGTGTCATGCAGGCACACGTGCGATTTTTACAGTTTGTGCAAGTGGAACCATCATTCAGTGATCAGAGCCGTTGATTACTGCTCGACTGTGAATGGCCAATGCTTATAAATCACCCGGATGGAAACATTCCCAACCTTTAAATAGGCGCCAACAAAAACACCTGAAAAAATGATTAGGAAAGAAAAATACAACAATATTTCCATTCAAATACAAGCCAAAAATTCAATGGCTGTGATCTTCCAATCAGAATGCCTCTGCAACCTGAAAGATCCCACACCTTACAAACTCAATTCAAGCCTCTCAAATCCATAAGTACAAACATTATAAATTGTAGAGGTTGGTTCCTTTACAAGTCCTTGTCAAATAGGCTTATTCCACAACATATGGGACCTGCATGGTATGTACGTCGCATTTATTCCGTCTAGAGACGTCGTGATTTTGTATGGGTATTTCTTACGTAGGATGTGGATCACGCATTTTCCTAACGTGTATGGACAGGAAGAAATTCAAGGAGAAGTTGACAAAATTCAGCATAATTTAACAGGTGAATAAATCTGATCGACTGAAATTCTGACATAAATTTTAGATTGCTTGTTGGCTGATTTTTACTAGTTTAGACAGGTCGGCAAATCTATCAATACGTTGAAATATTGTTCGATAGGTTGACAGATCAGGTCGACAAATCGAAATTCACAGAATTTTTAGTTTTTGTCTCTAGACATTTTTGAGCCATTTCAACAAGTCGACAAATGACGAAAAATTGTACATTTTCTGGAATTTATTTTCTTCTTTGATTAGGACTCTTCCGATTATGTTTTTGGGTTTGTTTGGAGTTATTCAAGGATGTTAAACTCATTTTTTTTTTTTAATCAATCTATCATTCAATCAATAAAAAATTCTTAGTATTTCTCTCATAGATTCGAGAAATCTCTTTTGTGGATTAAAGAGCGCCTCGTGGATTCAAGGTATTTATCAATCGAGGAAGATGGTGACCGACCTCATCATGTCCTTCCCTACGTTAGTTGGTATCGGAACGATATGCTTTTCCTCAGATCGATGGCTTCTAATGACAGGTCATGCAACAATCCCATGGACAGTACTCCAGGGAATAATCCTATAACAACGACATCGTTTAAAGTTTTCTATATAAAGAATCGGCAAGTCATGCAAGGACTACATGTAATGATCAACCATTTGACGAAAGTTGTAGGACAAATCTATGTATTGGGGATATGAGACTGGCGATGGAGCTTGCAATAATCATGTTCGTGGTGCAACACTAGTAATGATTCATTGGCTACCACCCGATAACGGTGAATTGTAGGCCACCACTTTGCTCATGAGGAAGTCATTGTACATGTGAAAGTAGAGATAGATTTACAATGGTAAAAGATCTTTCGAATGAGGTAAACTGTAAACAAAAAAGTCTGTAATGTAATCATCGATGTTAGGAGCAACGAGAATCTCATATTGAAAAAAAATGGTGGAAAAGTTGCAACTGAAAACAGAAAAGTACTCATCTCCATACACGATTGAATGGATAAAGCAGATAAAAAAAATAGAGGTAACTGAATGATGTCATTTATCATTTTCCAGTAATAAATATTATAAGGATGAAGTAATATGTGATATGGTCGACATGAAAGCTTATCACATGTTACTTGGTTGACCATGAAAATATAATGTTGATGATACTCATAGAGACCGGGATAATGTATTAGAATTTATTAAAGACCGTAAAAAGATTATCCTCGTCCCTATGGGAATAGAAAATCAACCCGAGACTTCTAAAGTGGAGGGATAGTCTCTCATAGCTGAACAAGATTTTGTCAAACAATATGAGGAAACGGGAAATGTAGATGCATTAGTTAAAAAGGAAAAAGATTTGAAGCCCGACATCCCAGAGAATTTGAAATCAGTGTTGCAGGAGTTCAAGGCAATTATACTCGATAAACTTCCTAAGGAATTACCTCTCATACGAGATTTACAAAACCACATTGATCTTGTCTCAGGGCCAAGTTTGCCTAATTGCAGGCATTATCAGAAAGAATGTGAGATTTTGTAGGCACAAGTAGAAAAAGTGATTCATAAGGGTCAAGTCAAGGAGAGCATGAGAACATGCGTTGTGCCAGTGCAGAAGTCTAATGTCAAGTATAAGGAAGATGCTAATAAATATTGGTGCCAAAAGGTGTTTTAAGTGGATGATAATGTGTTAGTTCACTTGCACAAGGAAAAGTTTCCGACAATGATGTGTAACAAGTTGGTGAATAAGAAGATATGCTATGTTCTGATCCTTAAGAAAATCAATAATAATACCTTTTTTCTCAATCTTATAGAGGACATGGAGATCTCAAGGACTTTCAATGTAGCAGACTACTATACGTATTTTGAATAAGTCCCTTGAAGAACTCGAGAAATTTGAACACGTATCGTGAACCAAATTTAGGTAGGTCGACAACTCTATCGATTAGTCGAAATACTGTTTGACATGTTAACAGCTTGGGTCGACAGGTCGAATTTCATAGAATTTTTAATTTTAGTCTCCGGACATTTTTGAGCCATTTCAACAAGTAGATAGATGACGAAAAATTAAACATTTTCCATAATTTGTTTCTTTATTTGATTATGACTCTTTTGATTATGTTTTAGAGTTTGTTTAGGGTTATTTAAGAACGTTAAACTCATTTTGTTAGAATCAATCTATAATACAAACAATAAAAAATATAAGAAATTTGTTTATTTCTCTCGTGGATTCAAGAAATATCTCTTGTGGATTCAAGGTGATTATTGATCGAGGAAGACGTTGATCGACCTCATCACCTCCTTCCCTGTATTGGTTTCAAATATATAGTGTTGCCGCATATGTATCATGTTGTGTACGTATTTCAAATATACAGTGTTGCCATATGTGTCATGTATCTAAGTAAATGTGCATGCTTATATTCTTCATGAAATACGACATGTACATTCATAATAATATACACATGTATCTGCCAAAAAAGATACGTTCATTTATAATGACACTTGCATTTATTCACCAAGGAATGTATAAATGTGTTCACTGCATTAATTATATTCATGTAATTCTAGCTTCTTCTTCTTCTTCTTCTTTTCTTTTTTTCTTCTTTTCTTTTTTTTTTTTTTAAACCGAGGGTCAATTAAAGTCTATATATACCAATCTTAGTTTATTCGAAAAGTGTTGCGTAGCACGCCAACAACGCAGTGAACCAAGATCCAATCTCCGGTCTCACTCACAAACGATAAATAAGAAGAAATATAATCTAGAGATAGAATCAAAGCATTCCAAACAAACCACAAGATAAGATATACATGGAAAAACCCTCCAACAAGGGTAAAAAACCAAGAGTGTAAACTTCCACTATGAAGAAAAACGAGACTACAAGCAATATACTAACCTCTTCCCCTTGGATGTATAGAAAAACCCTTTGCATACACCTTAGAATAACTCCCATGACCCTAGAAAAGCCCTAGGGACCCCTATTTATAGTTTAGGAAACTTCCCTTTCACACCTCTATAAAAATCGCCTCAAAATTACGCAGTCCGTGTAAAATCCAGAAATGAATCCGCGTAACCTAAGCAGGCTCCTTGACTGGTCTTGAGGACCCTCAACTGGTCGAGCATGGGCCTCGACCGGTCGAGCACCTCGAACCGAAAAAACTGTAGCTCGCTAGACTTTGAGTCGAGCGAACCCTCGACTAGTTAAGCAGGCTACTCGACCGGTCAAGCAGCCCACTCGACTGGTCGAGCTGCCCTATCCAGATGTGGCTCCACATCTAAACAATCTCCCACTTGGAGACACATCACTATAAACCTTCGTCTTCTACATCCAAAGTACACCATCTCCCCGTCTTCAAGCCTGAAGACCAATTAAAGCTGAACAGAGCTTCAGCTTCTCCCGTGTGACCGCCTTGGTGAGCATATCCGCAGGATTCTCACTTGTATGAACCTTCTCCAGAGTAATCGATCCATCTTCCAGTAATGAACGTATGAAGTGATATCTGATGTCAATATGTTTGGTCCTTAAATGAAAGACTGAATTCTTAGCCAAGTGTATTGCACTTTGACTATCATTGTACAGCTTGATATCTACTTATTTCTTACCCAACTCTTCTATGAAACCTTGTATCCATACCATCTCCTTGCACGCTTCTGTAGCTGCAACATATTCTGCTTCCGTTGTACTGATAGATATTATCTTCTATAACTGAAAGACCCAACTGACTGCAACACTACCTAGAGTGAAGACATATCTTGTAGTGCTTCTTCTGCTGTCGATATCTCCTGCCAAATCTAAATCTGCGTAGCCTTGTAGCTTGATTTATGATCCACCATAACATAACGCTACATCCTTAGTACCTGTCAGGTATCTAAGGATTCACTTCACAGCTTCCCAATGTTCCTTCTCGAGGTTGTTCATAAACTTGCTAACAACTCCACTGCTTGAGCAATATCTGGCCTCGTGCTCACCATAACATACATGAGACTCCCAATAGCTGACGCGTATGGGACTTTAGCCATGTAGTCTCGTTCCTCATGCGTCTTTGTACCTTGCTCCTTAGAAAGCTTGAAGTGATTAGCTAATGGAGTGCTAACCGACTTAGCACCTCCCATACTGAATCGATCAAGTACCTTTGCTATGTACTCTGCTTGTGACATAACTAGTTTTCTGTTTTCCCTATCACGCTTTATACTCATGCCTAGGATTTATTTTGCAGCTTCTAAATCCTTCATGGCAAATTCTCTAGACAGTTGTCTTTTGAGATTTGAGATGTACTTCATGCTTGATCCGGACACAAGCATATCATTAACATATAGAAGAAGGACGATGTATGACATATCAAACTTCTTTAAATAGCAACAGTGGTCTGCATGACATCTCCTATAACTGTTTCCCGACATGAAATTATCGAACTTCTTGTTCCACTACCTCGGGGCCTACTTCAGGCCATATAGACTCTTCTTCATCTACACACCTTGTTCTCCTTTCCTGGTGCCACGTATCCTGTCGGCTGATGCATGTATATCTCTTCTTCAAGGTCCCCATGAAGAAAGGCTGTATTCATCTAGCTGCTCTAGATGTAAGTCATTTGTAGCCACTATACTCAAGCCCATGCGAATCGTAGACATTTTCACTACTGGTGAAAATATTTCAGTGAAATCGATACCGGCCTTTTGTTGAAACCCTTTCACAACTAATCTGGCCTTGTACCATTTCGAACCATCATGCTCCTCCTTTATTCTGTAAACTCACTTATTATGAAGAGCTTTCTTACCCTTAGGTAGAGTGACTAGCTCCCATGTGCGATTAGACTCAAGAGAGTCCATCTCATCATCAATGGCCTGCTCCCACTTAACCCGTGTATCTGATTGTAATGCCTCTTCAAAATACTATGGTTCATCATTATCTGTCAGCAGTAAATAATGTAAGGAGGGTGAGTATCGGACTGTGGGTCTCCTCTCCCGAGTAGACCTCCTCACAATAGGTGTTTGCGGCTCTGCCTCATAATGTTCCTGTGCATGATAATCTTGTGGCACTGTAGCACCTGTGTCCGGTAACTCTTCCAACTCTATGAATTCTTTCTCATCGGACTTATTTTGCTGCACATTGTCCTTATGCATCACTTTTTCATTGAAGACTACATCTTTGCTTCTGATGGTTTCATGTTTTCTGTATCCTAAAACCTGTAGTTAAAATCATACTACCCGTAGCCTATAAACGTGCACCTCTTGGACTTCGCATTCAACTTGTTTCTATGCTGTACATTAATGTGAACATATGAAGTGCAACCGAACACTATGAGATGTGCAAGGTTCACTTCTTTCCTAGTCCATGTTTCTTTTGGTAGCCCACCATTCAATGGTGCTGAGGGACTTTTATTGATGAGATATGCGGCAGTATTCATAGCATCTGTCCAAATTATCTTAGGCAACCCTGCATGTAACCTTATGCTCCCAGCGCGTTCAAGTATGGCCCTGTTAATGCGCTCAGCCACACCATTTTGTTACGGTATCCCTGGAATTGTTTTCTAATATTTGATTCCATTTTCTGCACAATACTCCTCAAACCTCTTATCACAGTACTCTCCCCCATTATCTGATCTGAGACGTTTTACTATTTTACCTATCTCGTTTTCTACCATTACTTTCTACTTCTTAAATACATCAAATAATCAGATTTATGCTTTAAGAAATAGACCGATAGTTTTCTACTAGCATCATCAATAAAAGAAACGAAATAACGTGAGCCACCAAGAGATGATACTTGTGCCGGTCCCCATATATCAGTGTGTACAAGTTCCAATAGGTCTTTGGAGCACGTCCTATTTTCTTCAAACTTACCCTCTTTTGCTTGTCATACACGCAGTCCTCGCAGAATTCCAAGTCAATAAACTTCAGCCCTGGTAGCTTCCCTTTTGACAATGAAACTTTCATCCATTTTTCACTCATATGTCCCAACCTCTGATGCATTAACTGCCCTTTCACTCTAGTTGATGCGACTGCGAGTGAACTATACGATCCTGAAGTCATGTACAAAGTACCTTCATTCTTTCCTCGAGATATCACCAAGGCACCTTTTGTGATCTTATAGGAAGCACTAGTAAAGGTCGTCACATATCCGGTATTGGCCAACTGTCCCACTGAGATCAAGTTCCATTTCAAACTCGGTACATGTCTGACATCCTTTAATTTTAAAACTGTTTCATCTTTCTGATTTATATGAACGTCTCCCTTTCTAACAATACTGCACAACTCATCATCACCCAAGTAGACTCTCCCGAAGTCACCTGACACATAATCACGCAGAACTTCCTTACACAAAGTGACATGAAATGAAGAACCCGAATCTATGACCCAAGACTCATTCCTCGCATCAAGAGACAAGATCAACGCCTCTGTGTCACTCTCCCCAGATAGATTCACTAAATCATTTCCGCATTGAGAGCTTCCTTCATGTTTTTTAAGCGCCCTGCAATCACGTTTCATGTGCCCCTTCTTCCCGCAATGCCAACACCCGTCTTTGTCTTTTGGTCCCTTAGAATTCTTCCTCGACTTAGAACGTCCGTGTTTATTGCCTCTTTTGTTCAGCGATCTTCCTATGCCTTCAACGTTTAGAGAATTCTCTGAATCTCATGAAACTCCCAATGTCTTTCTTCTAGATTCTTCGCTGAGAATTAGACCGGCCACATCATCGAATTTAAGTTTTATCGTCCCTGAAGCATTGCTCACGACAATCACCAAACCATCCCAACTGTCTGACAAACTGGACAAGATCAATAACGCCCTGACCTCGTCCTAAAAAATAATGCCAACGGATTCCAACTGGCTTGTGACTGTATTGAACTCGTTTAGATGTTCAGCCACGCTCCCACCATCTGACATCTTCATGTTGAACAGCTATTTTATGAGATGAACCTTATTGGACGTTAAGGGTTTCTCATACATCGTAGCTAGGGCATGCATTAATTCTTTTGTGGTTTTCACCTTGGATATATTGAAGGCGAACTCTTAGACAAAGAGAGTTGGATCGTTCCTAAAGCCTTCCTATACAATAAAAACCATTCATCATCTGTCGTCTTTTCTGGTTTCTTCTCTTTTCCTTTTAGAGGAATATAGAGGTCCTTCTGATACAGATAATCCTCTATCTGCATCTTCCAGAAGGCAAAGTTTGAACCATTAAACTTCTCAATTCTAGTCTTCCCTTCTTCCGCCATCGCTCCCACTTGAACTAAACCAACAGCTCTGATACCAGTTGTTGCGTAGCACGCCAACAACGCAGTGAACTGAGATCCAATCTCCGGTCTCACCCGCAAATGATAAACAAGAAGAAAAATAATCTAGAGATAGAATCAAAACATTCCAAACAAACCACATGACAAGATATATGTGGAAAAACCTCAACAAGGGTAAAAAAAAAAACTAAGGGTACAAACTTCCACTATGAAGAAAAACGAGATTACAAGAAATATACTAACCTCTTCCCCTTGGATGTATAGAAAAAAAAACCTTTGCATACACCTTAGAATAACTCCCATGACCCTAAAAAAGCCCTAGGGACCCTTATTTATAGTTTAGGCAACTTCCCTTTCACGCCTCTACGAAAACCACCTTAAAATTACGTAATTCGTGTAAAATCCAGAAACGAATCTGTGTAACCTCGACTGGTCGAGCAGGCTCCTTGACTGGTCGAGTGGACCCTCGACTGGTTAAGCACCTTTGACCAAAAAAACTACAACTCGCTGGACTTTGAGTCGAGCGAACCCTCAAGTGGTAGAGCAGCACACTCAAGTGGTCGAGCGACCCTGTCCAGATGTGGCTCCACATCTCAACAAAAAGCATTCAAATCTTATTTTCTCATTCTTCTTCTTTACGTTTCTCTTATTTTTTGAGTACGGTTAAAAGACAACAATATATATTTTTGTGGTGCAAACCAACGTTAGAAATTATTCTGGTACTTAAATCGAAAACAAACCTTGTGAGGGTTTGGGTTCATTTGAATCTCGAGAACAATGTACAATCTCTTTTGCACATTTAGAAAGCATAAACTATCTTCAAGAATCGATATAACAAAGTGTCTTAGAACCAGAATTCTTAAAGTGGGTCATCCATTGAATAGTAAATCCAACACAAGCCACTTTAAAAGATGTATGCCTAAAAAATAGACGGATCCAACCATTGGATGTGTTTGGGTGGGTGTTAATTGTTTTTTATGGTGATTTTTAGGGAATCTCATCATCATGGTAGGGTGCGCTTAGTGTGTAGGTGTAGACACCCAATCAAAATCACATATAATACTTCGTATAATCCCAGTAAATTCTTTAAATTAGCATCTGATTAGTCCAAGGAAATATAAAAAATGGAGATTAATTACACTAAAGGGATATTTAAGACCATCCAAAGCTAACTGATGGTTCGGATTAGCCAAAATCAACCGGTGAGAATTAGATTCTTGTCGGCCATGTGACGACAATGCAAACCAACAGATTGGTCCCTATGACAACAGACGTGGAAATATATCACAAAAATGAAAATACTAGCGGAAATCCAATTCCCACTGGTTCAAAAGTCCACTTATCAACTCACCGCGACTCTTATCACCCATAATACCTCGAAAGGCATGAAATCATGCCACATTAGCACTAGCGGGAATCTGATTCTTGTTGGTCACATCTATAAATATCAAACTTCTCTCCCTCATTTGCAACAACAATAAGAGTGGCACGACTATTGGGTTAGCTTAGAAAAGCTTAAGAAAGGGGCTCGAGAGTGAAATTGAGTGGGATAGTCTACTACGGTGTGTGCGGAAGCTTGGTGGAGCTATAAAATTATGGCTAACTCCTATAGGGGGTGATTAAAAGTAATTTAAAATTCTTTACCTAATTAATACAATTTACTAATTAAAGTAATCAAGGAACATTAACACTAAGGTTTACAAGCCAAAGTGGGTCCACTCGCATAAATTACAAAAGTATACCAATTAAGGAACTAGTCTATATGAGATAGTGAGCTTGTGTGTGGTTACTAATAATATCTAAATATTGCATATTTATCCTCTCTATTGCATCATTTTCCATGCATTTAAATTGTTTAATTGATTAACTAACATCTATTTTGTACATGCGAGGTAATCCCGGAAACAAAAACAAAATCATGCCTATGGAGGATTAAAGCTTAAGAGATTAATCAAGAGAAGACTTGGAGATTTGGAAGTCATTAATGAAGAATTCACATGCCAAAGATCTAACAAAACTAATTACAAAATTGTGGAGAAAAGACCGAAAATCACACAGTGCAAATAACAAAAATAAGAGACTGTTTAGTCCCACCTAAGATTGTTTCGGTCCAATCGAATGCGCAAAAAATAGTCCAACAAACAAGTAATAATTTTCAGCGATAACACAACTTGACAATTTGTCTAACCAAAGTCATGTTCGGTGCCATCGAAGGACCCTTCAGTGTAACCTAAGGAAGACAAAGACTTCAGAGTCAAAATAAGAAAATTTGACTACAATCGAGAGTTAATTCAGTGAGACCAAAGGCTAAGTTTGGTGTGACAAAACATCTCAGTCGACTATAGTGGAAGCGTAACCAAAGTGCATAAATTGAGTCAGTTTAAAGTTGATGCAAAAATTTTCTATTTGAGGAGGTATTTTAAGCTTTCCTAAGTATGAAATAGGATAGAGGGGATAGAGCAAGGAGTTGTGGAGCCTTCGTGTAGTCCTCCTTCCTCTCTAATCCTTTGGTTCTATTAAGTTTTTTATGTTTTTCTTTTTTAGTTTTAGATCAATCATGTCTTCGATTAACTAATTTCTTATTTAAGACTAAGGGATGAACCTTTTGATAGATATTTGATATTGAATTCATTTCTTCAATGAAAGTTAAGGTTTTTATGTTGAATTGTGATTGGATGTGATTGAATTCCTAAATTGGAGAAGGAATCAATCTGTAAAGTTGTTTGATCTATTGTCGCCTTCGGGTACATTAAATGCTTTCAATTCCTTGTGATGTAATTACCTAGATCTTCATGAGAGATCAAGCATTTCATAATTCTAATTTACTTTGAATGTTTTTTTATTGATATTAATGTGTTATCTTCCGAGTAGAACAGATTGGAATCTAGTACTAGTTGAGTTATCAACTCGAGAAGACGAATTGAATTCAAAGTCTATTGATTGAGAATTCCTGAATCCTTAGTCCTTCTTATCATTATTTTTACAACTCTACTTCGCTGGATTGAAAACCTAGACCAACCGTTTTTCATAGAATTAATTCTTAACGCATTCTCACCAAATTCCCCATGGATTCGACCTTAGTTATTACTATATCGTAGCCCTATACTTGGGGTTGCGAACCCTTTGGTCCGATCACTTACAAGTTAAGAGCTTACTATACAACTCAATTCAAGTATTCATATGATTTAATTAATCAAACACATAATCATGAATTAGAATTATAAACATTTACAATCGCAAACACAAGCATGTATAGTGGTTCAATTTTCCTGCTTCACTTCTAGGGGATGCACTCTCCTCGAGTGTACCGATATTCACTATTGGAGGTTTTAAATCAGGTTCACCTCTAACCTTTACAAGCGTACTCCCGCCAGAGCCCTACACAAGGACATACACACGTACACACCTATGTCGGTGGCTCCCCATGGAGAGTAACACGTATACACCTGTGTCCGATGAATTTAGCCTTATACAAGAACCTATCAAGTTTGGGTCACAAACTCTTATACTCAATCCTACATAAGGAAAGAGTGTATGGACTCACACTTAACAAATTAATTGACTGATTGAACCCCGTTGATGCGCCATCTTGAGATGATTCTTCAATGCTCTCACGTGCATGAATTGACTTCTTAATTGCTCTATTAATCATTGATGTCGATGCTTTAGCTCCTCTGAACATTTGCCTTGCATGTGATGTACGAATGGGGTGACCAAGGCAAGGGAGGTGGTGAAATCTTATGCAACTAATAGTTAGTTAATTTCCTAGGGGATTCACCTTGATGGGTCTTCTTATAGGATTTAGACAAGGATATACTAATAGGCTTAGTGTCTAATCTTTAAGGAAGGAGAGAGTTCATCCATATCTTCGTAATGGAGTATGAAATGCTCAATAAAGTGAATAATCACAAAAAGATTGACATGAAACTCTTTGGTATAGAGTCTAGGGTGTGGAATATGAGTGGGGAATCACCTAGACCTCTATAGCACCGAAACTCATCCAAATTCCCAAAAACTGAATGCTCATTTTAGAGAGTTAGTGTTGCAACGACTATAAAATGGCTAGTTAATTTATAATGGCTCTGTCGATAGGATCGAAAGGGCCTTTCATGAGATCGAAGGTCCTTCGATCATATTGAGAAAATCTAGGAAAATTTTTGTTAGGTTGTTGAATTGTTTCTTCGATCACAACGAGTGGTCCTTTGATGCCATTGAGACCCATCAACAGACTGTCGATGGGATCGAGGACTACTTAAAAGCTGCTATTTTGGGCAGTTAAATTTACAGCAACTTTTCACCTCTTTTAACCTAACTTATTATGTTCCAATTTAGCTCCTATGGCTATGTGATGATCAATCAAGTTTTAGCTATTAAGGTTAGGATTATTTAGACGTTAGGTTGTTTTGGGTCTATGGTTAGGGTCACCAAGGCACCTCATTTACCTTTTCTTCACTCTTTGATTGTAACGCCCCGTGTTTTCAGAACCTGAGTATACGACCCGTTTCCCAAAAACCCAAGTGTTAACCTTAAAGGATGGTCAAATTCGAGTATATATATATATATATATATATATTTCAACTATCAGAGTAAGCAGATGAGTATAGAATGGACAAGTAAGCATAAAAAAAAATTATAATTACATTTAGAATATACAAGAGGTTGCCCATAATGACTTATACAAATAAATGTCTCAAACTTACAATTACAAGTGAAATGATGTTACATGTAACCAAAGCAAAACATAACAAATCTGGAACTGTAAACCATGTAGCAACTCTTCACAATTCAATCATGCATCTTCAACAGTGATACTCTGCTCCTCATTAGTCTAAACATGAAACTCAATTAAGCCACTTATGCTACCTGTACGGTTATATATTTGATGGATGAGTGGCCAACTCAGTGTGAATTTCCCTCAAGATTACATATCGCCGCATTAGGTAAGCATAGTCATAAATAAAAGCATACAAAACAATACATGATGCAGGTCTTATTAGATGCATAGATGTGTGAATGCAATCATCCCCTTGGGGATGCTCATCCGTGCAGACAGTGGGCTTGTTACCCATGCAATCATCGACCTGCGAAAATCATCCAGTCGGAACAATAGATCGATAGTCGGTGGTCTGTGAGCTAACGAAACGATATCCTGATGATCCTAAGGGCACATGCTACAACATCCAGAATTAACCACTCGTCATTGCCAATATGTCATGGATGCATGATTAGCCAAACCATTATTAGTCTAGTTATAATAAGCCAGTTTAAATAAGCTCAAGGTCACTACGAGGGCTCGTCACCAACGTAGGCCGACAACTCGGGCATAGGTCTCATACCACCATCCCCAGCTCATGAGACTACCATCTTAGGATGTTTAATGAAAACCCGTCAACTAGTGGCCAATCATGTAACAGTATATGGGGCTTACCATCGCATGGTTGCACAATATAAAACATCGAACCCATATAGGGAAAATACTAGGAGAAAACCACATAGGGAAATTACAAAACAAGCCACATACGGCAAATATCAAAATAGGCCACATAGGGCAAGTACCAACACCATGTGATAAAAGACCATTCTTGAAAACCATTGGACACGATAACCCTGGATGGTAGGCCCACATCAATGGTCACCATTTAATAACCACTAAGCCGAAGGTCCATTACAATCACAACCAGCTGGGTTATATCCTAAGTATGAGTGTACATTTATAGGTGGGGGGCTTCCCACTGATGTACCAATTTAAGTTCCATAAGCAATCCACAAATAATTCACAAGCATGAATAAATATGCAGGATAAGCATTAAGCATATAATGTAGCAATTCAATTCCAATAATTAACACATGTGACTATAAAATGGAGATATCAATTATAAATTAAAATAAAACTATAACTTAAGGTAATGGGAAAATGGAAAGCTCAAGGGGAAGAAATCATCACCTTATAGATTGGATCGCTACTAATGTTGCTAAGAAGTACGTGTGCCCTTAGAATCAAATCTTACCATGAATTGTAAGGTTATACAGTTAGATCTAAGCTTTATATGCTATTCATGGTTAGGGTCTTAGCCTAGGGTTTAAATTGGTTATTCTTAAGGTTTGACGTAGAATTTGGGTTCTCATCCTAAGGTTTAGTTCTAGGTTTAGATTCTGGTTTTTGATTATAGAATTTGGGCTCTATTCTATGTGGCCATTAATGATATTTTTAATGAGAATAGTGAGTGAATAAAATAAATCAAATAAGTTGGTTATTAATTTTAGGCATATTAACAATGGCTACTATTTTATTAATTTATCTAACAACAACCCACGATGAGTAATAATACTAAAAATTCCAAAACAACTGTTAATATTAGCAATGTACTTAATATTAGCTAACACGACACTAATAAATAGTATGCTCCAACGTCAATATTGATATTTTAAGAATGACAAAATAAAATACTAATACTTTAACAACGATAATTTTTACATGTATTAACCAATATTGGTATGGATAGTTTACTGATGGTTAATTATATCTAAATTTAAAATTCATACAAATGGCGATAATAATGGTGATTATAGTTGAAATAATTTCAATCTGGAAAGAAAGTGTGGGCTCACCTTAAGATTAGGGACTAACCCTGGACTGATTTGACAACTCTAAGCTACCCAGGCCTGATCCACTCCTTGTCTTCTAGACAAGGATAGAAGACAAGGATAATGAGGCCCGCCACCATACTTCTCAGCTACCACAACTAGGTGGGCTTATTGGGATTTATCCAACGCATGGAATTTGGGCTTAAACCTATATAAACTGGGCCCAAACTGAGGCTGGGCTAGTCTAGGCCCACTATGTGGCTGGCTTAGCACAAGCCCACTGTTGTTTTGGCTTGATTTCTGGCCTGAACTTGGGCCGATTTCAGCCCAGCGCGTAGCCCATTTCTACGGCCCACTTGAAGGATGTTTTCTCTCCAACTCATGGCCCATCTGAGAGTCTATCTTGACTCAGATTCTGGACCATTTAAAGGGCTGTTTCAGTCCAGATCCATGGCCTAACTGAGGCTTTCTTCATCCCAATTACAAGGCCCAAGCTAGCATGGGTTTTAGCCCAAATCTAAGGCTAATCCCCGATCTTAGCCCAATTTTAGGGCTGCATTCGGCCCACACCTCAGCCTGGTTTTCATGGCTGCACATGGCAAGATTTCAGCCCATACATCAGTCGTCATCATGGCCTTATCTCGGCCCATACATCAGTCGTCATCAGGGCCTTATCTCGACCCATTTTTCAGCTCATTCAAGGCCCGATTATAAGCCCTGTATCCTAGACCGTACCATTCCGTAGGCTTCTGTGGTCTTCCCGGTCGAATTTCGGCAACCTTCGACCCTTAACCGGAAATTGCGTGCGACCCTGCGTCACACGTCGTTAACCTGAATCGACTCAAACTGAGACTTGTACCCTTGCGACTGTGCCGTCGCCGTAGTTCTGATGCCTCGTCTCACGCGCCGATCCGATACTCTGATCAGGAGATGTGGGTCGGCGTTCGGTGTGAGGAAAACGCCGCGCGTGCGAATTCTAAGAGAATCTCTACGACTCATCACATCAATCATCCATCAATCAATCCCATCATGTCAAGTACACATCACCTTTCACCCATTCCCAAGCAACCCCAAAATTAAAAAGTTCTTACACAAGCCCATACCTTTCTTACACCAAAAACTCTAAAAGTCAAAAAGTTCTTACACCCATCACTCACCACATCCATCACCCATCTCTCTCTTTACTTTACAACCCTCTCTCTCTCATTCTCAAACCAATTTCTCAAGCAACCAAAACTCCACACGTCCAAGCCTCTCCCCATCTCTTCCAAGCTACAAGTGTGGCTCACTTTTCCTACCCTCTCATCTCCCATCTCAACCATCCAAACTCCATCTCCTCTGTTAGGATCGAAGCTAAGGAGCATAGGAAGCCAAGGGAGCAAGAAGAAAGCAGTGGGTGATCTTAGATTTTATTTTTTATCCCTTTTTTTTTTACTTAAGGGTCCATATATGTGGGACCCACCTTGATGTATGCTTTGTATCAAAGAGGGGCCCCTCCATCCTCTCCGTTCTCTCTCTCTTTCTCTCTCTCTCTCTCTCTCTCTCTCTCCATTGTCTTTTTTTGTGCGTATGATGGCCTGTGGCCCACTTGATGCATGACCTTATCCACGCCATCCATTGATGTGGACCCCACTGTTTTCATGGCTGTTACGTGCCATGGGTAAAACACAAATATCAGATGGATCCAAATCTAGTGGGGCACGTCCAAGTGGGACCCACCATGTTGCCTGTGTTGTATCCGCAGTCTAGCGTCCAGGGACGCTAGACGTGCACCACAGTGATGTGTGGTCGACAGTGGGGTGGACTAACAGTGAAGTGTAGACTAACGTGGGGTGTACTAACGTGAAGTGTGGACTGACGGTGGCTAACAGTGAAGTGTGGACTAGCAGTGGGGTCCATGAGACTCATCCACGCCGTTCATCCTATTCCTTGGCTCATTCTAGGTGTTGAGCCAAAAAATGAGACCGATTGGATAATCAAAAGGGTCATACCATAGAAAACTATGTTTCCTCCGTTCAAAGCTATTAGGACCCACCTTATTGTATCTACACACCAAAAATGCCGAATATTAGACTTGTTTGGTGTGTTTTGAGCCCTCGGTCCATTGGACGGACTAGATTCCCAAGAAGTGGGCCCCACCTGTGAAAAACCATAGGAAAACAATAATTTTAAATAAAAAAAAAAAGAGAGAAGAAAAGGGATGTAGCAGCCACAGGCGCTGCTGCTGTCAGAAGGCAGCAGGCGCTGCCTGCGTATTGGCGGGCGGACGGACGGGTGGACCCACGGGCCCAGCCGTGGGCCCCACCATGATGTATGTTGATTATCCACACTGTTCATTTGGTGGGCCACGTCTGGGCCCCCTCCAAAGATCAGGCCGATCTAAGTCTCAGATGGCCCACATTGCAGGAAACAGTGGGATTGAGTGGCTGCCATTGAAACCCTTTTTGGCGTCTAGGCGTCCAGAACTTTTGGATCATTACGAAATTTGTTTTTCCTCCGCATCCAGGTATACGTGACCTTATCAATGGTTTGGATGACATATGGACAATATAGTGGGCCCCACGTGGGACCCACAATGATATATGTGTTTTATTCCCATCGTCCAGGCCGACGGTGGAGCCCACAGTGATATTTGTATTTCATTTCCACCGTCCACGTGGATGGTGGAACCCATAATGATGTATGTGTTTATTCATATTCATACTGTCCAATGTCAGTGGGACCCACCCTTGATGCATGTGTTGCATCCAAAACCGTCCAACCACTTGGCCATGAAAATAGCGGTGAAGACCGCTTGAGTTGAAGTTGGAATATGTCAATATGTCCTAGAGGGGGATGAATAGGACTTTTTAAAGATTTATGAGTTATTAAAAATCCTATCACTCTAATCCTAACAAGTATGCAATTTTCAGGATTACTCAAATGTAACACAACTGGCTTTCAAGCCTAGTAGAGGATCCAATCACAGATCTATTCAAATAATAAGCATGAAGCAGTTATAGTCTATAATGGATGTGACTGTGTGTGAAGTGTGAGCAGATATGAATTCAGTTAATCATAATCACACAAATGATTAAGCGTGAGAATCAATCACAGACACGGTCATTTTTATAGTGGTTCGACTACTTGTCTACTCCACTCCCGGCTGCCGCACTCAACCCTTGAGTGTACCGAATTTCACTAAGGAGGTTTCCCAGGGTTCACCTCAAACCTAAGGTTTTAAATCAGGTTCACCTTTAACCTTTACACGAAGGTTTCTACTCGGTTCACCTCTAACCCTGGAGTTTTACTGGTTCACTCCTAACCAGATGTATATGCTCTCCATAGAGCAAGGGTCCACACAACACACCCGGGAGTTTTACTGGTTCACTCCTAACCAGATGTTTATGCTCTCCACAGAGGAAGGGTCCACACAACGCACCCACCACGTACACTCCCACCAGAGGCCTCCTTGAGGACTTCAAAGGGTGAGAACCACTTAAGACCCAATCCTAGAAAGGAATGATCACAAGTGTCCTCTTGGACTCTGGGTACTTACAAATAAGCTGACGAGTCCCGTTTAGCACAATGACGAAGATCTCCTCCTTGTTGCTGAAGAGTCTTCGGCTCCCTTGATCTGCAACACAAAAGATGTACCAGTACTGGGTTTTAGGTTAGGTCAAGGTTATGATGGAATCCTACTCTCTAAAGATTTTCCTATAAGGAAGATAGAGTAGTTCCACTCTTATGCATTCAAGGCATCCCAACTTAATGATTTGCCACTAAGGTAGTAGCTGGAGGATCCTTGAATGCGAAAGTTCATTTCCCAATCCACTCTATTGAATATCAATGGTGAGGCTGGATTGGAGGATGAACTCCCTCGAGAGAAAGGGCTTAAGATATAGGATGTAAGTTGAAACACACAAAAGCTTTCTCTTCTTTCTCTCACAGCAATAAAAGACAAGTCCTCCATATATAGGCAAAAAGTTCCAACGAATATAAAATGGTCACATTTAGGATAAAGTTCGATATTATCGAGCAGGTTCGATATCATCGAGCGTATACTCTCAATAGCATCGATGGTCTACTCGATGACTCAGACTCAATGTCATACGCTTTTGAAACTCTTTGCCAAATGGTCGATGAATCGAAACTATTGTCGATATCATCGGATTTCAAACTCCGATTCCATTGATGACAGGTTCGATTAATCGACACTTGAAAAATAAGAAAGATTTGACTTTAAAATATTTCAGGTTTTCATGAATGATCGGGGGATCGTCGAGATCATCGGAATTTGAATGTCGATGATATCGAGATTAGAGTCGATGCATCGATAAATCCAGCGGATTTGTCTTTAAGCTTGTTGGACGATTTGTGTCCTTGTTCGATGCAATCGACCTGGTGCCGATATCATCGATATTTGAATATCGATTTTATCGAAGGGCCCCCGATCATAGTTAAAAATAACCTGAAATATCTGTTGTAAGAAATGCGCGCCCATTATCAATATCATCAATGAACCTCCGATCTTATCGATATTTGAATTCAGATCATATCAGACGGTCATCGATATATCGAAGGAATTTGAGATTTTCATTAAAAAACAGGGGCGACGAAAATCTGCCTGTCGATCTTATCGAACCACTCCCGATGGACTCGAGATTTGAATATCGATGATATCGATAGGTGTATCGATACATCGATAACTCGTCTAGATATATTGTGAAGTCGCTGAACATATTTAGTGCTTTTATCGATGATATCGATAGGTGTATCGATACATCGATAAATCCATCCAGATGAATATTTAGTTGCTGGACATTTTTTGTCCTTATATCGATAATATCAGTAAGGTATCGAGGACATCGACAGTGCAGGTCGATCATATCGAGGGTGCTTCGATAAAATCGACAAGGCGAGAAAAACTTAGAGATTTTCTTATTTTGAAAAACGTTTTCTCACCTTAAAAACCCTAAGATGTCTATCTTGTTTTAAGGGTTTTAATCACCTGGTGTTTTGGGTCATGGGATGTGAGGCTTTAGATTTACCTGTGACGAGCTTGTACACATCCAGTTGAGGCAGACGCTTAAATTGATCTTCCTATCGAGCTCTGTAGACCGTCTGACCTATCACTCACATAACTTGACAAACCAGGGCACTTTCAATCTCCCCCTTTGTCAATTACGTGACAAAACACCCTAGAATACTTGTAGACAAACACACCCTAAATTGTTTGTACATGCTTTTACACAATTTTACAATTTTCTAACCCATGTACACAACCAGTATCTGCTCCCCCTTACTTCAAAAACACTCCATTTCTTAGTGCAGTTGCTCCCCCTAACACTTGTAACACCATTAGATATACAATTTTCCGCTTGGGGTGTTTTGAACTGTTCTCCCCCTTTTTGTCAGTCATTAGCAAAGGTATAGCATGTGATATTGACTGAAACTTGAAACACTTGGGAGAACCAAGCAGGTAGAATCAGAGCATTGATGTATAGAAGTTATCAAACATCAATTTCAGAATTCATGAATGCATATTAGACAAGATAGAACAGTTTGTATAGCAGTTGAAATATTCATTAATGGCATCACATGCATTCCATAACTTCCCCAGTTAGCAAAAAAATAAACCTATGTACCTTAAGTTCACTGGAATATTCAGTGAGTGCGGACCCCAATGGATTTTTGAAGATCACTAAACCTATTTGTATCAAGAGGTTTGGTGAGAATATCTGCGAGTTGCTTTTCTGTGGAAACATAATCCAATGTAATAATCTTGTCATCAACAAGTTCTCGTATAAAATGATGACGGATGTCAATGTGCTTAGTTCGAGAGTGTTGAACAAGATTCTTTGAAATATTAATTACGCTTGCGTTATCACAGAAGAGACTCATCGTGGGTTGTTCAATCCCATAATCCAACAACATCTGTTTCATCCAAAGGAGTTGTGCACAGCAACTACCAGCAACAATGTATTCAGCCTCGGCAGTAGATAATGATATTGAATTTTAATTCTTGCTCTGCCAGGAGACTAGACAGTTTCCAACATAGAAACATCCCCCGCTAGTTGATTTTCGATCATCCAAATTTCCTGCCCAGTCGGCATCAGAGTATCCAGCGATAATCGTGGATGTTTCAAATGGATACCACAGACCATAGGAGGTCATTCCAGCTATGTATTTAATTATCCTTTTGACTGTTGTTAGGTGAGATTCTTTAGGATCAGCTTGATATCGAGCACATACACCCACACTAAAAGATATGTCGGGACGACTAGCTGTAAGATATAGTAACTTCCTATCATACTCCGATAGAGATGTTGATCCACACTTTTGCCATTTGCATCTTTGGAGAGTTTGAGTGTGATGCTCATGGGAGTGTGATAAAAGTGTCCAAATTTAAGACCAAACCTTTTCACCAAATCGTTCGCATACTTGGTTTGACAGATAAAGATTCCATCATGTAACTGCTTGACCTGCAATCATAAGAAGAAATTTAGTTCACCAACCATGCTCATTTCAAATTCTGATTTCATGAGGTCGGCAAATTTGTATGCGATATCTTCACATGTTGAACCAAATACTATATCGTCCACATAAATTTGTGCAATAAGCAGTGAGTCTTTTGTTCTTTGAGTAAACAGGGTTTCATCAACACTCCCTCTGCAGAAGGATGATCAAAAGGATGATCAAAAGGATGTAAACTCAATTATTTTACAGGAGTTACCCACTAAAACTTCTTAGGCTTGCTTTTCCTTTATTTATGCTTTCACCCAAAATATTTAGGTGTATTTTATTTTTTATTTTTTTTTGTGCACCTGGTTGGTCTTGTCTAGGATAAATTTTCTCCCTGATTTGTCCAACTCATTTTCTTGGGTACTCTTTTATTCAAAAGAGACATAAATATTACTATTTAGTCATGAAGCATCCGTATATATTTTGGGATACCATATTCTTTGAAATCTTTCTTATTTGGACCAAGGATAAAGCAATTCCATCAGTCAATTCCCTTTTCCTATCGTGGATGAAAATATTTTGATGAATAACACAACTCATCCTTTACTTTACCTGATTCATCTTTCTTAAGGGCTATAGATCCCAATATGTCTTCTAATCATCTCATTATTGTTATGAAGGTGAAGCGTAATGTTATTCCTCTGGCATAGTATTACTTTTCTTTATCTCCTTCTTTCATGTATTTGTTTCTACGTTTTACTATGCTTTAATTCTCTCTAAAGTGGTAGAAGTCTTGAAATACCCTAAGTAGAAAGCCACTCTTCTTGAAGAGATGACTACTATTGAAAAGTAATATATTTGGGACTTGGTTGATCTTCCTAATGTTCACTATTTTGTCGGATGTAAATGAATGTATACTATTTAATATCACCCATATGGTTCTTTGCTTGCTACAAGTATGATTAATGGCTAAATGATTTACACTAAAGTTTGGAGTGGACTATCATTACACAATCTCTACAATTGCCCAGCTTACTTTCGTGCATATTTTTCTTTTAATCAACACTAATCTTTAGTTGTTGATTTATCAACTTGATGTCAGGAATGCATTTCTCTATAGAGATCTCCATAAAGAATGTTACATGTACCCCCCACAAAGTATGTCATGTAAAGAAAATAGTTTATGACTGCAAGCAATTGTCTTGTGCTTGGTTTGAACTATTGTCCTTCAAATTGGGTTTCAACATTGCTCCTTTGAATACTCTGTCTTTGTTAATTAGACCAGGTCTTCAACTATTATGCTAGCAATGTATGTTGATGACATACTTTTTATTGGTAATAGTGATGTCAAAATTTCTACAACAAACTTATTTTTAGAATAAAGATTTCAAATAAAGGACTTAGTACTTTATTATTATTTTTCATGATTGAGGTTACTCATTTGTTCAAATGTGAATTTTCATCCCTCAGTTGAAGTATACATTGGACATCTTACAACTTATTGACATGCTTTATCACTAATTAAAGTTAACCACATGTTCTCTGAGCAATTTGAATTTTTTTTTTTTTTAATCTAGAAATGTATTACCAACTTGTGGATAAATTTATATATATGTCTACTCGACTTTACAGGATTTATGAAAATAGTATGGTGAACCAATTTATGAAGGATCCGTGCTCTCATTATCTTCATGTTGTGTATCACAGTCTTCACTACAACCAATTTTCTCTCTTGATATCCATGCCTATTGTGTTGCTAACTGGCTGATTTTGTTGGCCAATGATGACTAAGGTGTTGTTTGGTAAACTGAAAAATAAGGTTTTAAAATTAATTTAAGTGTTGAATTTTAGTACTTATAAGTATTGAAAATTTTTTTTTGGTAATGTCTGAAAAAGTCATAATATTTGAAAATAAGTATTTTTTTCCACAATAAATAAATAAATAAATAAAATAAAAATAAATTGTTTGGTAAACATAAACCACAAATGTCTAAAATTTGACAATTTGTCATATTGTCCCTCATTGTCTCAATTTCTATCTTTTGTAGAGTATGAGACAAAACTTGTTATTGCCATCCTTATAAATTTAGCTCATCTATGCCCAAAACAGTAAGAGAATGTCACTTAATTTATGAGTTTTAACCCTTACTACTTTAGCAAGTGCAATGGTGAATTGTGGGTAATGAGAGATTAAAAGTTAATTAAACTTGTGTGAGATCTATGTCAGATATTTCATAAATGGCTCAAATATCTAGCAAGTATGCCATACCAATCATGACTGACTAGATAATCAGCTTGGATGCAGGCTGATTGTGATGGCACAGATTAGGTGTTACTTGGGTAACAACTTAATGGGTGTTATCCTTACTGTAGGGCCCACCTTGATCATATTTTGTATATCCACTCCATCCATCCATTTTTATAGCCCATTTTAGGACACGATTCCAATAATTAAGCATATCCAAATCTCAAGTGGACCACACCATAAGAAATAATGATGATTGAATGCTTGACATTAAAAGCTTCCCAAGGCCCACAGTAAGAAGATCTATTATGTTTATTTTCCATCTAACCCATTGATAAGGTCAAACATAATTGTATGAAGGGAAAATAAGATATTAACTTGATCCAAAACTTTTGTGACCTACAAAAAGCTTTTAATGGTCATTCGCCACTTTTTTCAGTGGTGTTGTCCACCAGAGATTTGGATATGGTTAAATTTTTAGATAACATCCTTACATGAGATGAAAAATGTGTGGGCAATGTAGATATGAAACACCCACTAAGCTATTACCCATGAAACACCCACTAAGCTATTACCCAAGTAATAGCTAATCCGCTCCCGATTATGATAGGTCATCCATTCATCTCACGATGTGACAAGCCTAGATGTTCATGACCTACATCTTCTTGATTGGAACACTATTTGATCATTTCAAATCATTAAATATGTTTAGCGGGTACTCTCTGGGCTAGAGAATGATTTTCATCCCAAGCTTACCTAAATTGAATTAGATCTATTGAAAAGAACATCAAATGGTCATGATCTCATCTAGATGTATCTGGTTAGGCATGATCCAATATGACTAGATCATCTCAAAGAACACATCGAGAAACCCACCTAGACCAAAATTTTGCCAAATCCGATAAGCAGATGAGGAGATATGGTCCGCTGAAGGAATATGCCATCTTAAACATTCGTTTCTATTTTTGTTGCATCCATGCCCTAATTTGGATGAGTAACCATTTGATTTCATAGAACTTGAAGTGCTGGATATCATGGAATGTAACACCCTGAATTTTGAGGGTCGAGCAAAGCTCTACTCCCGAGATTCAGCACATCACTTATGCAATATGGATTATGATGTTTAGATGTCGTCCATATTAATGCATTAAACATGAGTGGGATTATACCAAAGAAGCATATCATACTCCAGAGATAAGCATATGGATTCTGAAGGTTATGTATTTAAATAAGTAAGCAACTCACAACTTCCAGAGTATGATGGTGTAACATGGTTTAATATATACAAATTTGTTTCAAAATAGACAAAATGGGAAAGTGTAAGATGTCCAACTAAACAAGTATCCCAACATCCCAATGTCCCGACGAGTCAGCTCTAGGTCTACGTAAACCCACCAGAAAGCTGACAGTAGGAGAACTCCTCCTCCTCGTCCATAAAATCCTACTCCGTCACGTAAACCTCATCATCATCTGCATCTAAACTAGTGTCTAGTTGGTGTTTTAAAACACCGTCCCAGAGTGGGAGTGAGTGATCAACTCCGTGGTACTATAAGGCAAAGTTTAACATGTTATCAATTCAATCAAATAGTAATGATAAAGCAGTATAACAATCACTTCCTAGCTACTCTTGTTAATGCGGGAATGGAGTGCAAGTACTAATGCATACTCTCACATCAGAAGCTCCGTCAACAAGCGATGTCGACACCATATCACATATGACAACACGACCTCTTGTGCCACTTCCACGCCTTTAAAGCATGTCCTAACTAATGCAGTGTGATGCATGGTCATGTTAGCCCAGTAATTAATTAAATTTATTCATATAGCAGATTTGAGAAGCTAAGGTACCTCCCTTTATATCATTGACCCGAACAGAAGGATCCATCTAGGTTCGTCACTCCTAGTCAAGCACATACGATAGACAAGTTATGGGGTCATCACTCCCGATTAAAAGCAATGGATAGGCAAATTCATAATTTTAAGCTCGCGGACACTACAAGTTAGCTAATCACCTCGGCGTAGGCTGACAGCTTGAACACGGTGTCCCATACCACGATGCTCTGCTCACGAGTCTGAGTTTGGTCACTGGTCACTACGGGGTACTAATCACCTCAACGTAGGCTAATAGATCAAACACAGTGTCTCATACCACCATGCTCGGCTCATGAGTCTTGGTGGATCGCAGTACCATAGTTAAGGCGGGCCTTTACATCGGAGGGGGTATCTTAGATTCAGGCAGTGGTGTCCGTACATGGTAAACACACATTAGGCTAATCGGCTTATTAGACAAGTTCGATTGGTATGAGCATACGCCGACTTAATCGACATGGAGTGCATAAGCACCCCTTGTGGCCTAATCATTGTCGGTAATCGTCGTGCGACCTGGATTCATTGAATATATCTGAGGTGGCAAAATTAATTTGACCACATGAATGAGACTATTACTGATTGCCTAGACTACGGCGTAGCCCCAAACCTACTCAGATGTAACAAGTAAACACATGTGACAATAATTCTAGCATTTGGCAATCAGTCCAAACAAATCTCTCATTTAAGAATTTCATCAAACACATTGAGCATGTCACCAACACTTGCATTTTATCCATAAGTTGTATAGCGGCAAATATGATTACATGGAAGAAACTATACATATGATTAAGGTAATTGAGAATCCTATCTTAATACACTGAATAAATGCACTTCATCAACATTTTCTCATTCGGACATTTTATCAAACACCTAAGTTACGCTTCACCAAATACATAGACTAGATTAATTACGACATATATTATGGCAATTCCTTACACAAGGAGATCATCATGCACACGACAAACACGAATCCTAGATTAGTAGTCATGGTAAGCACAAATCATAATTGCATGTTCATTTAAACATTTCAACGAACACTTGGGATGCATCTTGTATTCAACAAAAATCATACATGTATAATATATCAAAAACGTCGTATCTAAGACAATATAGCACCAATCAAGTTAGACTTTATCATTGGCTGACATTAAAAGCATTGAAAACCATAACCTAAACATTTATAGTCCGCACCTTCTGTCGGATTTCTCGATTCGGACTCGGTTCAAACACTACGTTCCCGAAAACAGCCATGAAATAGGTTAGGTAGTTTATCGATTACTCGATCTGAATTTCTAAATCAAGATTAGGGTTAGGATTTCTTACCCAAATTGTAACTGAAAACGATTGTGTAGTGAAGTGGGGAGGTGAATCCGTACATGGAGTAGTGGAAGAGAACCATTGCAGCAATCTCCAAAGATTTTCGCTCTCTCTACTCTTTTCTCTTCTTTTCTATCTTCTCTCTCTTAGGGTTAGAGAAATTCATATGGAATAGAAATGGGGTGGTTTAAGGGCTTTATATAGGCTCAGAACTGGTGCAAATGGCCCAAGGGCCATGGTATACATAATTTATAACCAAAGGGTGCCTGTTTCTGACGAACGGGGCTCATCAGGAGGTCCATTACTCATCTACGTCACAGGGTAAGTTCCCTGATAATGGATGTATACCAGGATGTGATTTCGGTGCGATTAGATAGGCCAATCGGCCGTGGAGGACCCGTGTCAGATCAGCGGTCATGCTTACTCGATTAGGGCCACAAGTATACAGATTCGTGTAGTGAAAGTTTCCTTATCCATGGGTGAAGTTTGATCAGAAACTGACGGTCTGAAATTCTCAATTTCACGTGTAAGCGAATGGCCCAATTCACTTAAGTTTCAGTACATTTTCTAAAGATATTCGTGTTTCTCGCACACTTTACTCAGGGCTCAAGTTGTGCATTTCTGAATACTATCTGGGCTCGATTCTCGCGTTGGTTGTCAAGCCCAGTAGGACAGACATAATCCTATAGTTTCGCGGTCATCGGACTTTCGACGTTCGGTCCAGGTTCGATACGGAGTTTCAATGTATTCCTGAGAGCGACAGGCTCATGGGATTTCTCCTAGGTTTTCAAGCAGTGTTGAGTTAGCGATTTTGATGGTTTTGGGTCTTGCCATTTGTGTAAATGGTGGTTCGAGCTAAATCCACCGATTAATTTAGTTTAGTACTCAATTAATTTTTGCCTAATTTTCTACAGAATACGATCCTTAGGGATTTCTGCTTGAGGTGGTACTGGGGTCTTTGTACGAATTTTTCCGAGACGTTACATGGAAGGCTTAGACTCCCAAAGGAGGAAAAAATACAAAAAATGGGACACAAATAGCTGACATTAGATTTCACATTTTTAAAATTTTTTTTTATCAACATTTGTGACAGTACACAATTTTATATGTCCAAGATTTCAATGTTCAAATCTCTTTTTTCAGACATATGCAAATACTTTTTTTGAAGGTATAAATGAGCGTTACAAGATGTGCGGTCTACATCTCGAAAGGAGGCCTGAAACACCTTGAAAACTGGGCCATAAAGTCAAATTATTATTACCACGTGACCCGATGTGCCATAACACATGGATTAACTTACAATATCTCAACACTTCAATCATTGTTTAGGATATGCAACTAATTATTTCAAACTATCATTTACTACTACAAGATATGTGGTCCACTCGATGAAAGGAGATTAAAAACACCATGAAAACTAAGCCACAAAGTGAAATTGTTATTACCATGCATGTGGGTTGGATTTGTAGCGACACACCAACTTCAATGTACAAGATCTCGGTGTTCCAATCTTTATTAGGACATGCGATCACGTGTTTTGAATTTATATGAGTGTTATAAGATATGTGGTCCACTTTATCAAAGGAATCTAGAAACACCTTTAAAAATGGACCATAATGTCGAATCATTATTACCGCATATGTGGCCCAGATGTACAACAACACATCAAGTTCGACATCTAAGATCTTAGTGCTTCGATCCATGTTTTAGGTGAGTGACCACTCATTTTGAAGGACTTGATGGTACTTCGAGATTAATGGTTTATATATGTGATTAGACCTCATAAGGCAGCCAAAAATTGTTATCAATTTTTAAAAGAAGAAGGACCTTTTTATCATTTTAAATTATTAACATGGAGCAAAATCACTTACCACATTCCATGTTAAGTTATAAGCCAAGAGAGGGGAGCTGCATAAAATCTCCTTTTTAGTTAAAATTAAAATTAAGCATTTAATTATGTGAATATACCAAATGTTATGAATAAGTGAAAATTATTAAAAATACCAAATTTAGTGATAAGTGCTGAAAATAAGTTTTATTAATCAGGCATTAAGTGAACAATAAAAAAATGTTGGAGAGTTCCATTGAAGACTAATGCTCTACTTCAAGTTCATGTACTAATGTTGGTGGTAATCTTGTGGGAGAGTAAAACGTAGTTGTTGCTCATTCTTCCCTCGAGAATTGTTCCAAGGGTCATGTACTAGCCAGGTACTCTGGCTCTAGTTATTCCTTGTTGATGACATGTACTAGCCAGATACTCTGGCTCTACTTATACTTGAAGACTAATGCTTTACTTCATGTACTAATGTCGGTGGTAATCTTGTGAGAGAGTAAAACGTCGTTGTTGCTCATTCTTCCATCGAGAATTGTTCCAAGGGTCATGTACTAGCTAGATACTCTGGCTCTACTTATTCCTTATTTACCTCGGGATTGCTGCTCCTACACCTTTGTCATTACTTAGCGACAACCAGGTGACCATTCATATGATGTCCAATCCTATCTTCCAAGAGCTCAAAAAGTACATTAAAGTTAATTCTTAATTTTTTTCTGTTTTAAAAAAAAATACTTACCTTTGGGATCATTCATACTCCACATTCATCCAAAGTTAGCTGACATGTTTGTTAAATTGATTTCAATGCTCATCTTCAACATATTGCATCCAACAAGGCATAATAAATATATATGCCCTAGCTTAAGGAGACTATTAAGGGCCGTTTGGATGCTTGTAAGTTCCTTAAGTTGTAAAGGAATTACAGGTAATCGAATTGTAGGATTATAAAGGTTGTTTATATATTTGTATTTGCTTGTAAAGACTTTATAGGCTGTAAATACATTACAACTTTTAGCTGTAATATGAAACCTAATAAAAAATCATGTTTTAAATTACATATAAAGACTTTACAGCTAAAAAGACATCATACATGATAGACCACACTAGTTGATACACATTCATGATGTATGGGCCGGGCTCACCTTAATGTGTATGGTACTTCCAATATTCTATCCATCATGTGCTTTCTTTAATGCTCTCCGATAGGATGCCCACTATTTAAAACTCTCTGATTGCATTTGAGACCCACTGTAATGGGTGGATGGACATTCCATACATCCAATATGTGCATGCTTTGATGCTCTCATATGGCCTAAAAAAAATGAATTATTTTTCCAAAATGGCCTCGAGGTATGACCATTCTAAGAAAATAGTCTCCTGTTTCATTTTTTTTATTTAGCTTCCTGATAACTTTTAAATTTTTACAGGATTAATGCTTTTGCCTTTATGAGCTGCATTTGTACCTAATTAATTTTGCTTAAGGGAGAAGCCACTTGGACATCATATGGTGATTGAGCTTACTTGAAGGGAGATTCAATTTGTTCATTCTCTCTGTGGCTCACCATTTCGGTAGGAAGACATTAATTTCAGCCAGATATGAGCTCTTTGTGACCCACAACAACCGATAACGTGGCCGTTCACTCTCAACTATTTTCTTATGGTGGGGTCTACCTTATCTGTGGATATGACACATTCTTTGGCCCTTGGCCTTAAATTAAAATTTGAATCCAATGGATGGAGTGGATTCGACACATATCCCACTGTGGACCCCACAATCCACACATAACAACTATGACCTAGATCCTTTACACATGATAAGGGTCGTGGTTGTCACATGTTAAGGATGGGTTATGGTTGTCATGTGTTAAGGGCCTAGGTTGCCATGTGTTAAGAGTTGTGGGTTCACTAGGGAGTATGTGTCAAATTCACTCCATCCATTGGATTCATAATTTAATCCAAGGCCATAGATTAAAGAATGAGTCACATTCACATATAAGGTATACCCTACCATAAGTAAACAATTGGAAGCGAACGACTATCATTATCGGTTGTTGTGGGCCATGAAGAGCTTATATCCGACTGAAATTGGTGTCTTTTAAATTATTTGCC
The DNA here is from genome assembly GCA_021015155.1 of Magnolia officinalis. Taxonomy (NCBI): domain Eukaryota; kingdom Viridiplantae; phylum Streptophyta; class Magnoliopsida; order Magnoliales; family Magnoliaceae; genus Magnolia; species Magnolia officinalis. The sequence continues at coordinate 53,932,048 of JAJHSJ010000012.1, forward strand.
ATGAAGAGAATAAACAGATTGGATCTCCCTTCAAGTGGGCCCAATTACCACATGATGGGAAGATGATACATTAGGATTAGGGCTCCGAAGCTTCTCTTGCAAGTAAAAATAGGTATGAGTGTAACTCATAAAGGCAAGGGCATTTTGGTCCTATAAAAACTAAAATGTAATCATAAAACTAAAGGAAAAAAGAAAAAAAAAAAAAGGCTATTGCAGCAATCATACCTGGAGCCATTTTAATAAATATCTACGGAAAAGGAAAAATCAAGTCTCTTTTATGTAATTTGTCAATTTTGGCAGGATTTATCATCCAAGCTCTTTGTGGTGTGAATGCCTACTTTATACATTATAAACACTTTACAAGTTAGCCAAATACATAATCTATTTAATGTAATTATAGATTACCACACTTAAACACCAAATAAAATAATATGTAACTATATACCTTAAATTCTTTTTAGATGTAAAGTGTAACAACTTAAAACTCCATGGCATTCAATCCACCCCTCTAGTGTGGTGTACCTGATGAGGCAGTCCCCTGACCTTCTTACTGTTATTATATATAAATAGAAAAGTGGGGAGAGGGCAAACCTAACCCTAGATTCCTCCGAAACAAAACTACGGAATGAAAGCCCTATATAGGGGCCTATCAGACGATTGTTGAAGCCACAGGGCATGCATTTCCACAGTGCTCTGGCGGACGGTTCCAGACAATGGTTGGATAAGACAGCTACCCTGAATGTGCGTGCTTTTATGCCTTTATTAGGAAGCAATCAGGTGGATCTGTCCAGGACAATCTTAGCATGGGTGGCCCACCTTCCACATGATGGGACGCCATTTTGGCTAGTGGGTCTATATATATATATATATATATATATATATATATATATATATATATATATATATATATATATATATATATATATATATATATATATATATGAAAAAGGTATTATGCGCTCGACCTCACGATGAGCTCCCGTGAGGTCAAGCTGTGTGGGCCCCGCCGTGATGCCTTTTGACCATCAACACCGTGCATTTGATGGGTTCCATTTAAATTATTGGATATCCCAAAAATCAGCCGTATACGGAACTCAGGTGCGCCATACCATCTAAAATTATATGAAGACACGGTTAAAACATATAAAAGCACTTGGTGGGGCCCACTTGATTTTTACATGCGCCTGAAACTTGGTCTGAACTCTCATTCAAGTGGGACACACATAATGGATGAGCTGGATTTGTAAACCACATCTCGGTGGGCCCTCAAAAATGGTTATGAATGTTTTAATGGTGCACGGCCCCTCTCCACTTCTTTATGTGGTGTGGCCAACACAAGTCATGGATTGACTTGATTTTTGAGACTTAGGCCCACGATGGAATGGTGCATCTGACTGATGGAGTAGATTTTCGAAACACGTCACGGTGGGGCCCACACAACTCGACCTCATGTGACGGACTTGTGGTACCTTTTCCATATATGTATATATATATATACATATATGTATATTATAATGTTGAGTTTGATTAGACATAAGATGTGTAGGATAGTATTTCCTATTTCTAATAATTTTTATGCATTTTTAGTATTAGATCAGTAAATTTACATACCATTCCATTAAAAAAGGAAAAATAAAATTAAAATAGAGAAAATGTGAAGAATAAAAGTAAGGAGGAATGTACCTATTGGCTTGCATGCATGCATAATTCTTCATGGCACATGTGCCAACATGGGATATTGATGTAGAGCGGGTCACGGGCACTTTCATATGTCCAAGATGGACCAGAGAAGGCCCAATTGGAGGTGGAAGTGATCCGGACCGTTAGAACCTTAAAACAGGTGTATCTCACAAACTGAAATGAGTTATTCGACGTACCATATATAATTTTGGGTCGAAAAAGCTACTTTAACCACCCAACCCTCCTATGCTAAGGGTTGCCCATGCCAAATTTACAAGATTTCATCATATCGACGGTTGAAAATCCTTTTATTTTTGTTTTTACTATTTATAGTAAGTTTTAGTATGATTATAACTCTTCATCCTTTGAGTTACAGGAGTTGTGTCCAACATGAAAAGTGCTTAGAAAAATTAGGAAAATAACATGGTTAAGCCAAATGGGGCACTTATTATTTTTAGCTGAAAACCATGAGTTCTAGTGGAAATCATGACTGTCTATAAATAGTAAGTTTATTTATAGTAAGTCATGAATTTTAGGGGTTTTGAAGTGGAGTTTGATTCTGAAACTTCTTCCAAGGTTTGGTATCACTACTGAAAGGGTCGTAAATTCGTTTTTATCTTCTATCAATCAAATTTCAAAATTTCTAGAATTTATTTCTAATTTTTAAATTTTCTCCCATGAATTCATGGTATTTCTATGAGGAGTTCAGAGAAGCTTCGTGGATTCGGAATAGTTATCCCCTTAAGGAAAACAACATCAGATATGTGCACGAAATCCAGGCCATTCATTGGGTAGAGTGCATGTGAGGATACTCTCTACTAAAAATTCGCTTGGTCTCTCTTCAGGTGGGCCACAATCGTCTGAGTAAAATGAGTGGTTGGAGAGAATGATCAATAGTTTAATATTTTTTATGTGGCCTATCTGAAGCGAATGGACCAACCAAAATATCAATAGAGGGCATCCTCACAATGTGACGGACATTTGATAATGCGTTCTTGTTATCGTGAAGACAGGTGGGTCTGTCGAAGATGGTCTTGGTACGGGTGGCCCACCTTCCACATGATGGTATGTGGTTTTGGTTGAGCTTGATTGGGTATGAGATGAGACGGATGGTATTTCCTTAATCTATCAAGGTTGATGCATTTCTGGTAATAGATTAGTACAATTTGTTCCTTCCCAATACAGAAAGCAGAGAAAATGTGCTACATAGAAAAATAGGAAATTTTACAATAAGCTCCCTGATGAAAAGAATTAGTACAAAGTACACTAAGCATGTTTCCAAACCATGAACCTAGTATGGATATTTGGTGATGTTACCATTTAATGGTACCCCTCATTTTTTATTTGATTTTTCTTTTTAGGGGTGCGCCAGGCCCAAATTAATTTAATATCATGTGGCCCGATGGGCCATGTAAACTCTACTGATTGACGACCCTCATTCGAAGCCTCCATGGTAGTTAATGAAATAGGATTAATTGTTGAGTTATAAGGCATTAGTGGGTATGCGAACGCAAGTGGAGAGAGGAAGGGAGAGAGTAAGATTGAAGAGATATATATTTGTGGGCATCTCAAATGAAAAATCAAATTGGCCAGATTATCCTTGAGTGGCTAAAATTGTACCATGCATGAAGGGTAGATGGAAGAATCTGAGCCATAAATATATAAGCATGTAAAATTTTCATTAATATAAATATTCTCACATATGTTCCTTTTAATGCTTTTTAAATCTCGAAGTTCACTACTCTCACACGGTTACACCACGAGAGGCTACATTATGGAAATTATAACTATTTTATACCAAAAAGAATATGAATATATATAAGAGGAGAGAGACTTGTGAGATATGTAAAGATCCCAACTTGTACACATCTTAAAAAATATATAAATATGTTAATTTAGTAAAATTACATTAATTAATTTTAACATTCCTTGTCAAAAAGAAATGTGCTTTGAAAGAAGTAACTTAAGTTTTAAGTTTGAAAGGTATGGTAAACATTTGTTGAAAAGCCAAAAAAAAATTCAACTATGGTATGAGGCAAACATGACGCGATGAAACAACGAAGAATATAAGGTAACACTTAATAATTTCTGAGATGTGAGTCTTTCAATGACTGACAAACAATCTAATGACTTCCATTGGGAGAGATTTCACTTATTTCTCTTATGGTAAATACACACTTTCAGTGCCTCAGAGTTTAATATTTCTCTTCTGATGACTTTAGATATTTCAACAACAAAAAATAGAGCTGGTCCAAATGCCTGGTATAATGACAAGTTCGGTCAATATACCCGACACAAGAATACATTCGATTTAAAATGCCCAGCATAAGAATAAGTCTAGTTTAAAATGCCCAATACAACAACAAAATAGATCTTGTCAAAAGCCCCGGTATCGAGAAATCCACATCGTCGTCTTGCTCAATGTGGCTAGTGTGATCCAGAGTGGCCAATTTGATAGTGTAGTTCTCGTGGCTAAGCAATGCAAGGCTCACCGGGCTCTTAACCAACAATCACAATTGAATCTTTTTAATGTGCCATTCCTCTCTCTCTAAGATCGAAAACCCTTAAAATGCCATTGCTAATGAAAAAGCCCAAATATGACGACAAATAATTAAATTAATTAGCTAAGATTAATTGTTGAGATGATTTTAGGATAAAGAACAAAAAGTATAAAGGAAATTTTGCTATTTCAATTTTACACTGTCTCTGATATCATGTTAAAACATTAGATGTTGTATTATAAAAATTCTAACTTGTTTATTTTACTAAAAATAATATAAACATATAGGAGAGATAAATCTATATGAGAACTAGAGATATACTAATATATACGCATCTTAACAAATATGAAAATATCTTAATCTATGCTAACACTTATGACTAATTGCATTGATAAAATTGGCCATTTATGACTAATTGCAGGGTCAAATTGTCAATGACAATGGATTTTTTTCATAATGCTTGATGAAGATTGATAATGACATTTGAGTCAAGGATTTTTTTTTTTTGGGCCATCATTGGATAGTGGCCTATTTTATTATGAAATGGAATCAAGTGGGCCTGTCCATGACAGTCATGTGTGGCCCAACTCCCACATGACAGGATGTCATTTGGTTGTACGGTTTAGAATCTAGGTAAGGTCGAGCTTCATAACATATTGGGATAGCATTTCCTCAATCTATCCAGGTTGATAATGCATCTTTGGTGATAGAGTAGAGAATGATACTACTCCCATACAAGAGTAGAGAAAATTTGCTACTCCAATACAAGAGTATTACACTGATCAGTAGAGAAAATGGTTTTATGCACTCTTTCTCAATACAACAGTAGAGAAAATGTGCCACCTTATAAATAAAAATAGGAAAATTTACAAGAACCCCCAATGAAAAGAACCAGGACCAAGTGCCCTAGGTATGTTTTCATTGCACGATCCTTGTATGGATGGTTTGATGGTGAGTCATTCACCGTTTATTTGGGACAATTTGGACCATCCAAACCGTCTATTTCACTAACTGGTAGATCTTAACCGTTTAGAATTCTTACTTTGAATTTGGACGATTGGCCATTTTATATTTTTATTGCCAAATATCAAAGGGATGGAAATGTTCAGTAGTTACAATTTTTGGGTCATTGCTCTATCCCTGCTAAGCTACTTGATATGGTCCACGTGTCACCATCATCTAAATGATGGAGGTGAACTGCTACACATATAGAGGTGCATGACTGGCTGCATGGTATGCACAGTGCTTCATAGCCTCCACGTGCCAACATGGCATGATATATGGGGCATTCATCAAGTAGGGCACATGTGAGGCTGCCCTTCACTGAAAAAAGGCTTGGTACACTCTTCGATTAGGTCACAATTGTAAGGGCAAAATGAATGGTTGGAAAATGACTAAGGTCTATATATTCTACATCCGATGAGTGGACGAAACAAATTTTCAGTAAAGGGCATCCTCACAATACGTCCTACTTAAATGAACAATTCAGTAATCTACACGTGTGCCATGCTGACACACGTGCCATGAAGCCCAATACATCTTGGGTTTTTTTTTTTTTTATTTTTTTTGTATTATATATATATATATATATATATATATATATATATATATATATATTAGATTATTGTTTGTGAAAAAATCTAGCTTTTCACATTTGAGAATAATCTGTTATCGAATAAGAGAGAAAAACATCATATTAATAGTACCTTAATATTTGCTTGGTGAGATAGAGGATACGCATAAGCTCGGGCATGATCAGGATCATATATTCGGACCTGGATGTTCACCACCTCAAGTATAGGGTTCCGATGTAGTAATAATTTCGGTAAGACCGAAATCGAATCCATAAGGACTGAACTTTGTACGTAATTTGAAAGTAACTCAAACTATAACTAGACGAAGATGTAATCTAAACCAGGGAAAATTAAGGGAATAATGGTGAACTACTTTATCCAAAACTTATAATATTCAAAGGCGGGAAACTAGGGTTTCCAATGATACACTTATAGAAATTAGAGAGATCTACGCTTGATTCATGAACTCAACTGGACTTAGAGTCCCATCTTCATCCAATTGGAAGATATAAACTTAAAAATCAAATCTGAACTTCCTTTGATCTAGTTTTCAAGAAATGAGAGGTATGAGAATTAGACTTTATTCTATCACAAAGCCATGCCCATGAGACAAAGTAAACAACAGAATTTAACCAATCCACATCCAATCTGAGAGAGTTATGAACGTAGGGAAGGATTCCATCATCCAACCATGTCTATGAGACGATAGTGAACAACAGGGTTCCTACGACCATAACCTCTATACATGCATGGAAAATACTCAAAGATATCGCAGATCCATTGTAATTTAAGTCACAATAAACCATTAAAAACTATGAATATTCTATATAATTTAACTATAATCAAAGAGAGTTCAACATAGTATGAATCAATGCCATAGAAAATACTCCATCATGCTACAAGCTTCACCTCTTAGCCCTAGCTAAGAGAATTTAGCCTGACATGATCATGCTAAAACCAGGAAAACATGAAAGGAAAAGAAGAGGGAAAAAAACAAAGACTAAGGATAAACTCGTGAAGGCT
>JAJHSJ010000012.1:53938925-54090773 GCA_021015155.1 Magnolia officinalis
ATTTTGGCAGCAAAGTCTTTTTCCAGATGTTTCACTAATTTTGGCAGCAAAGTCTTTTTCCAGATGTTTCACTTTCATCTATTCATCATGCTTACTAATGAAATAGAAGTAAAGTCAGTTCAAGAGTTCTTTTTGTTTATGAGTAATGACAATGGGGCATTGTTTTCTTCCTGGAGCTATTTATAGGCATGGAATTCTTGCTGGGAAAGTTATTCGATACTCTTGTGAGTGATGGTTCATATGCCGGAACTTACATGTGGCATACATAAACTCAAATTCAACCATCCGAATTGTGGGTCCTCCTGTAGATCTGTTATCATCAAAAGGTCGAGATTGAGTTCACGAACTGATAGTTCGCTGAGCCCATGGAGCGATCCGAAACTCTATATTCTGGCATTTGTTTTTTGTTGAATGCAGACCATTACCTATTTTTTATTTTGACCACCCAGTAAAATGTACCAACAGCAAATTAGGAAATCAATTAGTGTGATTTTCTTGCACAAGCCCTCTAGATTGGGACCCATGATTTGGATGGTTTAACCTGCAATGCCATGTGTATCTAGATTGGACCCTGATTTTAAAATCTGAACTATCCATTGATTGAGAATTAAGTTCTTTCTTCTCACCGTTGATATTATTTTCCGTATGGGTTCTTGGCCTAATGCCTTTCAAGTGAAAGATGGTATGAGAAAACATCTGTTTAATCTTTAATGAAAATGTTTAAGCTAACATCATTACAAAATAACTTGTTCAGACCCAAAGAAATTCTCTATATATTTGTTTTATCGTGTGGCTAGAAAAAGCTTTTGAATGTTGTCGCAAGAAAAAGGAATTTATGTTCTATGAATGTCATTTCCCCGACTTCCCTTCAACCTCCAATCACTTAAGCTATTTCGCCCCATTGTGACAGTTCATGCATTTCGGTTCTTGATGGAAAGTGATAGCAACCAATTGGATGTTTGAATAGGAGCCGAATGACAAGATGCTTCAAGTTCAAATGATGTTTAAGAAAGAGGATTACTTCCAATCGATTAAGCTACAACAACATTACCTTCTTTTTTTAAAAAAAAAAATTCAGTTTAAGCTACTTTTTAACTTTTGGACTCCAAAGGAACCCAACTGCAATTTGAGGATTACTTCCTCATTTTAATTACAACAACATTACCTTTTTTTTAATTTTTCATTTCCAATTGATTAAAAGACTCACTTGTGCATCTAAATGCAATCTGTCCTTTTTGCATTTGGTCCATACAGATATAGAGATACAGAATTCAGAATAATCCAGGACATTCCCAAATGGGACCATTGCATGCACCAAGATCCCAAGATGTTGGATATCAGTTTGAAAAATGATGTTGGGTATGAAAAATGATTGAGGATATATATAGATTGTCTATGTTTGTATAGCCCACAAATTGTTTAAAGCCTTGTAAATGGATATATATATATATATATATATATATATATAATATATGCATATTTTTTTGTGATTGGTGACCACATGTGTTGCATGTTTTGACAGTTTATGAAAAGCCTCTTTTTTATTGTATCTCACTTTTTATATGCTACATGCATGTGATATCAGAAATGGATTTGACGCCCCCAAGCAAGAATTGGATGACGAAAGATATATTGAGTGATGAATACATTAAAGGCTTTGAATCGTTCTTTTTTGAAGTTGTTTTCTGGAGTTTCAGATAAATAGTTCTCAAAAGAAGCTTACCAAGATTTTAAGTTTGAAAGAAGCTTACCAAAATTTTCTTCTTCTTTTGAGTGTGGATGGTTGGAATACATGTAGAATCATTAAATGTACAAATGCATGCCTTAGATCAAATTTTTGCATCTCATTTTCTATTGTTTTTATATTTTATTTTCAGCTAAATTTTCAAATGAATGGTGTCAGTTCACGAAATTCAGACAAACAAGTGTTTGAACTATAATGGTGGTTGCTGGGAAGACAAGGCTGCCAACATTACTGGTTGTAAGGTATTAAAGGGTACAATTACCCAGCATACAGGTTGAGATGTTTCCATGTATGCTGATAGTTGCTTTGTTTCTTCAGGATACATTATGTGGAAGGGTGTTTGAGTGTCTGTTGGTTTAGGAAGTGCAGTTTAAGGGAGATGTTTATAGCAGTTGTTAAGGTAAACCTCTCTCTCGCTCTCTAGGGTATATCCTATCTCTGTATCTCACACACACTTTCTTATAAAAGAAATTGAGTTTTTAGGTTGTAGAAGGGTGTCCTATTTCATGGGATTGCTACTTACTAGTTTTACTTCTTTTCCATTACTCTTACCACTATGTTATATGTAGGTACCTATGGTCTCCTATATATTTGTTGTATATGATTACTTGGAATTGAATGTGCAAGCCTTCATTACTGGCTATAGTTGCTAGATCCATCTAATTGATGGATGAATGGAATGGTTTATTTGAATGTAAAACTGTCATGATATGTTCGTGTGATGTGTGGACAGTCTCTGTAGGTATTTTACTTATCTGCAAAATGCACTTATCCACAGTGCCTTCAAATTGATTTTGATATATTCTTTGGTGACATCAAGATCTTATATACATGGCTTTTATCATTTATGCAAAACATGCTTATATATAGTGTTTTCAAATTGATTTTGAAACCCAACATTGTTTCAAGAAGAACCTTCATTTTGTTTCATGAACAGAGGATGGACAAGTGATGAGCTTTTTGGTTGTATTAGAAAGAAAATTTTTTAGGAGATGTCTGAGCGAGGCACATGGTATAATTATAAGTCCTATCTCTCCATATGTCACATTGGTTATATATGAAAAGATCATCACTATCTACCCTGTTTCAATCTAGAAAAAAAGAAGAAGCAGTATTTGGTCTAGCTAGATGTATCAGCTGACTAATAAATTGGACCTTACTGATAAATTGGAATTTTTTATTTAGTAAATGTTTTCTTTATGTACATGCACTATAGTTCCATTGAATTCTCAACCCTATAATCATTCTGGTGATTATAACGCTGGAAATGGTTTGTTTCTGTTTAAAGTGGCTACGAGATGTAAAATTGTGAATTTTCTTGGGCTAGAAATAAATAAGAAGGAAAATATTTCTTTTTTCTTTTTAATTGGTGAAAGCAACTTTCATGCTTTAACAAATTTCGATCTGGTTAGGGTTTGGGCTGAAAGTATGAGTGCTGGAGCCGACGCTTTCGGAGTCCGAACTCATTCTTTTGAAAAATAGAAAAATGGGAATATTAGTAAATATGGATTTTCATGTTAAGAAGAAAATGGAAGGTAAAGAAGAGACCTAACTGAAACTTTGCACTGTGAAAAGTAATATTAACCATCTTACTTTCCCCGTTGAATTTGACGTCCAGGAAATGGACCTTTTCCAGAAAACCATAGATTTAAAACCATTAAATCCTTCTTAGAAATTTGAGTTTATTGAATTGAATCGAATTATTACAATTCAATTTTTTTAAATATCCAAATGCAAGGTTTCCATGAATTAGGCAAATGAATTCATTCTAACCCATTTTGTTGAATATCCAACGCAAGGATTTTTTATTATTTATTTATTTATTTATTTATTATTATTATTATTATTATTATTATTATTATTATTATTATTATTATTATTTTGTGATATGCAATAGCTTTTCAGAATTCATATGTAGGTGCATACTTGTGCTCATTCACATGGACTTTGACTATCTTACTTAAATTTCTTTGGTTTTTCTAATTTTTGTATCTAATTTTGAATTTCTAGGCCCTAAAATAAGGTTCGAGGTGCCATCAACATTGCTAATAGAATCCTCCAGGTCAGATTGTTGATTAGACCTGGTTTTATTTAAATGATCTTGATAATCCATTTTATTTAAATGAGCAGACCCGAATGTGCGTCGGAGCTATCTAGATTTTGAACAGGGGTCTTTGAAAGGTGGGAACCGCTGTTATGATCATGATGAAGCTGTCCATTTTCTATGGACAGCATTGGAGGAGCTTGGCCATTTGGACATGCCATGTTTATGTATTTGCTCAAAATTAATGTAGTAGACCCGGATGTGCGTTGGAGCTATCCGGATGAGCGGGGGTCCCTGGAAGGTGGGAACCACTGTTATGACCATGATGAAGCGGTTCATTTTCTATGGACAGCATTGGAGGGGCCTGACCATTTGGACAGGCCGTGTTTATGTATTTGCTCAAAATTAATGAAGCAGACCCGAATGTGCGTCGGAGCTATCCGGATGAGCGGGGGTCCCTGGAAGGTAGGAACCGCTGTTATGACCATGATGAAGCTGTCCATTTCCTATGGACAACATTGGAGGGGCCTGGCCATTTGGACAAGCCGTGTTTTTATCTGTATTTGCAGGGACCATACCCTTAACCTAAACCACACCCTAAACCTATAGCCTAAACCTATTCTCAATTCCCTAAAGCTATAACCTATAACCTATAACCTAAACCTAAATGTAAACCAAAACCTATAACCTAAACCTTAACTTAAACCTAAACCTAAACCAAAACCTAAACTATAAACTATAACCTAACCACTATAACCTAACCTAAACCTATACTTATAACCTTAACCTAAACTATAACCTTAACCTAACCTATAACCTATACTTATAACCTAACCTACTTATAACCTAACCTAAATCTAAACCAAACCTATCCAAAACCTATACTTATAACCTAAACCTAGACCAAAACCTTAACGTAAACCTAAACCACTTATAACCTATAACCAAAACCTATGACCAAAACCTTAACCGATAACCTATAACCTAAACTTATAACCTATAACCTATAACCAAAACCAATGGCCTAAAACCTATAACCAAAACCTATGACCTAAAACTTATAACCTTATAACCTATAACCTAAATTTATAACCTATAACCTAGACCTTAACCTTAACCTAAACATAAACCTAAACCTACACCTAATCCTAATCTCAACTCCCTAACCAAAACCTAAACCTAAACATGAAAACCCAAAACTAAACCCGATCCCAAACCCTAACCCGATTTCTTAAACCAAAACCTTAACCTATTCTCAATTCCCTAAACCTATAGCTTATAACCTAAACATAAACCTAAACCTAAGCCTATAACCTAAAACCGATAACCTAAACCTAAACCTAAAACCTAAATGTATTCTCAAATCCCTAAACCAAAACCTACACCTAATCCTAATCTCAACTCCCTAACCTAAACCTAAACCTAAACTTGAAAATCCAAACCTAAACCTGATCCCGAACCCGAACCCGATTTCGTAAACCTAAACCTTAACCTATTCTCAATTCCCTAAACCTATAGCTTATAACCTAAACTGAAACCTTAACCTATAACCTAAACCTAAACCTAAAACCTAAATGTATTCTCAAATCCCTAAACCTAAACCTACACCGAATCCTAATCTCAACTCCCTAACCTAAACCTAAACCGAAACTTGAAAACCCTAACCGAAACCTGATCCCGAACCCGAACCCGATTTCCTAAACCTAAACCTTAACCTGTTCTCAATTCGCTAAACCTATAGCTTATAACCTAAACCTATAACCTAAACCTAAACCTAAAACCTAAATGTATTCTCAAATCCCTAAACCTAAGCCTACACTTAATCCTAATCTCAACACCCTAACTTAAACCTAAACCTAAACTTGAAAACCCAAACCTAAACCAGATCTCGAAACCGAACCCGATTTCCAAAACCTAAACCTTATACTATTCTCAATTCCCTAAACCTGTATCTTATAACCTAAACCTAAACCTAAACCTTAACCTATAACCTAAACCTAAACCAAAAACCTAAATGTATTCTCAAATCACTAAACATAAACCTACACCAAATCCTAATCTCAACTCCCTAACCTAAACCTAAACCTAAACTTGAAAACCCTAACCTAAACCCGATCCAGAACCTGAACCCAATTTCCTAAACCTAAACATTAAACTATTCTCAATTTGCTAAACCTATAGCTTATAACCTAAACCGAAACCTAAACCTATAACCTATAACCTATAACCTAAACCTAAACCTAAAACCTAAATGTATTCTCAAATCCGTAAAACTAAACCTACACCTAATCCTAATCTCAACTCCCTAACCTAAACCTAAACTTAAACTTGAAAACACAAACCCAAACCCGATCCCGAACCCGAACCCAATTTCCTAAACCTAAACCTTAACCTATTCTCAATTCCATAAACCTATAGCTTATAACCTAAACCTAAACCTAAACCTAAACCTAAACCTAAAACTATAAACTAAAACCTAAACCTAAATGTATTCTCAAATCCCTAAACCTAAACCTACACCTAATCTTAATCTCAACTCCCTAACTAAAACCTAAACCTAAACTTGAAAACCCAAACCTAAACCCGATCTCGAACCCGAACCCGATTTTTTAAACCTAAACCTTAACCTATTCTCAATTCCCTAAACCTATAGCTTATAACCTAAACCTAAACTTATAACCTATAACCTATAACCAAAACCTAAACCTAAAACCAAAATGTATTCTCAAATCCCTAAACCTAAACCTACACCTAGTCCTAATCTCAACTCCCTAACCTAAACCTAAACCTAAACTTGAAAACCCAAACCTAAACCCGATCCTGATTTCCTAAACCTAAACCTTAACCAATTCTCAATTCTCTAAACCTATAGCTTATAACCTAAACCTAAACCTAAACCTATAACCTAAAACCTAAACCTAAACTTAAACCTAAAACCTAAATGTATTCTCAAATCCCTAAACCTAAACCTACACCTAATCCTAATCTCAACTCCTTAACCTAAACATAAACCTAAACTTGAAAACCCAAACCTAAACCCGAACCCGATTTCCTAAACCTAAACCTTAACCTATTCTCAATTCCCTAAATCTATAGCTTATAACCTAAACCAAAACCTAAACCTAAACCTTAACCTATAACCTAAACCTAAACCTAAAATCTAACCTATAACCTAAACCTAAACCTAAAACCTAAATGTATTCTCAAATCCCTAAACCTAAACCTACACCGAATCCTAATCTCAACTCCCTAACCTAAACCTAAACCTAAACTTGAAAACCCTAACCTAAACCCGATCCCGAACCCGAACCCGATTTTCTAAACCTAAACCTTAACCTATTCTTAATTCGCTAAACCTATAGCTTATAACCTAAACCTAAACCTAAAACCTAAATGTATTCTCAAATCCCTAAACCTAAAACTACCCCTAATCCTAATCTCAACTCCCTAACCTAAACCTAAACCTAAACTTGAAAACCCAAACCTAAACCCGATCTCGAACCCGAACCCGATTTCCTAAACCAAAACCTTAACCTAATCTCAATTCGCTAAACCTATAGCATATAACCCAAACCTAAACCTATAACCAAAACCTAAACCTAAAACCAAAATGTATTCTCAAATCCCTAAATCTAAACCTACACCTAATCCTAATCTCAACTCCCTAATCTAAACCTAAATCTAAACTTGAAAACCCAAACCTAAACCCGATCCCGAACCCGATCCTGATTTCCTAAACCTAAACCTTAACCTATTCTCAATTCTCTAAACCTATTGCACATAACCTAAACCTATACCTAAACCTATAACCTAAAACCTAAACCTAAACCTAAACCTAAAACCTAAATGTATTCTCAAATCCCTAAACCTAAACCTACACCTAATCCTAATCTCAACTCCTTAACCTAAACATAAACCTAAACTTGAAAACCCAAACCTAAACCCGATCCCGAACCCGAACTCGAACCCGATTTCCTAAACTTAAACCTTAACCTAATATCAATTCCCTAAACCTATAGCTTATAACCGAAACCTAAACCTAAACCTAAAACTTAACCTATAACCTAAACCTAAACCTAAAACCTAAATGTATTCCCAAATCCCTAAACCTAAACATACACTGAATCCTAATCTCAACTTCTTAACCTAAACCTAAACCTAAACTTGAAAACCCTAACCTAAACCCGATCCCAATCCCGTACCCGATTTCCTAAACCTAAACCTTAACCTATTCTCAATTCACTAAACCTATAGCTTATAACCTAAACCTAAACCTGAAACCTAAATGTATTCTCAAATCCCTAAACCAAAACCTACACCTAATCCTAATCTCAACTCCCTAACCTAAACCTAAACCTAAACTTGAAAACCCAAACCTAAACCTGATCCCGAACCCGAACCCGAACCCGATTTCCTAAACTTAAACCTTAACCTATTCTCAATTCCCTAAACCTATAGCTTAGAACCTAAACCTAAACCTTAACCTATAACTTAAACATAAACCTAAAACCTAAATGTATTCTCAAATCCCTAAACCTAAACCTACACCGAATCCTAATCTCAACTCCCTAACCTAAACCTAAACCTAAATTTGAAAACCCTAACCTAAACCTGATCCCGAACCCGAACCCGATTTCCTAAACCTAAACCTAAACCTATTCTCAATTCGCTAAACCTATAGCTTATAACCTAAACCTAAACCTAAACCTATAACATATAACCTAAATCGAAACCTAAAACCTAAATGTATTCTCAAATCCCTAAACCTAAACCAACACCTAATCATAATCTCAACTCCCTAACCTAAACCTAATCCTAAACTTGAAAACCCAAACCAAAACCCGATCCCGAACCCGAACCCAATTTCCTAAACCTAAACCTTAACCTATTCTCAATTCCCTAAACCTATAGCTTATAACCTAAACCTAAACCTAAACCTAAACCTTAACCCATAACCTAAACCTAAACCTAAAACCTAAATGTATTCTCAAATCCCTAAACCTAAACCTACACCGAATCCTAATCTCAACTCCCTAACCTAAACCTAAACCTAAACTTGAAAACCCTAACCCAAACCCGATCCCGAACCCGAACCCGATTTCTTAAACCTAAACCTTAACCTATTCTCAATTCGCTAAACCTATAGCTTATAACCTAAACCTAAACCTAAACTTATAACCTATAACCTATAACCTAAACCTAAACCTAAAACCTAAATGTATTCTGAAATCCGTAAACCTAAACCTACACCTAATCCTAATCTCAACTCCCTAACCTAAACCTAAACCTAAACCTAAACTTGAAAACCCAAACCTAAACCTGATCCCGAACCCGAACCCGATTTCCTAAACCTAAACCTTAACCTATTCTCAATTCCATAAACCTATAGCTTATAAGCTAAACCTAAACCTAAACCTAAAACTATAACCAAAAACCTAAACCTAAACCTAAACTTAAAACCTAAATGTATTCTCAAAACCCTAAACCTAAACCTACACCTAATCCTAATCTCAACTCCCTAACCTAAACCTAAACATAAACTTGAAAACCCAAACCTAAACCTGATCTCGAACCCGAACCCGATTTCCTAAACCTAAACCTTAACCTATGCTCAATTCCCTAAACCTATAGCTTATAGCCTAAACCTAAACCTATAACCTATAACCTATAACCAAAACCTAAAACCTAAATGTATTCTCAAATCCCTAAACCTAAACCTACACCTAATCCTAATCTCAACACCCTAACCTAAACCTAAACCTTAACTTGAAAACCCAAACCTAAACCCGATCCCGAACCCGATCCCGATTTCCTAAACCTAAACCTTAACCTATTCTCAATTCTCTAAACCTATATCTTATAACCTAAACCTAAACCTAAACCTAAACCTTAACCTTTACCTATAACCTAAACTTAAGACCTAAATGTTTTCTCAAATCCCTAAACCTAAACCTAAACCTAAACCTAAACACCTAATCCTAATCTCAACTCCCTAACCTAAACCTAAACCTAAACTTGAAAACCCAAACCTAAACCCGATCCCGAACCCGAAACCAATTTCCTAAACCTAAACCTTAACCTATTCTCAATTCCTTTAACCTATAGCTTATATCCTTTAACTAAACCTAAACCTAAACCTATAACCTTAACCTAAACCAAAACCTATGACCTAAAACCTTAACCTTTAACCTAACCTTAACCTAAATCTAAAACCTAAACCTTAACCTATAACCTAAAACCTAAATGTATTCTCAAATCCCTAAACTTAAACCTAAACCTAATCCTAATCTCAACTCCCTAACCTAAACCTAAACCAAAACTTGAAAACCCCAACCTAAACCCGATCCCGAACCCGATTTCCTAAACCTAAACCTTAACCTATTCTCAATTCTCTAAACCTATATCTTATAACCTAAACCTAAACCTAAATCTAAATCTTAACCTATAACCTAAACCTAAGACCTAAATGTTTTCTCAAATCCTTAAACCTAAACCTACACCTAATCCTAATCTCAACTCCCTAACCTAAACCTAAACCTAAACTTGAAAATCCAAACCTAAACCCGATCCCAAACTTGAACCCGATTTCCTAAACCTAAACCTTAACCTATTCTCAATTCCCTTAACCTATAGCTTATATCCTTAAACTAAACCTAAACGTAAACATATAACCTTAACCTAAACCAAAACCTATGACCTAAAACCTTAACCTTTAACCTAACCTTAACGTAAACATAAAACCTAAACCTTAACCTATAACCTAAAACCTAAATGTATTCTCAAATCCCTAAACTTAAACCTACACCTAATCCTAATCTCAACTCCCTAACCTAAACCTAAACCTAAACTTGAAAACCCCAATCTAAACCCGATCCCGAACCCGATTTCCTAAACCTAAACCTTAACCTATTCTCAATTCCCTAAACCTTAACCTACCTAAACCTTAACCTATAACCTAACCTAAACCTAAACCTATAACATGCACTTATAACCTAAACCTATAACCTAGACCTAAAACCAAAATGTATTCTCAAATCCTTAAACCTAAACCTACACCTAATCCTAATCTCAACTCCCTAACTTAAACTTAAACCTAAACTTGAAAACCCAAACATAAACCCGATCCCGAACCCAAACCCGATTTCCTAAACCTAAACCTTAACCTTAACCTATTCTCAATTCCCTAAAGCTATAACCTATATACTATAACCTATAACCTAAACTTAAACCTAAACCTAAACTTAAACCTTAACTTAAACCTAAACCTTAACCTATAACCTATAACCTAAACCTAAACCAAAACCTATAACCTAAACCTTAACCTATAACTTATAACCTAAACTTATAACCTATTACCTAACCTAAACCTAAACCTAAACCTAAATGTATTCTCAAATCCCTAAACCTAGTCCTACACCTAATCCTAATCTCAACTCCCTAACCTGAACCTAAACCTAAACTTGAAAACCCAAACCTAAACCTGATCCCTAACCCAAACCCGATTGCTGTAATAATGTAGCCCAATCACATGGCAACAAACAAGAATGTATCCCTTTTAACACATGCCCCTTTTTACAAAGCTTTAATTTTTGTTGATGTTTCTATTAACTTGAAGTGAAACACTTTTTTGAATTATTTGCTTACATTAGTTTTATTTTAATGATCAGTTTTATTTTTAAAAAGTGCCCACTTTTTTGGAGAAGTTTCTGCAATTCATCATGATTCTGAATTATAATGTTTTGTTAGTTGAATATTTTTTTATTAGATGAAAGGCGCAAAAAGGAAAATTGTTGTTGATTTTTTTTTATTTTTTATTTTTTATTTATGATGTTAAACTTATATGTATTTATGCGTGGATGAATGTAATGTGGATAAGATTGTTTATGTTTGGATGGATGTAGTTTATGTTTGGATGAATGTAGTTTATGTTTGGATGGATTTACGTAGTTTGGGTTTAGATGGATGTGAATGTGAATATGATGAAATATATTATATAACAGGTGTATATCAGGAACAATACAATGAAATATATTGTAACAGGTGTATAATGACCGTCTCAAATTTGAAAATGTCCTATTAAGGGACATAAGAGACGGTTGATAGCAGTCCTTTTAAAGGATGGTCCATGACCGTCCTTTAAAGGCTCATAAGAGAGTTGATAGCAGTCCTTTTTAAGGATGGTCCATGACTGTCCTATAAAAGGACAGTCAATGACCGTCCTTTGAAGGCTCATAAGAGACGGTTCATAGCAGTCCTTTTAAAGGACGGTCCATGACCATCCTTTTAAAGGACAGTCCATGGCCATTCTTTGAAGGCTCATAAGAGATGGTCCATGACAGTCCTTTTTAAGGATGGTCCATGGCCATCCTTTGAAGGCTCATAAGAGACGGTCTTTAAGGATGGTCCATGACCATCCTTTTTTTGTCAATAAGAATGACAATTTTCAACCGTCCTTTAAGTAATACGACACGTCAAAATTTGACGGCCCATGCGACGGTCTATGACCTTCCTTTTTGGTCATTTGGGACGGTTTTGGACCGTCCTCTTTTCGCTGTTTTGGCGTAGTGAGTGGCGATGGTTAATTGGAGAAAATATATATATTAATAAATAATAAAAAGAAATAAGTAATAACATGTTGTATTACCAGAGGTTTCTAAAAAGAGAAAGAAAGGGAGTTAATGGTAGGATTTTTATTGTAAAAAGGAACATGAGACGTGGGATGTTATTATGGGCTTTGAGATAGAGAGAGAGAGAGAGAGAGAGAGAGAGAGAGAGAGAGAGAGAGAGAGATGAAGAAAGGATGGAAAAAAAAAAAGGTTTGTTTGGTTTGAAATATTGTTAGATATTTTCAATCTATCTGAAACAGGGGTTTGTCGATGCTATCGATAGATCACTTGATCCCATTAAGCGTCTGTTGATCCCATCGACAAATCACTCAATCATATCGAGAAAATCTCATTTTTTCCGTATGCTCGCTGGACAGATTTTGGGGCATTCTTCAATCCCATCGAATATGGTTTCGATCTCATCAACAAGTCTCAATGGTTGTCGATCCTATCAAAGGTCCCATCGACAGAATTGTGTGATTTTATGGAAGTGTGTATTTTGTTTCCTAATTCGATTGCAACACTATATAAGTGGGTGTAATCAGGATTAGGGTATGTTAAGATGTTCCTAAGGTGTTCTAAAGAAAACTTAAGCTTTTGTAAAGGAATTTTGAGTGTTTTTATTATTGGTAAGTCCATTTATCTCTTATAATTTGTATTTCATAGTTGATTTATTGTTACTTTGTACTGTGGTTTTTTCTCACGAGGATTTTTCCACCTACATTTGTGTGTTATCTGTGCTTTTTTTGTGTTTATGTCTCTCTTATTTGATTCAAATTCAGGATTTACTTCCATGATTTCCAATTAGTGGTATCAGAGCTAATGTTAGGTTTTCGAGTTTGAATTGAAACATGTCGTAAAAGGGATCAAACATGAAGTATGAAACATAAAAGTTTATCACAAAAAACAACTTCGAACTATAGAAGGTGAAGATGAGGGAGGGGTCTTTTAGTTTAGCAAGGGCTACAACATGCACTCATTAGTGTAAAAAAGTGTCCAACATCTATGAGCAATGAAGAGTAAGAAGAGTTGGATGAAAGGGTGAAAACATTGGTCCAACTAATGTCTTTTATAATGTCATTAATCAAAAGACCATCATAAGACTTTGGAAGAAGTTAGATAACTTGTACATGATAAAATCATTATCGAATCATCTGTATCTTAAAAAGTAATTTTATAATTTAAAGATGGCAGAAACCATGGATCTTAATGATCACATCAGTGCTTTTAATCAGCTCCTTTGTAAATTGATGAGTGTGGAAGTGAAGATTGGCGAAGAAGATAAAGGCCTACTTCAGTTGAACTTCTTCTAGATGCTTATGATAGCTTCGTAGACAATATATGCCATGTTAAAGAGACCATTGACATTGAGACTATCATCTTAGCCCTTCATATGAGGGTATTTAAGAAAGAAAGACAATGGCGCATGTTCCTCTATGAATGTGTTAGTAGCTAGGAGAAGGAATTTTAAGTGGGAGAAGGGATACTCGTGATCATGGTCCAAGTCTAAGGGCAAAAGAGAGATCAAGTAATTGAACTGTGGAAGACAATAACATATGAAGAATGATTGTTGGAATCCTAAAGCCCAAAAGGGAGATAAAATAGATGAAGAGCCAAAGGAGGCCAACACAACATAATCAAGTGAGGATGTGGGCATTAGTTATGTTCTGACAACATCCAAATCCAGTTATCTCAATGATGAGTAGATTTTGGATACGGGGGCATCATACTACATGACCTCGCATCGGGATTGATTCACCATATACAATGAGCTTGATAGTGGCCAAGTGTTTATGGGCAATGATGTTGCCTGTAAGGTCGTTGGAATCGGATCGATGTGCATCAGGATATTTGATGGGATGAAATATATTCTGACATATGTGAGACATGCTCCTAACCTATGGAAGAATCTGATCTCTCGGAGAGCTCTCAAGTAATTGGGTGTAAATTCACTACTTTTGATCGTGTACGAAATATTTTAAAGGAGACAATCGTAGTGATAAAGGCACAATAAAGCGATAATGTAACGCCCCGAAAATTGGGGGTCGAGCAAAGCTCAACTCCTGAGATCCGTTGCATCACTTATGCAACATAGATAATGATGATTAAATGTTGTCCATATTAGTGTCTTAAACATGAGTGAGATTACACTAAAACAACATGTCATACTCTAAAGATAATTAAATTAAGCAAGCGGAAGACTGAGATAGATATATAAGGAATATACGTGTTTCACAAACTCCAGAGTATGATTATATAACCGGGTTGAAATTTATGCATGTACTATTTCAAAATTTACAAATATCAAAATATAAATGTCCAACTAATCCATGTATCCCTGTAATCCCATCGAAGAAGCGCGAGGTCTACGTAGACCCGCCCAAGAGCTACATGTAGGAGAATTCCTCCTCTTTATCATAGAAGTCCAACTCCACCTCGTAAGCCGTATAATCATCTGCAACTACAACAGAGTCTGGTTGGTGTTTTAAAACACCATCCTAGAGTGGGAGTGAGTGATCAACTCAGTGGTACTATAAGGCAAAGGTTAACATGTTATCAATTCAATCAAGCAATAATGATAAAGCAATACAACAATTATATCCTAAGTAGTCTTGTTAATGCAAGAATGGTATGCTGTAATGATGCATGCCCTCGCCTGCACTCCCTTAACGACATCATTTCACGATCGTGCATGACAAACTCCCTAAACGTGCGCTTCTTCGCTAAAGCACATGTAATTTGGTGCATGGTCGTGTTAACCGAGTTCTTATTTAGGCTTATTCATATAACAGATTCAGGAAGCTAAGGTACCTCCCTTTATATCTTAACCCAAACAAAGATCCATCTAGGGTCGTCAATCCTAGTTAATCACATACGATAAACAAGTTGTAAGGTATCACCCTTGATGAAAACAGTGGATAGGCAAGTCATGAGTATACACTCGAGACCGCTAAGGGGAGGCTCGTCACCATCAGCGTAGGCCTATTTCATATTGAGGTCACTACGGGAAGGCTCGTCATCTTAGCATAGGCCGACAGCTCGAATACAGTGTCCGATGCCACCATATTAGGCTCACGAGTTTGGGTTGCTCACATGTCACTACAGGGAGGCTCGTCACCCCGGTGTAAGCCGACAACTCGACCACGGTGTCCCATACCACCATGCCCGGCTAATGAGTCTTAGCGGATCATGGTACCAAGGTTGAAACGAGCTTTACATTGGTAAGTGGTACCTTAGATTCAAGCAGTAGCGTCCATACATGGTAAACACACATTAGGTCAATTGGGTTATTTAACAAGTTCGATTGGTACGAGCGCACGCTGAATTAATCGACATGGAGCGCATAAGTACTCTTCGTGGCCTAACCACTGTCGACAATCACCGTATGGCTCAGGTTCATCGAACGTATCCCTTGTGGCGAGACTAGTTCGGCCACTTGATCGGAAAACGTTACCGATTGCCTGGACTAGGTAGTAGTCCCAATCACATTCAAATGCAACATGTGAATACATGCGATAATCATATAGGCATTTAACGAACATTTAAGAATAAATCCCATTTTTGCATTTTAACCAATACATTGAACATGTAATTATACATATGCATTTTCTACATAAATCACGCATTTGAGAATAAAGTTACATGAAGGAATTTATACATATAGCTGAGGTAGTTGAGAATCCTATCTCAACACCCTCATTAAATACAATTCAACAAGCAATTTGTCATTCAGACATTTTATCAAACACTTTGACTACACATTTCAACATACATGAAATAAATTAGTTATAACATATATTAATGCAAATCCTTTCACGAAGGAGTTGTCATATGTACAACAATAATGCAATCTAGATTAATAGTCATGGCAAGCACAAATCATGATTTCGTTTTCATTCAAACATTTCAACAAACACATGGAATGCATTATATTTTCAACATAGTTCATATATGTGTGGTATCTAGAAAACATCATATCTAAGCGCATGTGGCAGTAATCAAGTCAGTCATAAATCATTAACTGACATTGAAAGCCATAAAAACCATAACCTAAACATTTATAGTCTGCACCTTCCCTCGGTACGCCCGTTACGAACTCGGTTCGTACACTACGTTCCCGTATAGAGAACAACGGTACCTAAACATCGAAATAGGTTAGCTATTTCATCAATTCCTCCATTTGGATTCCTAAAATGAAATTAGGGTTAGGATTTCTTACCCAAAACGAAGTTGGAATGGATGGTGTAGCGAAACGGGAGAGATGATTCGATACGTAAAGTGGTGGGCGTGAATCCCAACAACGATCTCCCGAACTCTCACTCTTCTCCTCACTCTTTTCTCTCTTCTCTCTCCTAAGGTTAGAGAAATTCGTATGGGATGAGTGAGGGGTGGGTTAAGGGCCTTATATAGGCTCAAAAGTGGTGTAAATGGCCCTAGGACCATGGTATACTTAGGTTATAGCCAAAAGATGTCTGTTTTTTACAACCGGGGCCCTTAGGAAGGTCTGTTTCTCGCTTAAGTCATGGACCAAGTTACCTGACAATGGATGTATGCCAAGACTGTTTTTATGGTGCGACCCAAACTGATCGACAGTGAAGGACCCGTATCAGATCAACGGTCGTCATTACTCGATCAGGGCTACAAGCATACAGATATAAGCAAGGAAATTTCCCTGATCCACTAGTAAAGTTTGGTTGGAATCTGACGGTATGAAGTCTTCAATTTCACCTGCAAACGAATGACCCAATTCACTTAATTTTTGGTTCAATTTCAAAAGATATTCGCGTTTCTCACACACTTTACTCAGGGCTCTAGTTGTGCGTTTCTGGATATTATTTGGACTCAATTCTCGCGATGGTTGTCAAGCCCTGTAAGGCGGTCATAACCGTATAGTTTAGCGAAGTCGGACTTTCGACACGCGATTCAGGTCCGATATGGAGTTTCAATCTGCTCCTGAGAGCAACTGGGTTTTGAGATTGCTCCTAGGTCTTTAGGTAATGTTGGGTTGGCAATTCTAATAGTTTTGGGTCTTGCAGTTTGTATAGATAGTGGTCCAAGCTAATCCCACTGATTATCTAGTTTAGTACTTAATTAATTTTCATCTAATTTCAAAAGGATTAGGTCCTTAGTGATTTCTACCTAAGGTAGTACTCGGGTTTTTGTACGAATTTTTCCGAGACGTTACAATCTACCCCCCTTAAAGAAAAATTTCGTTCTCGAAATTAGTACCTTTTCGTACTTCTCGAGAATCTGAGGGAGTTCTTATGAACCTCGACTTCTGTTTCCTAAGTAGCCTCTTCCTCAGTGTGGTGAGTCCACAATACCTTCATAAGCGAAATCACTTTACTGCGTAACACCTGTTCCTTCTTATTTAGGATACGTGTTGGTTGTAGTACATAAGTAGCGTCTTCACTCAACTATACCTGCTCCCATTTGATAATATGAGAAGGATCAGGAACGTATTTCTTCAGCATCGATATATGAAATACATTGTGCACGCCTGCTAATGGAGTGGGCAAAGCAAGGCGGTATGCTACCGCACCCACTCAATCTAGAATCTGGAATGGGCCAATGAATCTCGGCGTGAGTTTTCCCTTCTTACCAAATTAAAGGACTCCCTTTATGGGGGAAATCTTAAGAAACACATGGTCCCCAACCTCAAATTCCAACTGTCATCGTCTTGTATTAACGTAACTCTTTTGTCTACTATGTGCCGCAAGAAGTCGATGCCTGATAATGTCGATCTTCTCTGATGTCGCCTGTACTAAATCTGAGTCAATCAAACTCTTCTCACCAACCTTTGCCCAACAATGTGGTACCCGACATAGACGCTCATACAAGGCCTCGTAGGGAGTCATGCCAATGCTCGCTTGAAAGCTGTTGTTATAAGCGAACTCAGCATAGGGAAGATAGTCATCTCAACTGTCCTTGAAATCGAGCACACATGCTCGCAACATGTCTTCTAACACCTGGTTTACCCGTTCCGTCTGCCCATCAGTCTGTGGGTGGAACGCGGTACTGAACTTCAGTTGCACTCCCATTGCTTCCTGGATTCGAGTCCAGAAGATAGACGTAAATCGCGTGTCCCGATCCAACATGATCTCCATAAGAACTTCATACAGCCGTACAACCTTCTTGATGTATAACTTGGCTAAATCGTCTGCTGAGTTTGAGACTTTAATCGGGAGAAAATGAGCCGATTTCGTCAATCGGTCCACAATCACCCAAATGGAGTCATGTCCCTTCCTCGTCTTCGGTAACCTGGAAATGAAATCCATAGATATGAAATCCCATTTCCATTCAGCTATGGGCATGGGCTGAAGTAAACTAGGAGGTCGGCGATGCTCAGCCTTGACCTGTTGGCACATGAGACAACAGGATACATAATCTGCTATGTGGGCCTTCATGTTGTCCCACCAGTACGAACACTTCATGTCTTGATACATCTTCGTACTGTCAGGATGCATTGTCATCTTCGAATTGTGAGTGGCTTCAAGAACTTCCTTCCTCAAGTCATGAAGATTCGGGACGTAAAGGCGGCCACAATATCTCAAACCTCCATCTAAACCAACTCTCCATTCAAAGTCTTCATCATCACTAGCTCATTTTCTCATTTCCATCAACCATTCATCTTCCCTCTAAGCCACAATGATTCGGTCATCGATAAGTGGATGTACATGAATATGTGCGATGCTCTCGAACGGCTCCTCTACTGTAAGCTTCTGTTCAAAGTCTCGCACAAATTCGACCTTGTTCCATTCTTCTATCATTAGCGGACCCGCAAACTCTATTGTCTCCTTGCGGCTCAACGCATCTACCACAGGGTTGGCGTTGCCAGGATGGTAGGAGACCTCAAACTTGAAGTCTTTCAAGGTTTCCATCCATCGTTGTTGCCTCATATTTAAGTCGCTCTGTGTGAATATGTACCTGAGGCTCTTGTGGTCGTAAAAGAGCTTGAACTCCTCTCTGTAGAGGTAATGTCTCCAGAGCTTTAATGTGAAGATGACTGTTGCCAATTCCAGGTCGTGCGTGGGGTAGTTTTCTTCATGTTTCCTCAACTGTCGCAATGCATAGGCAACTATTTTATCTCTTCGCATGAGGACACAACCCAAACCAACACGAGAGGCATCGATATATATGGTATATCTGACCCCTTGCTCTGGCAATACTAGGACAGGTACGGACATCAACTTATCCTTCAGTTCCTGAAAGGCTGCTTCTGCCTTCTCATTCCAAGTAAACTTAAGATCCTTCCGAGTAAGTTGAGACAATGACCTGACTATCTTAGAAAAGTCTCTAATGAATCGACGATAGTAGCCAACCAGTCCTAAGAAACTCCTCACTTCTGTAACTGTACCAGGCTGCTCCCAGTCCTGAACTGCGGTCACCTTAGCAAGGTCCATAATTATTCCTTCCTTTGACATCACATGTCCTAGGAACTTGACTTCTTCTTTCCAGAAGTGTCACTTCTTGTACTGAGCAAACAACTGGTTCTTCCTGAGAGTATCAAAAACTGCTCGCAAGTGCTCTTCATGATCCTTCCTACTCTTGGAGTATATATCCGGATGTCATCTATAAATACGATGACGAATCGGTATAGATACGGCTGAAACACCCGGTTCATAAGGTCCATGAACACGGCTGGTGCATTTGTGAGTCCAAACGACATCACAAGGAACTCGTAGTGCCCAAATTTGGTTTTAAATGTTGTTTTCTGCACGTCTTCATCCCTGACGTGCAATTGGTAATACACTAACTGTAAGTCGATCTTTGAGAACCTTTCAACTGGTCAAACAGATCATCTATCCTGGGTAAAGGATACTTGTTCTTCACTGTCACTTGGTTCAACCTGTGATAATCAATATACAATTGCAGTTATCCGTCCTTCTCCTTCACAAACAATACTTGTGCTCCCCAAGGAGATACACTTGGTCATATGAAACCTGAATCCAATAGATTATCAATCTGTCTCCTCAATTCCTCCATTTCACATGGAGGCATACGATACGTCGGTAGAGAAAATGGGTGTCGCACTAGACACAAGGTCGATAGTAAAGTAGATCTCACGCCAAGGAGGTAGTTCAGGTATCGTCCTGAACACGTCTGTGAAATCTTGGATTACATGCGTGTCCCCAAGTGTCAGACCATCAACATTCTCTAGCAAGGTTGCATAACAACTAATGCAGTAGTACCTACTGACCTGAACTAGGAAAGTAAAGGTCGTGCCCTCCATTCAATGGGTTGTCACCAATCTACTATCGCAATCGATCTCTGCCTTCATCTTGGTGAGCTAATCCATACTGAGGATGACATCGTAATGACATAGTGGGGCAACAATCAGGTCAACGAGTATCGTTCTGCTTCCTAAGTCTATCGAGCAACCCTTACAAATCTTGGTAGTGTCTGAGAAGGTCCTTGTGGTGGTAAGGAGTCTCACCCCAACCATAGGAGTAGTTTCCAATACTAGTCGCTTGACTGTTGCGCATGATATTATCGAGATAGTGGACTCGGTGTCCATCAATAGGAAGACTAGTGTACCTTGGATATTTGTTGTGACTTTGAAAGCCAATGGTGTTGCGGTTGCTGTCTCGGACGCCTCAGTTGCAAGTGAGTACAGACAAACTTGTTGAGGATGATTCGGTTGCGCTGTCATAGGCCGTTGAGGTGGCCTACTATGAGGTACATTAGGCCTGTAAAAAGGCTGTACTAGCGGTGCTAAACGTAGAGGTGGAGTCGAGATAGCTTGAGGAAGCTGGTAGTTGGTATTCTAAGGCGGCGAGAAGTCATTGTCCGTCATCTTGGTAAAGCAATAAGTATCTATATGACAAAACCTCTTACAATAGGTGCACCACAAATCTGATTGCCTCAGCTGCGTCGGTGGAGCCGTATGTTTAGGAAGTGAATTTGCACGTGGCCTCTTGTCGAGGAACGGTCTATTTGGCAAATCAAGTCGAGGCCTCGGACCTATGGGTACACATGTACGGGATAGTCTATCCCCATCCTGCTCAACCCGCAGGGACATGTTCACTAGCTCATCATAGTTGAGAATACTAGCGCAACACATCTTCGTACGTATCTCAAGCCGCAGACCCTTAGAAAATCGTCACATTCGCATCGGCTCGTCTGCTAGTATCAAAAGAGTATATCTAGCCAGCTCCGTGAACCTGTTCTCGTACTCGGCTACGGTCATCCCTCCCTGTCGGAGGAGAAGGAACTCACCCTCTTTTCATTATGGTAAGTGAAGGGGAAGTACTTCCCATGGAAGCGTGTCTCAAATGCATTACAGGTCCACACGTGATCTACAGGAACTGTCCGTAAGATGTTGTCCCACCATAGACTAACCTCCTTCTCGAACATATAGGTGACTAGTTCAACCTATTCTGCCTCAATGCAATGCAGCAGCTTTAGCATCTTAGAGATACGATCTAACCAGTATTCGGCCTCTTCGGGTTTGTGAGTACCTGCAAAAGTGAGAGGTCAGAAATGCTGGAAGCGCTCAAATAGACCACTGGTATTCATGTTTCCAACAGGCTGCACAAGTGGTGCAGGCGGGACCATATTCATGTTTTGGGCAAGGCCCCTGCAATTGTGATCCAAATTTGTTGTTGTTGCTGCATTAAGAGCATCATCTGCTCCAATCTATTAGGGGGAGGAGCCGCCTGAGGCATGTGTGGTGTCGAGGTAGGCGCACGGTTCTGTTTTAGGACTGGTGGTGCAATAGGTGTTAGCCCATTTGTGGGGCCAGTGGCTGGCTGAGAATCCGGTATAGTCTCAAAATTCGGGCCCAAACTGGGGTCCATCTGGCTATCGTTTAGGGGAGGTGCCCCATCAAACGATCCACCAAGTGCAAGACTTGTCATATTCCGAGTGTTTTTCGGAGGCGTTCCCTATACACAACATAGGGTACAACACGTGTAAGATTTAGGATAACAACACTCAATTTCTTAAGCATTCTACACATTCCTATTCAAAAGAAGCTTCATGCATTTCATTACTCAAAATTGTCACAATACATGAGATATAGTATTACATGGATTATGACAGAAGATGCATGTGAGCTAACATAGTAAAAGTTCCACACCAACTATTCTAACATATACTAAGCCTACCAAGGCTATTACTTAGAAAGCAAGCAACAAGGAAAACCAAAAGACAACCATAACCCATAGCTAGTCCTCTGACGTAGGCGATGGTGGAGGCACACCCTTATCCTGCATATAACACAGGAGGGACTTTATGGTGCAAGACATCTTCTTAAATTTCTTCTTTAGGTAAGCCTGATTCTCCTCAAGCTTTTATTTCACTTCAGCCTGGGTCTCTCTGACCTCCTGTCTCAGGGCGGCCTGGCTCTCTTCAATCTGAGCCAAACGGGCTTTCATGGCGGCCCGATCACGGCGGTACTCATGTGTAGCAGGAGGAGGTCTCCCATTAGAATCACGAGACTCCTCTTCATCACTCCCCTTTTCTTCATCGCTCCCTCCTTCACTGCCTTCTTCACCTTCACCTTCTTCCTCTCCACCACTTCCATTTTCCTCTTCACTTTCTTCCTCTATCTCATCTCCATCTTCATCAAGACGAGCTTGGCGCTATCGCGGCCCAATTCCCATGTTATTAAGTGTAGTGTCATTAATAAAGTGGATCAGCGCAAGCTGATCTATGTTAAGCCTGTAGCCAAAATTACGTGCAATCTTGCATATAAGTCAGCCAAATAAGAGTGAATCATCTCTCATAACAGCGACTATGGTTTCCCGCCTTCCCATGGGGATAGTGAACTGTAGAGGCTCCAGTAATGGATCCCGTATGTGCGCATAAAAGGCTCGGACAGTACTTTCACACGCATGAGACTAGCCTTCAAATATGGGACCCCACCCAGAATCCAATAAGAGGTCCATCACCGAATATAGCCCAAATAGCTTTTCGTCAACATGTGCTTCAAACACAACTTTACGGCCTTGAAACCTACCATGACTGATGCCCGGCGGTAGAGATCTTTCAAGTGAAATTTGTAGATCGAGATCCCGCTTCGTCCTTAGCTCTCGCTCTACGCTAGCGCTAGCCTCGGCGTTTGTCTGCTTCCTCGAACGGGTAGGGTGGGCAGGCCCGGCTTCATCCGCAGACTCTCTCTTCTTTCCCATGAGGGAAAGGAGTGCGGAGATGGAGAAGATAGTGGTAACTAGCTCAAAAAGAGCCATGGGAGTGAAGAAACTTGAAGAGTGTGATGGGTGTGTAGGTTTTGGGGTTTATGAGACACAAAGGTGGATTTGTGTACTTAAATGAGAAGAAATAAGAGAAGTAGGGAGTAGTAAGAGAGTCTTTTGAGGAAATGGTGGAAGGTGGGTGTGTATTATAGAAGAAGAAGGTTCAAGTATGGAATGAAGATAGGAGAGGGAAAATGGATTTTTTTAGGGTTTAGAGGGGTTGGAAACTTGAAAATGGGGGAGAATAGGGGAAAATGGAATGAAATAAGGTGGCCCACACATGGACGGACCCCACATACATGGCGGCGTGCCCACCGCGGCCCGCTAGAGGTGGGCACTGCGCGGTGTGGTCCCTTGGACAGGTGGCGGTGGCCTCCCCCCCCCCCCCTCGAGGTGTTGAAATGGTGCGGGGGACTCCCGGGTCCCCCCCCCCCCCCCCCCCCGGTTTTGTGTGGTTTAGGCCCCCATGTCCGTTTGAGGCGGTTTCGTATCCCATCGTGCACATATTCACGCCTTTTGACATGATTTAAGTTTGGTGTTCGTCGAATAAAAACTTAAACCCATCATTTGACGGTCTAAAAAGGAATTGAGATTGTTTCATGTGATCTCAAACTCATACGGGGTGCATTTCAGCTGTCAGTGAACTTAGAATCCTACGTTCGTTTCTACATTTCATCACCCCCGCCTAATTCAAAGTACATCAGTGTGCGTCGTGTTACCATAACTTAGGTCTATATTAATCCAAATCATGCTTTGATACCAACTTGTAATGCCCCAAAAATCGGGGGTCGAGCAAAGCTCAACTCCCGAGATCCGTCGCATCACTGATGCAACATAGATAATGATGATTAAATGTTGTCCATATTAGTGTCTTAAACATGAGTGGGATTACATGAAAATAGCATATCATACTCCAGAGATAATTAAATTAAGCAAGCGGAAGACTGAGATAGATATATAAGGTATATACGTGTTTCACAACCTCAAGAGTATGATCATATAACCAGGCTGAAATTTATATATGTATTGTTTCAAAATTTACAAATATCAAAATATAAATGTCCAACTAATTCATGTATCCCTGTAATCCCATCGAAGCAGCGCGAGGTCTACGTAGACCCACCCGAGAGCTACATGTAGGAGAATTCTTCCTCTTCGTCATAGAAGTCCGGCTCTGCCTCGTAAGCCGTATCATGATCTGCAACTACAACAGAGTCTGGTTGGTGTTTTAAAATACTGTCCCAGAGTGGGAGTGAGTGATCAGCTCAATGGTACTATAAGGCAAAGGTTAACATGTTATCAATTCAGTCAAGCAGTAATGATAAAGCAATACAACAATCATATCCTAAGTACTCTTATTATTACAGGAATGGTATGATGTAATGATGCATGCCCTCGCCTGCACTCCCTCAGTGACATTATCTCACGATCGCGTATGATAAACTCCCTAAACGTGCCATTCCTCGCCAAAGCACATGCAATGTGGTGCATGGTCGTGTTAATCGAGTTCTTATTTAGGCTTATTCATACAACATATTCGGGAAGCTAAGGTACCTCCCTTTATATCATTAACCCAAACAAAGATCCATATAGGGTCGTCAATCTTAGTTAATCACATATGATAGGCAAGTACTAGGGCATCACCACTGATGAAAACAGTGGATAAACAAGTTCGTGAGTATACACTTGAGGCCGCTACGGGGAGGCTTGTCACCATCAGTGTAGGTCTATTTTATACTCGAGGTCACTACGGGAAGGCTCGTCACCTTAGCATCGGCCAACAGCTCGAATACAGTATCCCATACCACCATATTCGGCTCACGAGTTTGGGTTGCTCACTGGTCACTACGGGGAGGCTCGTCACCCCAGCGTAGGCCAACAGCTCGACTACAGTGTCCCATACCACCATGCCCAGCTCATAAGTCTTAGCGAATCATGGTACCAAGGTTGAAATGGGTTTGACATTGGTAAGTGGTACCTTAGATTCAAGCAGTAGCGTCCATACATGGTAAACACACATTAGGCTAATCGGGTTATTTGACAAGTTCGATTGGTATGAGTGCATGCTAAATTAATCGACATGGAGCGCATAAGCACTCCTCGTGGCCTAACCAATGTAAAGAATTACCGTACAGCTCAGATTCATCGAACATATCACTTGTGGCGAGACCAGTTCAGCCACTTGAGCGAAAACTGTTACCGATTGCCTGGACTAGGTAGTAGTCTCAATCACACTCAAATGCAACATGTGGATACATGTGATAATCATATAGGCATTTAACGAACATTTCATAAATAAATCCCATTTGAGCATTTTAACCAATACATTGAACATGTAATTATACATATGCATTTTCTACATAAATCACACATTTGAGAAAAAAGTTACATGAAGAAATTTATACATATAGCTGAGGTAGTTGAGAATCTGAAAAGGACACGTTATATGTCCTAGATGGGGAGTGAATAGGACTGTGCCAAATTAAAATTTAACAGCAGAATTGAAGTATGATAACCTTATAAAAATAAAGAACAATACTTTAAATAAATCAAAGGCTGAAATGTAAAGCAATCTTAAATAAAGAGCTTGATACTAACATTCTTCTAAGGACAACCTTTGCACCATAAAAACTAAGGGTTTATGACAGGACAACCTTACTAGAATTCGTTGAATATCAAAAACTCAAACAAAAAGGAATTAGCAAGAAATAAATTCTAAACTATTACAACATTCCCCACTTTACTTGAAATGTAAAGATTATAACATTCACAACCACATATACATTCCACAAATCTGAATGATCAAAGTGTAACAACCCGGATTTTTCCAACCTGGAATTAGACGTCCTTCGGCAATGGGTCGATCCTAGCACCATATTAATTTGTCAGAACTCAATCCCATAGTCTAAAATCGCTTCTTAACCTATTTCCTTCACAAATCCCACCCTTCACCACCTTGCTCTTTCAATCTTTTTAAGTACTTTCATCCTAGATACTAACTTAAACTAGCTAAGTAGTATAACTTGGATCACTTTATATACAAACTACAAAGGACTAAGTACTACTTTAGACAGAAATTACTCAGGACTAAATCCTTTAAAAATTAGATGAGAATTAACAGTGTTAAACTACAGTGCCTGTGAAATTAGCACCAATCACTTTAAATACAATCTGTAAGACCCAAAACTTGTAGAATCATTGACGCTGGGTTACCCTAAAATCTAGGATCAATCTCATTACCCGACTGCTCTCGGGAGCACATGAAAACTCCGTATCAGATCTGGACTGCACGTCGGAAGTCCGAATAACACGAGGTTAAGGAATTAGGACCGCCTTTCTGGGCTTGACAACCATCTCGGAAATCAAATCCAGATAGTGTCCCAGCGCTATTCGCTTGAGCTCGGAGTGAAGAGTGTGAGAAATGTGAAATTAATTCAAAATAAAATATCTTGAATAGTAATCTGGCACGTGTTGCTTGCGGATCAGTTTTAAGCAACCAGATCGTCAGAATCATACCAAATTACACCCTCGGATCAGGAGAAATTTCATACACATTTACATCTACTCGGAATCTCCGATCGAGATCCGCAACACATGATCTGGAATCCCGACCGAAACAAAAATATAACTAAATATAAATCCAGTGTTAGTGAGCTTAAGTCTGACCTTTGGCTCAAGGAGGCCCGCAAGAAGTCTTCCGTTAAGCTGAAACTGACCCGCTTTGGTTATAACCTAAGTATACTTTGACTAGAGTCTATTTCGGTGACTTTTTAGACTATATAAGGACCTTAAACCCTCTCATATTGCAGCCATACGAATTTGAGATTTGAGAGAGAGAAAAGAGAGAGAAAGTGTGAGAGTTGTGGGAGGATCTCCCTGTCATGCTTCCCTGCCGTTATGCAAGCACAACCACCTCATTCTCATCGCTTTTCCGGCAATTCAGACATCGTTTCTAGGTAAGAAACCCTAACCCTAATCTGTTTTGGGGTTGTATAGGTTGTAGGTTATGAAATAGCTAACCTATTTTGTTCTCTAGGTTGCCAAACAGCTGTATACGAAAGCTTAGCAAACCTATCAACTCCGTTATGATTCTACGACAAAAGGTGCGGACTTTAGGTGTATAGGTTATGGTTTTCAATGCTTTCAATGTCAGATAATTATATATTCATGATCGGCATGCAATTGCACATGTACAAAGTGCTGTCTGTTTTCCGTTTCGATTAAAGATGAAAAATATGGAATTCTACATACTCTAGGTATTTGTAGAAAGTACCGTATACGTACAAATTTTGGAAATGTGTTTGACATGATTAATTGTTGTATGAATATATTATATATGGATAAATTACTTGTTTGGCGAAAGGACTCGCCCCAATACATGTTTTGCTTATATACACTATGTATGTTGAAATTGTGTATTCTAGAAAGTACTGTATACGTACAAATTTTGAAGATGTATTTGCCATGATTATTTGTTGTATGAATATATTATACATGGATAAAATACTTTCTTGGCGAAAGGATAGCCCTAATACATGTTTTGCTAACATACATCATGTATGTTGTAATAGTGTATTCTAAGTGTTTGTGAAAATGGCTGAATGAGTATAGAATTCTCATTCGTGCTCGCCATGACTAATTGTCATGGATATATGGTTATTGTATTGGCGGAACCCCTTTGACGAAAGGATTTTCCCTGAATCAAGCCACGGCCACTATACGCTATATATGTTGAAATGTGTAGCCCAAGTGTTTGTGAAAATGTTCAAATGAATATGGAACTTGGATTCCTACTTTCCATGACTATCCGTCGTGGGTGTACACGTGTTATAATTGGGGCAACTCCCTAGTGAAAGGATTTCGCCTAATACTTATGTGAACAACATATGTCATGCATGTTGATGTATGTAGTCTAAGTGTTTATTGAAATGTTTGAATGAGTAGTAGTTAGTAAATTGTAATGTATAAGGGTGCTGAGATATGATTCTCAACTCCTTTAACTATGTGTATGATTTCCTTGTATAGCTGTGTGATTAGGAATTGAATATGTACAAACTCATGCTTGTGTTGTGTTTCATAACATGCTCAACTAATTTGTATTTTTTTATCTATGTAATGCATATTCTTAAATTCATGTTTACGTTGTATGATCCGTCATGGGTGATGGGGGAGTGGAGCAACGAGTGCGTGCAACAGCCCTGGCAGCCTTAAACGGATAATACCAGACTTTGATTGTATTATTTGAATCTTGATCCATTACTGCTTTACCTATCTGTAATTAAATGTGATTGGGGCTATTGTATAGTTCAGGCAGTCGGTAACAGGATCGAATTCGTGGCTGAGTTTCAGTTGCCACGTTAGATGTGTTCGACGAACCCGAGTCGTACTTCGGTTGGCCATAGTGGTTGGCCACACGAAGTGCTTATGCACTTCATATCCTTCAACTTGTTGTGCGCTCGAGCTAGCCGAGCTCGTCAAGTAACCCGATCTGTCTTATATATGTTCATCATGTTTGGATGCTACTGCTTGAACCTAGAGTACCAAACTTACCAGTGAAATCCCTTTTAACTATGGTACCTCGATCCGCTAAGACTCATGAGCCGGGCATGGTGGTATGGGACACTGTAGTCGAGCTGTCGGCCTACACTGGGGCCACGTGCCTCCCCATAGTGACCAGTGAGCAACCAGACTCGTGAACTAATTATGGTGGTATGGGACACTATATTCGTGCTGTCGACCTACATTGATAAGGTGATGGGGGAGTGGTGCAACGAATGCGAGCAACAGCCCTGGCAGCCCTTTGTAGTGACCTCGAGCATACTCTGAATTGCGGTGAGGCGACGAGTTTTGCCGCAGTGTATAGAGTATGAACTAGGCCTGTTTCTGTATAGTGATGAATCGTTAAAGAGGTGATGGGGGAATGGTAGTGCGTAACAGCCCTGACAGCCTCTACAGTGACCTAGAAAATACACCATCGTCTGAGATTAACTAAGACTGACGACCCTAGAATGGATCTTGTTTGGGAATGATACAAGGGAGGTACCTTCGTTTCCCAATACTGCTGTTTGAAATGGACTAATAATTACTCTGTAATCATGCTCATCATCGCACTGCATGTGCCTAGTAGATGTGGAGCACTGAGGGATGAACGCATTCGCGAACGTAAGATGGTGTTGCATGAGGGTGGTTTGGCAAGGGCATACATCATATCATTTCATACTTGCATTAAATAAGAGTAGTTAGAATTTTTTGATTTTACTGCTTTATCATTACTGCTTGACTAAATTGATAACATGTTAACCTATGCTTTACTGTTCCACTGAGTTGATCACTCACTCCCACGTTATGGGACGGTGTTGTACACACCAACCAGATTTGTTGAGTTTCAGGTGATGGCGATGCTTATGAAGCAGAGCCGGACTACTATGATGTGGAGGAGTTCTCCTACTTGTAACTCTCTGACAGGTTTATGAAGACCTGTTATTGTATTGACGGGGCTATGGTACTTGGGATAGAAGACATTACACTTATACATTTAGTATATTTTAGAAATGTACTTGAAATTTATTAACCTGGTAATGTTATCACACTCTGGAGACTGACCATAGTTTTTATATATTTTATATATCTATCACAGTCTTTCGCTTGCAATTTAACTGTCTCTGGAGTATGATATGCTGTTTTGGCTTAATCTCACTCATGTTCAATACACTAATGCAGACAAAATTTAATCATCATTATCTATGTTGCATAAGTGATGTTCTGGAACTCGGGTGTTGAGTTATGCTCGACCCCCAATTTTTCAGGATGTTACAGTTGGTATCAGAGCATGATTTGGATTAAACCGGACTTGGATTATGGTCGCACGATGTACATTGACGCACTCTGACTTAGGAGAGAGCGACGGAACGTAGAAACCGACTTAGAATTTTCCAAATTCGCCGAACGGCGAAACCAAACGAAATCGACCGCTGAGATTGGGCCCGTACACACCCATGATCACGCGAAGCGATCCCGAATCACTTCTAGGCCGTCAGTCGACGGGTTTGAGTCGTTCCCTAGAAACGAATGTCCTTAGGTTATGGGTCAACCACAACACCTTACACTTCATCTCAAAACCCAAAACTTCTTTTATCCAATTCCTTCAAATTCTTTCCTTTCACCACCTCATTCTTCAACTTTTTATAAGTCCTTTCATACTAGACATAAATGCTAATGTATAAATGATGAAGAATAATACTTAAACAAAAATTTGCTATAAATAGTAAATATATGTAGAAATTGGACTTTTGACCATTCAAATTATAGAATCTCGTGAAATAAATAGGTTAGATGTATAGAAGAGCGTCTCTTACCCTAAAATCATATATTACATGTCTAATAAAATTATTTTAGTTTGTAATTTGGCCCTGATACGGCTCAAAACGGAGTCGGGGGCCAAACAAAGCACCTCTGAGGGGACCCAGGGTGGGCCCCATACCTTTTTGGGGCCTAGGGGACTGGAGGAACACGCCCATGGGGCTCCCCTTTGAAAACCATAAAATTTTTCGGCGAGGCCCTCGCCGGTTTTTTTGCTAGGCCGAGCCTGCCGTCCGGGCCAATCGTGTTTGGGGGCTAGGGGAACCCCCTGGTATATGGGCCATCTACTAAAACCCTCCAAACTAGTACCTCCTTTACAAATTCTACCTCCAAGCTCTTCATTTCTTGCAAAAGTGTTATTTTCTCTCCCAAACCTCCACTCCAATAGCTTAATCCGTCATTTTCAGTCATCACCCATCCAATCCACCGTTCACAGAAGTACCTACGCCCTCCCCTCTTCATTTCCTCTCATTTGGACTCCCACACCCCCCATTTGAAGCTCAAAATCGGGCAAGCCCTCTAACCCATCCATTTTCTTCATTTTTCTTTCTTTACTCCTTGTCAGTTGGGCCTCTACAACCCCTTATGAGAACCAAATCTATGGAGAACCAAAACTCCTGCCCCTTTTCTCCCTTTAGGGTCCGTTCGGCCAAACTGCATTAGGTGAGTTAGGTGGATAGAATTGTAAAAGTAATAATGACTGTATGTGTAAGATATGGTTCCTAGGTTGGGTGTATCTCATGTTTTCCAATGCCATGTTTGGAATGTATGCAATAAAAAGTATATCCCGGGTTTTCCTCTTACACTTAGAAATTTCGATTCCTGGGATTTGGAAATCCCATCTCACACTTTCCAACCCAAGGCTCATTTTCTAAAGCCTATAAAATTTATTTTGATCCCACCCACCCTCCTACTAACCATGTCACACCCATTCCCGAGGTAGGATTAGTAATGCGGTCCCATTTAATACAACTTAAGACCACTGGCCAAATAGTGTTGAAGTGATAAAGTCCCTTGATATACATTAACCCACCACACTCTGATAGCTTAAGCTTTTAGAGTAAATGGTTGTTTGACAAATAGGCCCATAGATTTTAGACCTAGAGTAGTGCTTCGACAGACCTGACAGTATAGGAAATCCAACCAATTAAGAACGTGAACTCTAGAACCCCCTTAGTTGGTTTGAGCATATGTGAAGTGCTCGAGTGTAGCTACATTCATGTTCGGGCAACTCAATTCCAAATAAACAAACAAATAATTTCCTTTATTAAAAATGGTGTAAAATCATCTAGTATATAAGAATAGACTTTGGATTATACCTAGAGGAAACTTCTATATCCCTTGGATTTAATGATAGGTCAAATCTATACACCCCTTAGAATCGTCTTCTCAAGGACTTAGTACAATCGGGAACACGGAGTAGAGAAACTACATATAAGCGAGGTACTCGCGGTCTGAATCGAATTCTCAATCCTGGTAGTGACCAATGAACTCTATGCTCTGATCAGGCAGAAGGTCGGGATTAACTAGGATTAACAATTGATACGATACATTTTTTGTCCTCATGAGGCAGAAGATCTATGTATCCGGCTTAGACCCACTACACAACTTTCTTCCGTGTTAGTCGAACCACTTACAACCAAAAGTTTATAACTTCGTCTTTGAAAAGTATTAGGAGTATATAGCTGATAGCGACTTTGTCTTTTAGGCCCAAGGAATTACCCAAATGGGCAACAAATAGTTAGGAATTAGGTCCCACATTACATGTCATATCAGCATACATTTTGTGCATATGAACATAGACAGATAGCCTGCCTGTTAGGCTTGACATGAGTATATAAGGTAGGTCGGGACCGTGATGATATTCCTCCTTTGGTAGACTTAGGCATCTAGCCTTAAACTCACACCTGCCCCTGAAATCAACCACATTACCCATCATTTTTAGCTCCTTTCGATACCCATAGGTATCATTGCCATAGTACACATCGTCGATGAAAGGCAGACCAATGTATTTCCCATTTCATGTCAAGGATATGTTATAAATTACACCTTGTTCCGACATAAGGACCAAGACATAGCTCTTGAGCCTTCAGGGTGAAAATAAAATTTTAAGGGGGGTAGAACATTATGAGCCCACTCTAGTTAGGTCGGCTAATACACCTCTTTGATTTGGGTAGCGCAGCGAAAGCGTGGTGGACCCTACCCCACTGGCTTAGGATCGAAACGGTGCTCATTGAATACGAACATTATAGAAGCCCTAGCCTGTCCTACTATGAGAAACCGTTTTAGGATGATCCAGTAAGATTTGATTCACCATTTCCTTGGACATAGATAATAACGAGGACTCTCTTGGACTAAGACCTAAAGGGCAACCTTAGAAATAGACAATTTGAACCTTTCAATGATGGACATTTCCTACGTTTTTAGAGTGATCGGACTACGGAGTTACTGACATCTACAACTGCGAAGTTTTCGCGGCTTGACCCAATTCCCAATCCTGGGTGACTACCGATAGACTCTCTACTGACGAGCAGACGACCAGGATCCACCAGGATTCGGAAGGGATACGATGAGCTTCCTACCCTGGCCCGGTATATGATCAATGTATCCGGATCAAGCCCATTATAGCCGTCTCTCCGTGTCGGTCAAACAATGAAAACAACTATCTTACTCTAAATATTTGGGGATTGTCGTCAAGACTCTAAATAGGTAAAGAAATAAATTGTAGCAAACCATCAGGGTATGAGAAATGGATAAAGAATTAAGTTTTAAGGGGGGTAGACTAAAATGAACCAGGCTAGTATATACCCTACCATGCGTAGGAACTCGAAATCAATAAAACTTAAGCAAAAGAAATAATTAAATCTTCCCTTATTACCCTTAGACAATTTCGGGGACGAAATTTTGTTTTAAGGGGGGTAGATTGTTACAGCCCGGATTTTTCCCAACCTGGAATTAGACGTCCTTAGGCAATGGGTCAATCTTAGCACTTTATTAACTTGTTAGAACTCAATCCCACAATCTAAAATCGCTTCTTAAACTATTTCCTTCACAAATCCCACCCTTCACCACCTTGCTCTTTCAATCTTTCTAAGTACTTTCATCCTAGACACTAACTTAAACTAGCTAAGTAGTATAACTTGGATCACTTTATATACAAACTACAAAGGACTAAGTACCACCTCAGACAGAAATTACTCAGGACTAAATCCTTTAGAAATTAAACGAGAATTAGCCAGTGTTAAACTAGAGTGCCTGTGAAATTAGCACCAATCACTTTAAATACGATCTGCAAGACCCAAAACTTGTAGAATCATTGACGCTAGGTTACCCTAAAATCTAGGATCAATCTCATTACCCGACTGCTCTCGGGAGCACATGGAAACTACGTATCAGATCTGGACCGCACATCGGAAGTCCGAATAACACGAGGTTAAGGAATTAGGACCGCCTTGCTGGGCTTGACAACCACCTCGAAAATCAAATCCAGATAGTGTCCCAG
This sequence comes from Magnolia officinalis, assembly GCA_021015155.1. Classification (NCBI taxonomy): domain Eukaryota; kingdom Viridiplantae; phylum Streptophyta; class Magnoliopsida; order Magnoliales; family Magnoliaceae; genus Magnolia; species Magnolia officinalis. The sequence goes on from JAJHSJ010000012.1 coordinate 53,973,379, forward strand.
CGCTATTCGCTTGAGCTCGGAGTGAAGAGTGTGAGAAATGTGAAATTAATTCAAAATAAAATATCTTGAATAGTAATCTGGCACGTGTTGCTTGCGGATCAGTTTTAAGTAACCAGACCGTCAGAATCATACCAAATTACACCCTCGGATCAGGAGAAATTTCATACACATTATACATGTACTCGGAATCTCCGATCGAGATCCGCTGACCGTTGAACTGAAACTGGTCCGCCACGCGTGATCTGGAATCCCGAAAAAAAACTTAATTAAACGTAAATCCAGTGTTAGTGAGCTTAAGTCGACCTTTGGCTCAAGGAGGCCCGCCAGAAGTCTCCGTTGAGCTGAAACTGACCCGCTTTGGTTATAACCTAAGTATACTTTGACCTGGAGTCTATTTCGGTGAGTTTTTAAACTATATAAGGACCTTAAACCCCCTCTCATTGCAGCCATAGGAATTTGAGATTTGAGAGAGAGAAAAGAGAGAGAAAGTGTGAGAGTTGTGGGAGGATCTCCCTATCATGCTTCCCTGCCGTTATGCAAGCACAACCACCTCATTTTCATCGCTTTCCCGGCGATTCCGATATCGTTTCTAGGTAAGAAACCCTAACCCTAATCTGTTTTGGGGTTGTATAGGTTTTAGGTTATGAAATAGCTAACCTATTTCGGTCTCTAGGTTGCCAAACTGCTGTATACGAAAGCTTAGCAAACCTATCGACTCCGTTACGATTCTACGACAAAAGGTGCGGACTTTAGGTGTATAGGTTATGGTTTTCAACGCTTTCAATGTCAGATAATGATAGATTCATGATCTGCATGCAATTGCACATGTACAAAGTGCTGTCTGTTTTCCGTTTCGATTAAAGATGAAAAATATGGAATTCTACATACTCTAGGTATTTGTAGAAAGTATTGTATACGTACAAATTTTGCAAATGTGTTTGACATGATTAATTGTTGTATGAATATATTATATATGGATAAATTACTTGTTTGGTGAAATGACTCGCCCTAATACATGTTTTGCTTCTATACACTATGTATGTTGAAATTGTGTATTCTAGAAAGTACCGTATACGTACAAATTTTGAAGATGTATTTGCCATGATTATTTGCTGTATGAATATATTATACATGGATAAAATACTTTCTTGGCGAAAGGATAGCCCTAATACATGTTTTGCTAACATACATCACGTATGTTGTAATAGTGTATTCTAAGTGTTTGTGAAAATAGCTGAATGAGTATAAAATTCTCATTCGTACTTGCCATGACTAATTGTCATGGATATATGGTTATTGTATTGGCGGTACCCCTTTGACGAAAGGATTTGCCCTGAATCATGCCACGGCCACTATACGCTATATATGTTGAAATGTGTAGCCCAAGTGTTTGTGAAAATGTTCAAATGAATATGGAACTTGGATTCCTACTTTCCATGACTATCCGTCGTGGGTGTACACGTGTTATGATTGGGGCAACTCCCTAGTGAAAGGATTTGGCCTAATACTTATGTGAACAACATATGCCATGCATGTTGATGTATGTAGTCTAAGTGTTTGTTGAAATGTTTGAATGAGTAGTAGTTAGTAAATTGTAATGTATAAGGGTGCTGAGATATGATTCTCAACTCCTTTAACTATGTGTATGATTTCCTTGTATAGCTGTGTGATTAGGAATTGAATATGTACAAACTCATGCTTGTGTTGTGTTTCATAACATGCTCAACTGATTGTATGATTTTATCTATGTAATGCATATGCTTAAATTCATGTTTACGTTGTATGATCCGTCATGGGTGATGGGGGTATGGAGCAACGAGTGCGTGCAACAGCCCTGGCAGCCCTAAACGGATAATACCAGACTTTGATATTATGATTTGAATCTTGATCCATTACTGCTTTACCTATCTGCAATTGAATGTGATTGGGGCTATTGTATAGTCCAGGCAGTCGGTAACATGATCGAATTCGTGGCTGAGTTTCAGTTGTCACGTGAGATGTGTTCGATGAACCCGAGTCGTACTTCGGTTGGCGATAGTGGTTGGCCACACGAAGTGCTTATGCGCTTCATATCGTTCAACTTGTTGTGCACTCGAGCTAGCCGAGCTCGTCAAGTAACCTGATCTGTCTTATGTATGTTCACCATGTTTGGACGCTACTGTTTGAACGTAGGGTACCAAACTTACCAGTGAAATCCCTTTTAACCATGGTACCTCGATCCGCTAAGACTCATGAGCCGGGCATGGTGGTATGGGACACCGTGGTCGAACTGTCGGCCTACGCTGGGGCTACGTGCCTCCCCGTAGTGACCAGTGAGCAACCGAACTCATGAGCCGATTATGGTGGTATGGGACACTATATTTGTGCTGTCGGCCTACATTGATAAGGTGATGGGGAAGTGGTGCAACAAATGCGAGCAACAGCCCTGACAGCCCTTTGTAGTGACCTCGAGTACACTCTGAATTACGATGAGGCGACGAGTTTTGCCGCAGTGTATAGAGTATGAACTAGGCCTATTTCTGTATAGTGATGAATCGTTAAAGAGGTGGTGGGGGAGTGGTGTAACCTTTGTGTGTAACATCCCTGACATCCTCTGCAGTGACCTAGAAAACACACCATCGTCTGAGATTAACTAGGACTGACGACCCTAGAATGGATCATGTTTGGGAATGATACAAGGGAGGTACCTTAGTTTTCCAATACTGCTGTTTGAAATTGACTAATAATTACTCGGTAATCATGCTCATCATCGCACTGCATGTGCCTGGTAGATGTGGAGCACTGAGAGATGAACGCATTCGCGAACGTAAGTTGGTGTCGCATGAGGGTGGTTTGGCAAGGTCATACATCATGTCATTTCATACTTGCATTAAATAAGAGTAGCTAGAATTGTTTAATTTTACTGCTTTATCATTACTACTTGACTGAATTGATAACATGTTAACCTATGCTTTACTGTTCCACTAAGTTGATCACTCACTCCCACGTTACGGGACGGTGTTGTACACACCAACCAGATTTATTGAGTTTCAGGTGATGGCGATGCTTATGAAGCAGAGCCGGACTACTATGATGTGGAGGAGGAGTTCTCCTACTTGTAGCTCTCTGACAGGTTTATGAAGACCTGTTATTGTATTGACGGGGCTATGACACTTGGGATAGAAGACATTACACTTACACATTTGGTATATTTTAGAAATGTACTTGAAATTTATTAACCTGGTAATGTTATCATACTCTGGAGACTCACCACAGTTTTTATATATTTTATATATCTATCACAGTCTTCTGCTTGCAATTTAACTGTCTCTGGAGTATGATATGTTGTTTTGGCTTAATCTCACTCATGTTCAATACACTAATGCAGACAAAATTTAATCATCATTATCTATGTTGCATAAGTGATGTTCTGGAACTCAGGTGTTGAGTTATGCTCGACCCCCGATTTTTCGGGATGTTACATAAAGATATGAAAATTAAAAGAGCATTCAAATCACAAAACACACCGATATATTGTGGTTCGCCTGTGTGTTCACCAACTGTTAAACAACAGCCACACAACTTGCTACTCCACTCCTAATATCCTCACACAGGGGATATTAGCATTCACTATTAAACAGGTTTTACAGGTTCACCCAAAACCGTCACAATTGTGTCTTTTGAACTTGGGCTTACACAATCCAAAAACCCACACTTTCTGAGTTTTCTGGCTCTCCTCAGATAACCAACACAATGAGATTTTTTTGGCGAATCTCAAACAAAAATCAAAAGAATTGAAAGTTTACAGAATTGTAAAATACCTCGATTTCTCCTTTTGTAGCAGCCTGGTAGAACCAATTAGAGTTGAAGTTCGGATCAACGTTCAATGTCCAATACTCACTTAAGAAATGGTTCTAGGTTCTAATTGATTTTAAATTAAACCAAATTGGGTGTAGCTCTATTTGATTTTAATTCCAATGAAGAAGGAATACGGCAATTCCTCTTTTTCAAATAAGATTGGAATTTAGGAATAAAATTAAATAAGAAAAGCTAACAAAAAGAATATTAAATATGCACAAATTAGCTTAAAATGAACGTAACTTATCTCAGAGTAGAGGCTTGACTTTTCTCAAATTAATCGATGAAAAACTCTGAATTTCGTGCTCAATTTATAGAAAAAAAGATTGCGTCTACGACTGGTCATAGGGACCCTTCGACTGGTCGTAGCTCTGACGGTATTTTGAAATTTTAAGCGTGATCTAAAAAATCAGTTCTACGACTGGTCGTGGGGACCCTTCAACTGGTCGTAGACCACCTACGACTGGTCGAAGCTGACCCAGGACTGGTCATAGGAAATCATATTTAGTTGCCGGAGTTTGAGTCGTAGTTCTAAGACTGGTCGAAGGACGAGTTGAAGCATCCCTACTACCGGTCGAAAAATCTCCAGGACTGGTCGAAGAATAACCAAAAAAATTCAAAAATCTTCAACAACTTAGGACTGGTCGTGGAATTTCTTGGACTGGTCGAACAAGGTCTAGGACTAGTCTTAGAACGGACCAACTTCATGTATAAAGATTTATCATGACTTATATATCCAAAATGACCTACCTTAAGGTCAAACTAAGGTTTATCATACCTGGAACATAAAGTATGAACATTGAACATCATTCTTTCAGATGATAGTTAACCTTTGAAGCTTGAGACCTCTACTTGATGTAGCTTGAGATTGAGATCTTCTACAGCATGAATATAAGCTTCAACTTCAGTTGTACTTGAATCTTGAAATGTACTTGAGTCTTGAATAAACACTCTTCTTATTGATGTAGACTTGAACATTGATACATACTGAAGTGAACACAGTACATAATCTTGCATTTCTTGAAGTCGAGCACCGTACATGTCTTGAACCATTGTGATGTCGTCTTGAATCACATATATATCAACATACAAACACAAGACACGCAGATAGAAGTTGTGGCACACACAAGAAGTTTTGGCACCACAAAATTTGACAATCAAAGGAGCATGAGACCATAACACTTGCAATCTCCGCCTATGTCAAATTTGTGACAAAACATACTTCTATAAGAGAATCACAACAAGCACAACATGCATATTAACGAATTATGCACCAGTTGTCATTAAGTAGCACAAAGTCATCATATACTACTCCCCCTGAGTAGCAGCACATATCACATATCCAAAATATAACTACTCATATCAAACCCTTCTTCCCCTTTTTGTCACAATATGACAAAGGAAGCAACAAAGGTAAGAAAAATTATTGGAGGAATAGAATAAGTAACTTGACAATATATATGAAAGTAAATGTTCACAATCCAGTTACTAAAAACTCATCAAACCAAATAGAGTATAAGTAAGAAAGTTATTACAGACCAGGAATGAAAATACTTAATCGGATCATGAAGAAGGAGCAGGAATGGTAGGATCAAGATTATGCATTCCTTTGTTCAAGCACCTAAGATACTTACGCATATATTTAAACTGAAGATCATGAGAAATATTCATATTCTCAACCTTCTCTTCTAAAGCATGAAGATGAGCATCAAAATTAGAAGGCTCAAAATCAGGATCATTTCCAGAATCAGATTCAAGTTCATCGAAAATATCATTCATATCCACATCATCAGGAGGAAGATCACCAGCTTCTTCATCACCAGCCTCAGCTCTACCAACATCCACTTGGCCACGAGCCAATTTCAATTTCATTTTGTTAATATTCGAATTGTTAAAAATAAGATGATGGATGGGAGCTTCTCCAACAAGCATAGGTACGAACATGTGTTTAGCTAGGATAGTCAAGAGATAGGCAAAAGGAATATCACTATGACCTGGATGGAGACGAGAATGAATAATGGAATGACATATCAAAGAAGGAAGACAAATTTTAGTACCAGAAATGACAGCGTGCAAAACACGAACCATAAAGGCAAATAATTCTGTCTTATTACCAGAACGAGGATACAGGTTAGAAGTAAAAATCCTGTGAAGTACCCTGTATTTGGGTAACAAGTACTTTATGGGGAGTGCATTCCCTTTATGAGTCCATTGCACATTCATATTACACAAATCTCTGGTTAACATATGCTTCTCAGATTTCGAGGGTTTCTCAGATAAAGTATGAATAGGAATACCCTCCTCATTAACAGGTATATCCATTAACCCTGCAATCAGATGACGGTCAATTTCAAATAGACCTTCTCTAGTATCAATTTTAAAAGTTAATTCCTCAAAAGAGAATACTGAGATACATGCAAACATGGTCTGTGCAATAGATTGGTATGCAGGCCCACCCCAATGTAAAATGTTATCCCATCCTACAGCTTGGAGTATAGGTAGAATACCAAGAGGAGCAATATATTCAATACAAATAGACCGTTTAACAATGACATTGCGCATACGCAAATCTCGTACATCAGAGGGATCATCCTCAGGTGAATGAAGATGACGCCTAGCAAGAGGAGTTGATCTAGAATAAGATGGACCACGGAAAGTTTTCTTTTTCCCTCTAGCATCCATAATCAGAATAAAAATCAAAAGATCTAGTAGAGACAAAAGATTTGAAAAATGGGTTTTGCTAGATCATATTTTTCAAGAAAAAGCTCCAAAATTGTAATGAATCTCAAAATAGATTACTCCAAGAGTGAAAATGAAGTAATAGGAACTAGAATCTACAAGAGAAACACAAATGGTGCACTAACCTTGAAGATCTAGGAAGGTGGGTACGACTAGTCGTGCCTCGGCTTATTAGAGAGAGAAATGGAAATGAAGAAGATAAAGGTTTTTCCCAATTTTAAAAGTTTCAACGCGCTACATGACTGGTCGAGGACCGTTCTCGACCGGTCGTACCACGACCGGTCGAGCACGTCCTCGACTGGTCGTGAAAACATAAAAACATGTATTTTCCATAAAAATTTGAAATTTAAACAAATAAATTATCAAATATATATATACTATGATACAAATATGCATGAATAATCAATTTAGAATGCACATTCCGAGATCAAATTTCAATTTATTAAACCTGCTTTTGTCGAGCAGTTTAGTGAAAATGTCGGCAAGTTAAGTCTCGGTCGGTATATATTCCAAGGATATTATTTTCTCTTCTACTGATTCATGAATATAGTGATACCTAATGTCAATGTGCTTGGTACGTGAATGCTGGATTGAGTTTTTTGATATATTTATAACACTGGAATTATCACAATATAATGTCATTGATTCCTGTGCAATTCCATAATCGCTTAACGTACGTTTCATCCAAATAAGCTGAGTACATGCATTTACTGCTGCAATGTATTCAGCCTCAGCAGTTGAGAGCAATATAGAACTTTGCTTTTTGCTAAACCAAGAAACCAAAAAGTTTCTAATATAAAAATAACCACCACTGGTTGATTTTCTATCATCAATATTTCCAGCCCAATCAGCATCTGAATACCCAGCCAATTGAACACTAGTATCAAAAGGATACCAGAGACCCATTTTAGCAGAACTTGCGATATATCGCATAATCCGCTTAACAGCAGAGAGATGTGACTCTTTAGGATCAGACTGATATCTAGCGCAAATCCCAACACTTAAAGCAATATTCGGTCTACTAGTAGTTAAGTAAAGTAGACTACCAATCATACTACGATATAATTTAGGATCTATATTTTTATCTGTAGAGTCCTTTGAGAGTCTTAAGGTTGTACTCATAGGAGTGTCAAAGTTCTTACCATTCTCAAATCCAAACTTTTTTATTAAGTTTAGAGCATATTTCGTTTGAGAAATGAAAATTCTATCTGGTTGTTGTTTTACTTGCAACCCAAGGAAATAATTTAATTCCCCAACCATGCTCATTTCGAACTTAAATTTCATCAAATCTGCAAACTCAACAGTCATGTTAGTACAAGTTGATCCATAAATAATATCATCAACATAGATCTGAACCAGTAAGATATCATCGTTATGTTTATTTGACAAAAAGCGTCTTATCGACACTGCCCATTTGAAAATTATGACTTAGTAAAAACTTAGTTAATTTTTTGTACCATGCCCTGGGAGCTTGTAATAGACCATATAGAGCTTTTTTAAGACGGTATACATGATCAGTAAATTTAGGGTCTTCAAACCCTGTAGGTTGTTCAACATATACTTCTTCATGTAGATCACCATTCAAAAAAGCACTCTTGACATCTGTTTGATAAATTTTAAACTTTCTAAAGCATGCAATGGATATAAAAAGTCTTATTGATTCAAGGCGAGCAACTGGAGCAAAGGTTTCATCATAATCAATGCCTTCTATTTGAGTGTACCCTTGTACAACCAATCTTGCCTTGTTTCGAATTATATTCCCCAGTTCATCAGACTTATTTTTGAAAATGCATTTGGTTCCTATAATATGTTTATCTTTAGGTCTAGGAACAAGATACCAGACATCATTTTAAACAAACTGATTAAGTTCTTCCTGCATAGCTATTATCCAGTTTTCATCAGAAAAAAAATTCTTTTATGTTTACCGGTTCAATCTGAGATGTGAAGTATAGGTAATTACATATATCTTCTAGTTGTCTACGAGTGCGCACACCAGTGAAAGGATTTCCAAGAATTTGATCGATTGGATGATCTTTAACAGCCCTTAATTCAAAATTGTTTTGACTTGATGAAGTATCAGGTTTGTCAATTAGAAGTACTTCATCATTATCTGAACTTGGGGCAGGTGTATTCAAATGATCGTCTATGACCATATTAATTGATTCTTGAATAACACCGGTCCTTTTGTTCAATACACAATATGCGCGACTATTTAAAGAGTATCCTAAAAAGATTCCTTCGTCACTCTTTGTGTCGAACTTTCTCAAATTTTCACGGTCACGCAAAATATAGCACTTGCTACCAAAAACTCGAAAGTATTTGATAGTAGGCTTTTTATCGAACCACATTTCATAAGCGGTTTTATTATTAGATTTACATATATAAACCCGATTAATAACATAGCAGGCAGTATTCACTGCTTTAACCCAAAGATTTTTAGGGAGCTTCATACTATTCAACATTACAGTTCCCATTTCTTGAAACACTCTATTTTTCCTTTCCACAATTCCATTATGTTAAGGAGTTTTGGGTGTAGAGAATTCATGCGATATTCCCTGATCATTACAGAATTTCTCAAAACTCCTATTCTCGAACTCAGATCCATGATCACTATGGATCTTACAAATTTGAGAACATTTTTCAGTTTGGATCCGTTTGAGAATCTTTTTAACTTCATCAAGGGTTTCTGATTTATCCCTTAAGAAGGCTACCCAAGTGAATCTAGAAAAATAATCCACGATTACTAAGATGTATTTTTTGTCACCTCAACTCTCCGTCCTGGTAGGTCCTATAAGATCCATATGGAGAAGCTTGAGTGGTCTTGATGTGATATTGGAGTTCACCTTTTTGTGAGAGCTCCTTGTTTACTTACCATACTGGCATTCACCACATATCATATCTACATTTTGTAATTTAGGTAGACCTCTTATTAGTTCTCTGTTGCTCAATCTATATAAATTACGGTAGTGTACATATCCAAAGCGTTTATGCCATAATTCTGTTTCATCGGTATGGACAATGTAGCACGATTCATTAGAAGAGCTACCATCGCTTACAATATAGCAGTTTTCAGAAGTCCTGCGACCAGTTAATATTACAGAACCCTTTTTGTTCAAGATTTCACAACCTTTATTAGAAAATTTCATGCTATGATTGTTATCGCATATTTGAGATATGCTTAATAGGTTGTGTTTTAGCCCCTCAACATATAAAACATTCTTAAATAAGGGAAGATTATAGAGTTAAACCGTACCTTGGTCAATAATCTTGCAATTTCTACCATCACCAAATGTGACTGACCCATCAGTCATATCTTTAAGATCGATGAATAAAGCCTTGTCGCCTGTCATATACCTTGAGCATCCACTGTTTAAGTACCACTTCGACTAGCTTGTAGCTTTGAAAGCAATGTGGGCAACCATGCAAGTAACTTTAGAAACCCATTTCATTACTGTTTTCAGTTTAGGAGTATAGTTGGTCTTCTTGTATATGAAATTTTTGTACGAGTGACCCACTGAGTTAGATTTTAAGAGCTCCTTAAGCAAATCAACTATTTTTTCAGCTAAAGGGTTTTGGTTTTGATTTTTGTAATTGATATGGTTACCTCTAGTTTTGAAAAATTGAAAAGGTTTAACATTTTTATAAAACTTTTGGGTTGAACTTTTCTCTTTTGAGTTAGAGGATTCTCCTTTTACAAAATTGGGAGGAGTATTCTTCTGTTTAGGAGGAATATTTTTGTCGTAGCCCAAACCGGATCGGTCGCCACATTTTCTTGATCTAGTTAAAAGTTTTTCTAGTTTTGGATCACCTTGGGCATACCTCCATATATCCTTTAAACTCAAAAGGGAAGATACTTCAAGTTTAAGTTTATCATTTTCAGATTTCAGATTTTCAATAAGGGTAGTTTTGAAATCAAGATCACATTTGCATTTTTCAAAACAATCTGAAAGATGAGATTTTTCTAAAATAAGAGACTCAAATCTTTCTCTAAATCCTGAAAACCTTTCTTTTTGAAGTTTTAGTTTTACGGCAATTTTACAACTTTCCTTGTATAGGGCATTATAAGCATCTTGGAGATCTTCTTCATTATCATAATCACTATTCAGATTTTCTTCACTGGTTGAATCATCATGATCTGAAAAAGTGAACTTGGCTAGAGTCATAAGGGCCTTAACTTCATTACCCGACTCGGTTTCAGAATCTTCTGATTCAAAAGAGGCTTCAGTGCCAGAAGATTAATCCCAAGTAGCCAACATTCCATTCTTTTTAGGTTTGTCCTTTTTAGGACACTTGTTTGCTAGATGCCCATATTCTTGGCAGTTGTAACATTGACTATCTTTCAAAGATTTTCAGGATTTAGATATTTTCTTATCATTTGCTTTTTGAAAATCAACCCTCTTTTACTTTTGAAAATCGTGTAAAACTTTTTCGCTAATAGAGCCATATCGTCTTCGGAATTTTCAAAATCAGAATTTTCTTGAGAAATACATTTGAAAGACTTAAGGGCTATTGATTTAACTTTAAGAGCTTTAAAAGTTAACTTGTAGGTTTGTAAAGACCCAACCAACTCTTCTACCCTCATATTGTCCATATCACGAAGTTCCTGGGTTGCGGTTATCTTAGAATTGAACCGTTCAGGTAGTGAGCGTAGTATCTTTGCACACACTTTACTTTTTGGAATTTTATCACCAAGACCCCACATAGAGTTTACAATGTCATTTAATCTAGTGTAGAAGTCTATAAACATTTCATTTTCATCCATATGAATTTCTTAAAATTTGGTTGTGAGGAGTTGGACTTTAGATTTTTTGACAATTGAAGGACCCTCGTGAGTCATTTCTAATATATCCCAAGCTTTCTTTGTAGTATCACAGGATATGATTCTTTTGAACTCATCCGGTGATAGTGCGCAAGTGATTGCATTTAGTGCTTTTGCATTGTCACTACTCTCACTTTGCTGAAGTGTGGACTAAAAAGTATAAGGTGTTTTTCTCATTGATTTTGATCCATTGATACCAGTTACTTCAATGGTAGGAGGGCTCCACTCAGTCACTGTGGCAAGCCACACACTTTCATCCATGGATTTAAGGAAAATCCTCATCTTGGCTTTCCAATAGGCATAGTTGGAGCCATTAAAGGGTGGAGGCCTAGTGACTGAAAGGCTATCAAAATTTGACATCTTATATATAGCTTAGATCGTTAGCTTAGGAAATGAATCCAAAAATAAAGTAATTAAAACAAGCTATTAGGCTTTGATACCACTTGAAAAGGCCAAGCTATATGTCCTAGAGGGGGGGTGAATAGGACTGTGCCAAATTAAAATTTAACAGCGGAATTGAAGTACGATAACATTATAAAAATAAAGAATAGTACTTTAAATAAATCAAAGACTAAAATGTAAACCAATCTTAAATAAAGAGCTTGATACTAACGTTGTTCTAAGGACAACCTTTGCACCATAAAAACCAAGGGTTTATGGCAGGACAACCTTACTAGAATTCGTTGAATATCAAAAACTCAAACAGAAAGGAAATAAAGGAAATAGCAAGAAATAAATTCTAAACTATTACAACATTCCCCACTTTGCTTGAAATGTAAAGATTACAACATTCACAACCACATATACATTCCACAAATCTGAATGATTAAAGATATGAAAATTAAAAGAGCATTCAAATCACAAAACACACCGATATATAGTGGTTTGCCTGTGTGTTCACCAACTGTTAAACAATAACCACAAAGCTTGCTACTCCACTCCTAATATCCTCACACAGGGGATATTAGCATTCACTATTAAACAGGTTTTATAGGTTCATCCAAAACCTTCACAATTGTGTCTTTTTAACTTAGGCTTACACAATCCAAAAATCCACACTTTCTGAGTTTTCTGGCTCTCCTCAAATAACTAACACAATGAGATTTTTCTGGCGAATCTCAAACAAAAACCAAAAGAATAGAAATTTTACAGAATTGTAAAATACCTCGATTTATCCTTTTGTAGCAGCCCGGTAGAACCAATTAGAGTCGAAGTTCGGATCAACATTCAATGTCCAATACTCACTTAAGAAATGGTTCTAGGTTCTAATTGATTTTAAATTAAACCAAATTGGGCGTAGCTCTATTTGATTTTAATTCTAATGAAGAAGGAATACAGCAATTCCTCTTTTTCAAATAAGATTGGAATTTAGGAATAAAATTAAATAAGAAAAGCTAACAAAAAGAATATTAAATATGCACAAATTAGCTTAAAATGAACACAACTTATCTCAGAGTAACACAACTTATCTCAAAGTGGAGGCTTGACTTTTCTCAAATTAATCGATGAAAAACTCTGAATTTCGTGTTCAATTTATAGAAGCAAAGATCGCGTCTACTACTGGTCTTAAGGACCCTTCGACTGGTCGTAGTTCCAATGACATTTTGAAATTTAAGCGCGATCTGAAAAATTAGTTTACGACTGATCGTGGGGACCCTTCGACTGGTCATAGACCACTTACGACTGGTCGAAGCTGACCCAGGACAGGTCGTAGGAAACCAGATTTGGTTGCTGGAGTTTGAGTCGTAGTTCTAGGACTGGTCAAAGGACGAGTCGAGACATCCCTAGGACCGGTCGACAAATCTCCAGGACTGGTCGAAGAATAACTAAAAAATTCTGAAAATCTTTAACAACTTAGGACTGGTCATGAAATTTCTTGGACTGGTCGAACCAGGTCTAGGACTGGTCGAACAAGGTCTAGGACTAGTCTTAGAACAGACCAACTTCATGTATAAAGATTTATCATGACTTATGTATCCAAAATGACCTAACCTAAGGTCAAAGTAAGGTTTATCATACCTGGAACATGAAGTATGAACATTGAACATCATTCTTTCAGATGATAGTTAACTTTTGAAGCTTAAGACCTCTACTTGATGTAGCTTGAGATTGAGATCTTCTACAGCATGAATATAAGCTTCAACTTGAGTTGTACTTGAGTCTTGAATAAACACTCTTCTTATTGATGTAGACTTGAACATTGATGCATACGGAAGATAACACAGTAATCTTGCATTTCTTGAAGTCGAGCACCGTACATGTCTTGAACCATTGTGATGTCGTCTTGAATCACATATATATTAACATACAAACACAAGACACACAGATAGAAGTTGTGGCACACACAAAAAGTTTTGGCACCACAAAATTTGACAATCAAAGGGCCATGAGACCATAACACTTACAGAATCCTATCTCAACACCCTCATTAAATTCAATTCAACAAGCAATTTGTCATTCAGACATTTTTCCAAACACTTAAACTACACATTTCAACATACATGAAATAAATTAGTTATAACATATATTATGGCAAATCCTTTCATGAAGGAGTTATCATACGTACAACAATCATGCAATCTAGATTAATAGTCATGGCAAGCATAAATCATGATTTCATTTTCATTCAAACATTTCAACAAACACAAGGAATGCATTATATTTTCAACATAGTTCATATATGTGTGGTATATGGAAAACATCGTATCTAAGCGCATGTGGCAACAATCAAGTCAGTCATAAATTATTAACTGACATCGAAAGCTTTGAAAACCATAACCTAAACATTTATATTTCGTACCTTTCGTTAGTATGCCCGTTATGAATTCGGTTTGTACACTACGTTCCCGTATATAGAGCAACGGTACCTAAACATCGAAATAGGTTAGATATTTCGTTGATTCCTCCATTTGGATTCCTAAAATGAAATTAGGGTTAGGATTTCTTACCCAAAAAGAAGTTGGAATAGACGGTGTAGCGAAACGGGAGAGATGATTCGGTACGTGGAGTGGTGGGAGTAAATTCCAACAACGATCTCCCGAACTCTCACTCTTCTCCTCACTCTTTTCTCCTCTTTTCTCTCTTCTCTCTCCTAGGGTTAGAGAAATTCGTATGGGATGAGAGAGGGGTGGGTTAAGGGCCTTATATAGGCTCAAAAGTGGTGTAAATTGCCCCAGGTCCATTTCTCGCCTAAGTCATGGAGCAAATTCCCTGACAATGGATCTACACCAGGACTATGTTTATGGTGCGACCTGACAAACTGATCGGCCGTGAAGGACCCATATCAGATCAACGGTCGTCGTTACTCGATTAGGGCCACAAGCATACAGATATGAGTAGGGAAATTTTCCTGATCCACTGGTAAAGTTTGGTTGGAATCTGACAGTCTGAAGTCTTCAATTTCACCTGCAAGCGAACGACCCATTTCACTTAAGTTTTAGTTCAATTTCAAAAGATATTCGCGTTTCTCACACACTTTACTCAGGGCTCTAGTTGTGCATTTCTTGATACTATTTAGGCTCGATTCCTGCCATGGTTGTCAAGCCCAGTAAGCCAGTCATAACCATATAGTTTTACGGTAGTCAGACTTTCAACGCGTGGTCCAAGTCCGATACAGAGTTTCAATGTACTCTCGAGAGCAACTGGGTTTTGAGATTGCTCCTAGGTCTTTAAGTAATGTTGAGTTGGCGATTATAATAGTTTTAGGTCTTACAGTTTGTATAGATAGTGGTCCAAGCTAATCCCACTGATTATCTAGTTTAGTACTTAATTAATTTTCGTCTAATTTCTAAAGGGTTCGGTTTTTAGTGATTTCTACCTGAGGTGGTACTCGAGTCTTTATACCAATTTTTCCGAGACGTTACAGATAAGTTTTACAGATTGATCGGGAATATTGTATTGGGCGGAGCTGCAATGTCTATAGCAGAGTCCGCATCATCATACTTGTGGATGCACATCTAGGCCCAATGAGCGAGCACGCCATGAAGGTACTTTCTAATCGTTCATTGATTTCTACATTTAAAAGTATTAATTTTGATATATGCGAGCACTATATATGGCTATATATGGCAAAGAGTCAATGCTATATTTTAAATCTAGAAAGCATGTTAATAAGGGTAATCTAGATTATGTGCATTTTGATGTTCTGATGTATGGGGGCCATCGCCCGTATTTTCTTGAGGGGGTTATCATTCTTTATATCATTCATAAATAACTACTTTAAAAAAGTATGAGTATACTTTATGAGGTACAAATCTAATGTTTTCATCACCTTCAAAGTGTGGATGGCGATGACGATGGCGATGATAGAAAAATAGTTAGAGTGGAAGTTGAAAATTTTAAAAACAGATAATGGAGGTGAATTCACTTCAAATGAATTTAACTAGTTTTGTAAAGATGAGGGGATCGTACGGCATAACACAATTATGCAAACACTAGAGTAAAATGGTGTGTTCACAACCCTAAGTGTAGGGTCGAGATGTAGTAATAATCTCGGTGAGACCGAGGTCGAATCCATAGGGACAAATCTTGTACATTTCTGAAAGTAATTAGAAATAGAAGAAGAAGAAGATCTAAATCTGAATTCTGGAATAGTTAAAAGAGTAATTGTGAATAATGTAATTGAAACTTGTAAATTTAAAGGTGGGACCTAGGGTGCTAAAGATCCACTTGTAGCTATTGAGATGCTACCTTGCTTGATTCAAGAGATCCAACTGGAATTAGAGTCCTATCTTATCCAATTGGAAGGAGAGATGATCAAATCTCTTAACTTCTCATTGATTTAGCCTCAATGGAAGAGAATTGTGGAGATTGGAAGGGATTCCATCACCCAACCATGCTCATGAGACGATGGCAAACAACAAGATTTACTAATCCCACAATCTCAATTTTTTTTTATTTTTTATTTTTTAAAAAAAAGATATTCAAAGCTATCGCAGCGTCTATTGTAATTTGAGTCACAACAAACCATAGAAAACTGAAAATATTCCTTAAAATCAACTAGAAATCAATGAAGTTCAACATAAACATAAATCACAACAAAGTAAAATATCTCAATCATGTTACAGGCTTCACCTCTTAGCCCTAGCTAAGAAGTTTATCCCACCATAGACATGATTGAACTAAGAACTCTTAAATAAAACATAAAAACAACTAAGGAAGAAGAAGAAAGACTCTTGGCGGCGGTTCTCCACCATTTTACTTTACTCTTTAAACCCTAGAAGATACCTACAAACATCCTAAGGACGCCTATTTATACTTGTGAAGCTCCACCTTACGCACCGACTTCGAATTTCCGCAATCTGATTGCAAAACTGCCTCAATTTACGCAGCCACGTTACACATTGGTTAGACCAAAGTCACCTTCGGTCAGACCAAAGTTGAATCCGATGTATTTAAAAAGGATTATGTTTCAGCAATCGCCCGATTTCGGTCAGACCGAGCTGGATTCAGTCAGATCGAACTTAAGTTATCGGTCAGACCGAATTAATCTCGGGTCAAACCAAATTAACTCCTTTCATTGCTAGATCTATTTGTGCACTTTCGGTCGCACCGAATCCTCTCTTCAGTCAGACTGAACTGGGTTTCGGTTGGACCGAATTACCCTTCGGTTGAACTGAATTAGCTTTTGAATTCCAACGATTGTTGCTAGACTATTTTGTGCAAGTTCGGTCGGACTGAACATGGGTTTGGTCAAACCAAACCTGTCTATTTTCTACTCCAGATTCTGTGATCTTTTGAGTCCTTTCTTCAGCTTTTGTACTTAGTTTCCTTAGATCTTTGACATGTGAATTCTTCATTTTTGGTCTCTTAATATCCATCTTATGCCTTGGTGATTCTTGTAAGACCCGTTTCCTAGCCCGTACCGTTCCGTAGGCTTCCACGGTCCTTCCGGTCGAATTCCAGCGACCCGCGATCTGTTATCAGCGTTTGGACGTGATCCGGAGTCATGTCTCACATATCAGAGTTGGCTCAACCCGAGACATGCACCCCTGTGACCACGCTGTCGCCGCGGTTCTGACGCCACATCTCGCGGGCCGAGGCGATACCCGGGCCAGGAGATGTGGGCCCACGTTCAGTTTGAAGAAAATACCACACGTTGCAAATCCCAAGAGAATCTATCAAATCAATCACATCAATCAAGTCAAGTACAACAAGTACAATACCCATGCCTCTCTTACCAACAAGGCATGACACCCCTCTCTCTCCCATGCCCAAAGTCAACAACACCCTTACTCATCCCATTCCTTTCTCACTAATAAGTCAACAACACCCTTACTCATCCCATTCCTTTCTCACTAACAAGTCAACAAGAACCATACCCTCCATTTACTACATCACGCCTCTCTCTCTCATTTCTCATTTCTTTCCAAGAGCATCCCAACGTCCAAGTAAGAGAGCTCCATGAGAGGAGCTTTGTGTGGCCCACTCCTTATCACCCAATCTTCCATCTTAGCCATCCAATCCTCATCTTCCTCCATTAAAGTTGAAGATAATGAGCTAAGGAGTCCATGGAGCCTAGAAGAAGCGGAATCGGTAGGTGTTTCATCATCTTGGTTTCTGATTTAGGGCCCACTTGTAATGGGACCCAAGTGATGTATGCGTTGTATTTAGAGGGACCCATAGTGGCGGGGTCCCTCCCATCTCTCTCTCTCTCTCTCTCTCTCTCTCTCTCTCTCTCTCTCTCTCTCTCTCTCTCTCTCTCTCTCTCTTGATGCCGTGTGTCGCCCACCTGACACATGTACCATATATCCAAACCGTCCAGCCACGTAACCGTGGGCCCAACATGATGTAATTATTTTATCCACGTTGTTTGTCCAGCGGGCAGGATCCTCCTGCCTGTCTGTTTGGACAGGCCTAGGCAGGGAAAAACACAAATCTCAATTTGATCAAGCCAGTGGGTGGGCCATGCTGACGTGGACCCACCTTGATGTGTATGCCACCCTCACTATCCGTAGTCAGTGGGACCTCATGAGGAACGTGTTGCATTCCAGACCGTTCATCCAATCTGGAGAGGCAGATACAAATATCTACTTGACCCAACGCTGGGGGACCACCACGTGGCCACACCTTGATATATATGTTGTATCTGCTTTCGTCCAGCAGATAGGGACGTGGATCCCACCCTAATATATGTGTTTCTGCCACACCGTCCACCAGCAATGGACGGTGGGGCCTTGATGTATGTAGTGTATCCTCACCACCCATTAGTCGGGCCCACCTTGACGTTGTGTTTCATCCAAACTGTCCATCTGGATGGCGAGCTCGTCTTAAGGCCCTGAGACGAAAAATGTGGCAGATCTATCAGGTGGACCGCACTGTAGAACCAGTGGGGATTGAACGCCTACCATTGAAACTCCTTTTGGGAGTACGAAAGTTTCGAATAAAAATGAAATTTGTTTTCCTCTTTATCTGGGTCTTGTGACCTTGTAAACAAATTAGATGGAAAATAAACGTTATGGTAGGGTCCACCTTGATGTATGAGTTGTACATCCATGATTGTTCATCTGGTGGGCCCATTTGGGAGGTGCGGGCCCACCTGCTAGTTGTGCAGGGCCCACCTGTTGTATGGCTCGGTGTGATGGAATTACGGCCCAGATAGAGAGGCCCATTATGATGTATATTGGGCTCATGAGTGGGGACCGATGTGATGTATACAAGTCTCATATGATGAGGCCCACCTGCTTGAATCTGAGGCCCATTGTGATATATTCGTGGCCTATGGGCAAGCCCATTGTGATATGTATTAGGCCCATTAGTGCAGCCCATTGATGTAGCCCACTTGATGTGTATGAGGCCCATTAGTGCAGCCCATTGATGTAGCCGACTTGATGAATACAAGGCCCATTGTGATGTATGTGGCCCACCATGATGCGGCCCATTGTGACGTGTATGAGGTCCATGTGCAGGGACCACCGGTGATGTATATTAGGCCCATGTATAGGGCCCACCTATTGCGTATTTGAAGCCCATGAGTTGTGGTCCATTGTGATGTATTCGAGGCCCATGGGCAAGGCCTGATGTGCTGTGTTTATGGCCCACAAGATGAGGCCCATCGAGATGTATTTCTGACCCATGTGATGTGGCCCATAGTGATGTGTGTTAGGCCCATGTGATGCGGCCCGACTTGATGTATTCATGGCCCATCGTTATTTCGGCCCATATGATAAGGCTCATCATGTTGTGTATAAGGTCCTTGTGAGAGGCCAGGGGCCCACTATATGTTAAGCCCTATGTGGGCTACTTCTTGGGAGCGATGTTGGTTGAATGTCCACATTACTAGGCGATGATGGTTGGATGTCCACATTGTGACCTTTCCTTAGGCCTTGTTAGGCCCATTCTCATCGATTTCAATTATCAAGGCCGATTATCGATCGATTTCGATTGTCGTCGCCGATTGCCGATTTCGATTGACATGACCAATTTGCTGATTCTGATTATCGATCGATCCGATTATCATGACCAATTGCCGATTCCAATTGATGTGATCGATTTGCCGACTCTGATTATCGATCGATCCCGAATGTCGTGACCGATTTGCTGATTCTGATTATCGATCGATCCCGATTGTCGTGGTCGATTGCCGATTTTGATTGACGTGACCGATTTACCGATTATGATATTCGATCGATCCCGATTGTCATGGCCGATTGCTGATTCTGATTGTCGTGACCGATTTGCCGATTCTGATTATCGATCGATCCCGATTGTCATGGCCGATTGCAGATTCTGATTGTCGTGGCCGATTGCTGATTCCGATTTGTCGAGACCTATATGATGTATATGCAACCCGTAGTTGAGGCCCATTGTGGTGTGTATTCGGCCTGTGTGATGTATATATGGCCCGTATTTAAAGCCCATTACGATGTGTATTCAGCTCGTGTGTAAGGCCCAATGTGATATATATGAGGCCTATGTGATGAGGCCTATTGTGATGCATTTGAGGGTTAGGCGATGGAGACCAGCATGATGTATATTAGGCCCATGTGAGAGGCCCATCGTGATGTGTAGTAAGATCTTGAGAGAGGCCCATGGTGTTGTATAATTGGCCCCTGTGTGAGGTCATGGGTTCACTATATGTTAGGATTCATGAGGGTCATTCCTTGGGGGCAATGTTGGTTAAATGTCCACATTGTCGAGGTCGATTGTCGATGCCGGTTAGTGATACCGATTATGAGTATGTGACAACATATTATCATGATACATGTCCATACGCATCATCTGCATGTTTGTTATGAGACGTGGTTGATCATTGCATATGTCATTGAGTGTGTTGTTATGAGACTCCCTGATAGGCGGAGGTTATCTCACATGAGCGCACAGTATACGCAGGATTAATGCATGACTGGATTGTATGACTCATGCATCTTGCATTATATGTTGTGATTACTATACCCCTAGCGACATCAGGGTCGTAGCCTCCACAGGCATATCGTGGATGGCCAGAGGGGACACCGAAAATGTTTAGTTCTAACACACGGGCGTCATAGATGTCCCTAGGTGAAAATCCCTAAACCTCCGTGGCCAGGAAACGCCCCAACGTCTAGACCGAGTGTCGAATACCCGGAGGCCGCGTCTCCCACTGTGTCGTGGTTGGTTGGGAGGGGGTGTGGCCTTACCCACCCGAGGGTAGGGGTATTGCTAGGCTGAGTTTGACCAGCTCATGAATGGGTCTGCTATCAACGTGTCGGGTAGAAATTGGCTGACTACTGGTCAAGCGGATAGTGAGGTCTCTTCCACTTACATGGTTGTGCGTCCAGTGAGCGGCAATTGCATGTAGAGTGTACTAGACCTCGGTGATGATCCCAGAGATGAACTGTACTGATATGTGGACTTATTGAGCAGGAGTTGCGTACTCATTCATTCATTCATTCACTATCCACTCGGGCTGGTGGTACACAACTATTTGTTACGCGTACCTTCGCATGGCTAGGATTTCGGTTGGGCGCGCGACTAACCTGAGATCAGGAGTTTACCACATTGAGTCTGACTATCCAAATTTAGGTATGGGACTGGTTTGGATAGAACTCCCTTGTGATGGACCCCATAGCCTACGATACTACGTACTATCATCTTGACTTCACACTCCAGCATGGTCATTCCATTCGCACTGCATTTTGCATTACATCCACGGCATATGGTATTTTGGGTTATTGTGTTTCTGCATTTATATGGTCTAGATACGATTGACGCTATTCGTGGACTTATCAAGAATTATATACTGCATCGCATCCCCGACATTTGATATTTGACACTTTATGACTCCTCATTTGCATAGCTATTCTATATTGCGTATTCTGATATTTATTGACTCATGGACTTGTCCGTATTTTTTCTTACTCTGGTAATTCATGATCTTGTTAGTAATTCTGTTTATTCCGATATTGTACGATTTATGGATTACCAGTATTTTTAGTACTGTATGATGTTGGCATTGTATTGAATACTTGACACTTACCTTGTGCACACACATACACCACCCTCTAAGCTTTCTATAAGCTTATGCACGATAGATGCATGCAGGTGATGTTAGGTTGCAGCAGTGTTGAGCTTAGAGCGTGCATCGGTCTTCTAGAGCTTGATTTTCGATTTATGTATTTTCCTTCAGTATTGTAATCAAATGATTATATTAGTGGATATGTAATGATGATGTTGCCTTTATGATTTGGGTATACTTGTGGTTATGCTTATTACGAGTTAAATGTATACAAAAAAAAACCTCCTTGTAAGATCTCAGGATTGAAATCTGGCGTATGAACGCTAAGAGCCGAGAATGGGGTACTACGGAAGCTGTCGGCACTGAATTCGCCGTGGGGTGTGACAATTCTTGAGCATTAAATTCATGCTTTTAGCATTCATTTCAATCCAAGCTCTTGGATTCACCTTGCAACACAAACATGTATAAAATATACCATTAAGCATTGTTATGTTCATAAAACCAAGATATAAATAGGGGAGAATATGCAATATTTGACACTCAACACTCCCAAACCAGCATTTTGCTAGTCCCGAGCAAAATATACCTGAATTGAACCTCAATTCTCAATGTTCAAACCTTTTTCAGAAAACAATCTTTTATACAATTGAGTATGGATGAGTAGAATTAAGATGAGAAAATGGGACTTTGAAAACCTAAAGCCAAATCATATAAGCAATCAATCAAATCAGATCTTTATCAATTTCTTCAGAGTATAAGTTCTTATAGCATGTTTTTCAATGTGCTAAGTGAAAATCAAATTACTTTCCATGAGAATACTATCATTTCGTAACATTAGCCATGTTCATCATATCAAGAGTGGTTAAAAACTCAAGTGTTGATTCCGAACTCATCGCCTTCTCCTTCTTTTTCCAGTTTTTAATTTTATATCGACGGTTCCTTTTTTTTTTATTATTATTTATTCTTTTTAGATTCTTTTTCAAAAATTTTCATTCATTTTCAAACCTTTTCTAGTCTTTTCATCATATATGACATCTTTGTTGATCTCACTATTTTTTAACTAGTTCTTTTCATCTTTTAAGGTGGATAAGATTCTCCAAACTGAACTCTCAACATTTATCAATGATATACATATTAACCATTAGAAATTCTAGCCAAATCATAGAAAGCAAATTGAATGTGTCTCGTGATTTAGATCAACATGATATTCAAAACTTCCTCTTAATCAATTTAGTGTAAGAACTTAGGTGATAGTATACTTGGTTGATCAAACTCCAACAATTCAAAGTTTAATATCAATCTTATCATACTCAAAGCATTCTTAAGTGCATAAACTATCGCCTCCCAAATAGGTTTTTGATTTGAGAGATTGAAAATTTACAAAATTTTTGCTCAAAGACTAAGAAAATACTGATTAGTTTATCTAATCCACACCCCCAACCTAAAATCTATATTGTCCTCAATGTCAAAATATAACCATGCAATATAAATTATAAGACAAAAAGAATGGAGAAGTAGTGGAAAGGTAGTACTTAAAGAAGTCGAATTACAACTCTTCCAAAGTTCTTAATGCGAAGTTGGGTTAGCACAACTAAACAATTGAAAGCAAACTATCCTAGTCCTAAATCATATGAAAGCAATAAACCTAGCTACACCTCCATCAGACTAGGAGATTAATCCTGGTGTACAGGATCAGTAAGAGGTATGGACATGTCCTCTGAATCAAACTTCTCAACAAATAGCTTTAGACGATGTCCATTCACTTTAAAAACATTATCATTCATCGGATTCTTTATCTTGACGGCCCCATGAGGATAGACATTAGTAACAGTGAAAGGGCCTGTCCAACGAGATCAGAGTTTACTCGGAAAGAGGCATAACCAAGAATTGTACAGGAGCAATTTTTGACCGGTTAAGAATTATTTCTGAAGGATGTTCCTGTCATAGAACACTTTCATCATGTCCTTGTAAATTCTCGAGTTTTCGTATGTGTCATTCCAAATTTCCTTGAGTTCGTTTAGTTGAAGTTTATGCAGTGAGCCAGCGTTGTCCAAGTCGAAGTTCAGGTTTTTGATAGCCCAGTAGGCTCTATGTTCCAACTCTACAGGAAAGTGGCACGCCTTCCTATAGATGAGTCTAAAGGGAGACATTCCAATGGGAGTCTTAAAAGCTGTATGGTATGCTCATAAAGCATTAGTCAAATGGATTGACCAATCCTTGCGATCGGGGTTAACCATTTTCTCCAAAATATGTTTAATCTCCCTATTGAAAATCTCAGCTTGCCTGATTGTCTGCGGGTGGTATAGAGTGCTCACCTTATTAGAGATGTCATATTTCTTCATTAAGTTTGCAAATGACCTATTACAGAAATGTGAACCTCCATCATTAATAATGGCTCGAGGTATTCTGAACCGAGAAAGGATGTTTTCTTTTAAGAATTTAATGACCGTTTGATGGTCATTGTTCTGGCATGGGATCGCTTCGACCCATTTAGTGACATAGTCTACTGCTAACAAAATGTACAAATTCTCAAAGGATTAGGGTAATGGCCCCATGAAATTGATGCCCCAGTAATCAAATGTTCAATCATTAGAACGGGATTCAAAGGCATCATATTTCGACGGGACAATGCTCCCAATTTCTGACAACGCTCACAAGCTTTGCAGAACTCATGAGTGTCCTTGAACATAATGGACCAGTAAAAGCCACACTCGTGGTCTTTTTAACAGAAAAGTGACCACCACAGGACTGAGAGTGACAGAAGGAGATGATACTTTGACGTTCATTTTCTGGCACACATCTCCTTAGAATTTGGCCTGGCAGTATTTAAACAAATATGGATCATCCCAAAAGAACTTACGTACCTCGGTGAAAATTTTCTTTTATCTTATGCAGTCCAATGTGTCGGCGTGAAACCTATAGCAAGATAGTTTGCGATGTCAGCAAACTAAGGTAGTTGGGAGAGTTTGAACAATTGTATATCAGGGAACATGTCATTTATGGGTGTCGTCTCAAGGGAATCGAAGGGATCAAGTCTCGAGAGATGGTCAGCCACTACGTTCTCTACTCCTTTTTTATCTCATATTTCTAAGTCGAATTCCTTGAGTAGGAGGATCCATCTTATCAAACGAGGCTTAACATCATTCTTAGAAAGATCAGTGCCACATGATCAATGTAGATTATGATCTTAGATCCGATCAAATAGGGCCTAAATTTGTCTAAAGCAAATACTATAGCCAAGAGTTCCTTTTCCGTAGTAGAGTAGTTCATTTAAGTAGAATTTAGAGTTCTACTCGCATAGTGAATAACGTAGGGCTTCTTCTCTTTTCTCTGGCCTAACACCGCCCTAGTAGCATAGTTAGATGCATTATTCATAATTTCAAAAGGAATGCTCCAATCAAGTGGCTACATAATAGGTGTGGTGGTCAACATGCCTTTGAGCTTAGAAAAGGCTTCCTGGCACTGCTCAGTCCACTCGTATGGTACATCCTTTTAAAGTAGATTGCATAAAGGATGAGAGAGTTGACTAAAGTCCTTTATGAATCATCTGTAAAATCTAGCGTGTCCTAAGAAAGATTGCACATCTCGTATGCTCTTGAGTGGAGGTAGGTTAGAAATAAGATCAATTTTAGCTTTATCTACCTCAATTCCTTTGGACGAAATTATATGTCCAAGAACTATTCCCTTAGAAATCATGAAATGACACTTCTCCTAATTTAGTACCAAATTCTTTTCCTCACATCACTTTAGCACATTTTTCAGATTTTTCAGACATTTGCTGAAGGATGAACCAAAGACAAAGAAGTTGTCCATGAAGACCCTTAAATATTGTCCCACTATGTTAGAAAATATACTCAGCATGCATCGGTGAAAAGTGGCAAAGGCATTACACAGTCCAAATGGCATCCTTCGGTAAGCAAAGGTGTCATAAGAACATGTGAACATTGTCTTTTCCCGATCTTCAAGAGCTATCTCTATCTGATTGTAGCCCGAATATCCATCAAGGAAGCAATAGTAAGAGTGACCAGCTAGCCTTTCTAAAATTTGATCAAGGAAGAGCAAAGGAAAGCGATCCTTCCTCGTGACGGTATTTAATTTCCTATAGTCAATGTACACTCTTCAACTAGTAGTAACTCTAGTTAGCACGAGTTCATTTTTGGCATTAGCTATGATGGTGATTCTGGACTTCTTAGGAACCACCTGAGTTAGACTCACCCATTGGCTATTATATATGGGGTATATAATGCACACATCTAACAACTTACGTACCTCGGCCTTAATCACTTCCTTCATGTTTGGATTTAATCTACATCGTGGTTGCCGGGAGGTTTTCGCATTATCCTCAAGATGAATGCAGTGAGTATAAATCAAAGGGTTAATTCTCTTGAGGTACGCAATCAACCATCCAAGGGCTCCTTTGTGCTTAATGAGGGTAAAGATGAGCATACTCTCCTCTTCTTGCTCAAGGTGGGAAGAAATCACCACCGAGTATGTCTCATCTTGACCTAAATAGACATATTTAAGATCAGAGGGAAAAGGTTTTAGATTGATCTTCGATACTTTGAGGTTGGACGGTAAAGGCATAATATTAGTTTGGGACAATTTTTCAAATTATGGCCTCCACCGATTAACTTCAAGTATGTGCAGCATTAAGCAAATCATTCATCTCCCTCATCATGTCATCATCCAAATAAGGGGAGTGGGCCAAGCACGTCTTTGGAGGGTCAGAGGATAAGGTCATCAGAGCTCTATTTTCCACGAAAGAGTCTATCATATCAATGTCATAGGCCTCATCATCATCCTCTACTTGTCTGCTCATGTTGAAAAAGATATTGAGCTCCAATATCATATTTCCAAAAGACAAATTCATGACCCCATTCCTACAACTGATGATAGTATTAAATGTAGCAAGGAATGGGTGGCCAAGTATGATAAGGATTTGAGTGCTCATTTCTGCGATGAGCTGAGTATCCAGGATGATAAAATCTATTGGATAGTATAATTTATCAACTTGGACCAAGACATCCTCAATCATCCCTCTTGGTACACGAACCGAGCGATCGACAAGTTGTAATGTGGTCCAGGTGTTTTAATTCAACTAGACCCAGTTGTTCGTAGACCAAGTCAGGGATCAGATTTATTCTTGCCCCCAGAAGTGCGTTCTCAATTTGATGATTCTCAATTACACAAGTGATAGTTGGACTACCTAGATCTTTATATTTTTGTGGCACATTTTGCTTGAGAATGGCACTCAATTTTTCTGTCAGAAAAATTTTCTTTTTAATACTTTGCCGCCTCGTAGTAATGCATAAGTCTTTTAGAAATTTGGCATATGAAGGAATTTTTTTACAGCATCCAAAAGAGGGATGTTGACCTTCACTTATTTTAACACCTCTAGATTATCCTGTGAGTTAACTAGAGGTTTTGGTGCAATCAACCACTAGAGGAATGGAACAATCGACTTGCTCAGAGGTTCCGATTTTAATCCATGTGGAGTAGTGCTAGGTCTATCATCAGTTTCTTCTTCCGAACCCTTACTTTTCAGCCCTTAATAGAATAGATTTGTCAATTATTTTTCCACTCTTAAGAGTGGTGATAGACTTGGCTTGCTCTAATGGATTTGAAGAGCTTGGTTCACTAACTCCGTATTGCGGTTTAGGATTGGGGATATATTGAGCTGGAAGGATCGCTTTCTCCATAACCGCAATGCATGAGTCTAACTTTTGTATAGCCTTTGAAATTTGTGAATTTAAAGGTGGGAACTAGGGTGCCAAGGATCCACTTGTAGCTATTGAGATGCTACCTTACTTGATTTAAGAGATCTAACTGGAATCAGAGTCTTATCTTATCCAATTGGAAGGAGAGATGATCAAATCTCTGAACTTCTCATTGATCCAGCCTCAATGGAAGAAAATTATGGAGATTGGAAGGGATTCCGTCACCCAACCATGCCCATGAGACAATGATAAACAATGGGATTTATCAATCCCACAATCTCAAATAAAAAAGAAGATATTCAAAGCTATCGCAACGTCTATTGTAATTTGAGTCACAACAAACCATAAAAAACTGAAAATATTCCTTAAAATCAACTAAAAATCAATGAATTTCAGCATAAACATGAATCGAAGCAAAGTAAAACAACCCTATCATGCTACAAACTTCACCAATTAGCCCTAGCTAAGAGGTTTAGCCAACCATAGAAATGATTGAACTAAGAACTCTTAAATAAAACATAAAAACAATTAAGGAAGAAGAAGAAAGACCCTTGGCGGTGGCTCTCCACCCTTTTGCTCCACTACTTAAACCCTAGAAGATACCTAAGAATGTCCTAGGGACTCCTATTTATACTTGTGAAGCTCTACCGTACATACTGACTTGGAATTTCCACAATTCGATCCGAAATCGCCTCAATTTACACTGTTATGTTACACATCAGTCGAACCAAAGTCGAATCCGAAGTCGAGTCCAAATTTAGAAAGGATTCTGTTTTAACAATTGTCCGATTTTGATCAGACTGAGTTGGATTCGGTCGAACAGAACTTAAGTTATCGGTCGGACCAAATTAATCTTCGGTCGAACTGAATTAATTCCTTTTAGCACTGGAGCTATTTATGCAATTTTGGTCATATCGAATCTTCCCTTTGGTTAGACCGAACTACGTTTCAGTCGGACCGAATTACCCTTCGGTTGAACCAAATTAGCTTCTGAATTCCATCAATTATCACTGGACTGTTTTGTGCATGTTTGGTTGGACTGAACATGGGTTCGGTTGGACCGAACCTGTCTATTTTCTGCTCCAGATTCTACGATCTTTTGAGTCCTCTTCAGCTTTTGTACTTGGTTTCCTTGGATCTTTGATATGTAAACTCTTCATTCTTTGTCTCCTAAGATCCATCTTTTTCCTTGGTGATTCTTGAGCATCAAATTCATGCTTTTTGCATTCTTTTCAATCCAAGCTCTCAGATTCACCTTGCAACACAAACATGTATAAAATATACCATTAAGCATTATTATGTTCATAAAACCAAGATATAAATAGGGGAGAATATGCAATATTTGACACTTAACATGGTGTAGCAGAATGGATGAATCAAACTCTCTTGAGGAGAGCCTGAAGCATGTTAAGCAATATTGGGTTAAGCAAGGAGCTATAAACTAAGGTCGTTAACATGGCTTGTTACTTAGTGAATCGGCCTTCATTTACGCCGATCAGTTGTAAAATTCTATAAGAAGTGTAGAGTGATTATGAAGTCGATTTCTCAAGGCTACGATTATTTAGTTGTGATACTTACTCTCATATACATACATGAGAGAGATAAGTTAGACTAAAGGGCGAAGAAGTGTATCTTCATTGGTTATGATGATGGTGTGAATGGATATACAGTCCAAGTGACATAAAAGATCACGATTAGTTGTGACATTAAGTTTAATGAGGATTTTTTATTCCGTAAGGGAGAAAATAAGAAACCAGAAAAATCACCATTGATTAATGTTGAAATTGATAAGGGTAAAGCATAGGATGAAGCTGAGTCACAGTAAGAGGTACAGGAGTAGGAGAAATCCAACTAGAGATCATAAATGACTGGGGAGATATAGAGATGACTCGAACATTGCATTTGCCCTTATCACGGATGAGGGGGATCTGTCTACCTTCTAGGAAGTACTAGATGACATAGATGCGGAGATGTGGATTACGGTGATACAAGATGATATGGACTCTCTGTACAAAAATGAGATGTGGGAGATGGTGGAGCTTCCCATTAGGTGTAAAGCGATCGGGTCCAAATGAATTTATAAGAACAAACATGATAAGTATAAGGCAAGATTGGTTGTGAAAGGGTATGATCAGAAAGAAGGCATCGACTTCAGTGATATCTCCGTGTTGGTTTTTAAGCAGGTATCTATCATATTTTTATTGGCACTAGTTGCCCAATACAATCTAGAACTGAAATAAATGGATGTAAAGACTAGTTTTCTATATGGAGAGAAAATATACATGAAGCAACTAGAGGGGTTCGAGGTGCAAGGGGAAGAGATTAAGGTTTGTAGGTTAAGGAGGTCGTTGTATAACCTGAAACAGTCGAATAGCAGTGGTACAAGAAGTTTGATACTTTCATGATGAGTCAGTGGTTTACTAGGAGTGAATATGATTATTATGTCTACTTCAAGACATTAAGTGATAGAGAATTCAATTTATTAGTATTATATGTTAATGACATACTTATCACTAGTTAAATCATGTTTGAGATCAATATATTGAAGATTAAACTATCAAGGACATTTGAAATGAAAGATCTGAGGGTTGCAAAGAAGATTCTTGGTACATATATACATAGAAATAGGGAGAGTAGGTTACAATTATCTCAAGTAGAGCACCATGAGAATGTATTGGTGAAGTTTGGGATGGATAATACTAAGCTAGTTAGCACACCATGTGCTGCACACTTTAAGCTTTCCTCATAACAATGTCCCATTACAGATAAAGAAAAGTAGGTTATATTACATGTGCCCTATTCGAGCGTAGTTAGCAATTTGATGTATGTCATGATCTCTACATGACAAGATACTTCACATGTTGTCGTTATTTTGAGCATGTACATTTTAAACCCCAGCAAACAATATAGAAGGTAGTGAAATGGCTACTTTGTTATTATGAGGTACAACGGACTACGTCTTGACATTTCAGAAATATGAGGGAAAATTGATAGGCTACGTGAATTCAAATTACGTACGGGATGTGGACAATAGAAAGTTGACTTCTGATTATTCGTTTATACTAGCTGGTAGAGCGATCAGTTAGATATTGAAGCTTCAGTATGTGGTTGCCCTTTCCACAACTAAAGTTGAGTGTATGGTAGTGGTGGAAGCTTTCAAGGAAGGTGTTTGTTTGAGAGAAATGATGAACTAGGGCTTTAACAAGAGGATATGTTATTTAATTGTGACAGCGAAAGCGTGATCAATTTGGCAAACAACTCAGTTTACCATTCTCGTACTAATCATATTGATGTTTGTCATTGTTTTATCCGATGGGTGCTTGAGGAAGATATTATCACTCTCGAGAAGATCTATACGAGTGTAAATCCAGTGGACATGCTTACAAAGGTGGCTCTCGCTAAGAAGTTCTGAATCTGTTCGGATTCTCTTGGTCTAACAAAGGTTTGATGAAGACGGAGTGTACATGAAAAGCGATGATGGTAGGGCTATCATGGAACCAATTAGAGATTAAGGATGGAGGTTGGAGCTTTAGATGATGATTGAAATCATGGTGGAGATTGTTGTCAGATGTCTTCAATAGATCTGAAACAGGGGTATGTCGATGTCATCGACAAGCCACTCAATCTTTAACATCCCGAATTTTTGCCAACCTAGAATTGGACATCCTTAGGCAATGGGTTGCTTCTAACACCTTATTAACTTGTCAGAACCCAATCTCATAATCTAGAAATCGCTTTTTAACCCTTTTCCTGCACAAATCTCACCTTTCACCACCTTGTTCTTTAAATTATTCAAAGTACTTTCACATTAGACGCTATCTTAAAAGTTTAGGTGATGAAGAACAATACTTAAACTAAACATTACTGTAAATAGTAAATACATAAATAAAATGGGCTTTGAACCATTACCCTTATGGAACCCCACCAAACGAATAAGCTATTTGGAACATTAGCCTCTTCTGCCCTAGGACCTTCTCCTGTTGTAATTAGGGCGCGATTCAGTTGAGTATTAATAACTTGAATCTCCTTCTATACAAACTACCAAAGGCTCGAGTATCACCTCAGGCAGAAATCACTCAGGACTAAATCCTTTAGCAATTAGGCGAGAATTAGCTAGTGTTAAACTAGAATACCTGTGAAATTAGCACCAATAACTTTAAATACGATCTGCAAGAACCAAAAATTGTAGAATCCTTGACGCTAGGTTACCCTAAAATCTAGGATCAATCTCATTACCCGGTTGCTCTCGGGAGCACATTGAAACTCCATATCAGATCTGGACCGCACATCGAAAGTCCGATTAACGCGAAGTTATAGAATTAGGACCGCCTTACTGGGCTTGACGACCATCTCGGAAATCAAATCCAGATAATCTCCCAGTGCTATTCGCTTGAGCTCGGAGTGAAGAGTGTGAGAAATGTGAAATTAATTAAAAATAAAATATAATTTTAAGTAATCTGGCACGTGTCGCTTGCGGATCAGTTATAAGGATTCCGACCGTCAGCATCAGGCTAGATTATACCCTCGGATCATGGATATTTGCCCCTACGTGTCAGTGTACTTGAAATCTCTGATCAAGTTTCACAGACCGTTGAACTGAAACTGGTCCGCCACGCATGATCTGGGAATCCGACCAGAACAAAAACTTAACTACACCTAGATCCAATGTCTGTGAGCTTAAGTTCGACCTTTGGCTCAAGAGGGGGCTCCGAAAATGCTCCGTTGAGACGGAACAGATGCCCTTTGGACATAACCTAAGTATACCTTGGTCCTAAGTCTAAATTGGTGAGTTCTGGACCTATATAAGGACCTTAAACCCTCACTCTCTCATCCCATACGAATTTGAGAAAAACCTAGGAGAGAGAAGAGAGAAAAGAGAGAGAAAGTGTGAGAGATGTGGGAGGATCTCCCTGCCACTCTACCCTGCTGCTATACGTGCTTAACTACTCCGATCTAAACATTTTTTCAGCGATTCCGACTTCATTTCTAGGTAAGAAACCTTAACCCTAATCTGATCTAGGGTTATGAACGTTACAAACGATGAAATAGCTAATCTATTTCATTCTATAGGCTGTCAAACTGTCGTATACTAAAGCTTAACGAATCTATCGACTCTGTTATGATTCTACGACAAAAGGTGCAGACTTTAGATATATACGTTATGGTTTTCAACGCTTTCAATGTCAGATAATGATAGATTCATGATCTTCATGCAATTTCACATGTACAAAGTGCTGTCCGTTTCGTTTTTCGGTTATACGTTAACTATGTTGAATATACTGTATTCTCCGTATTTATAGAAAATATCATATATGTACAAATTTTGAAAGTATGTTAGCCATGATATATATATATATATATATATATATATATATATATATATATATATGTATGTATGTATGTATAATACTCACTCCGTGAAAGGATTCGCCCTAATACATGTTTTTTTTGCTAGTATACGTTATGTATGTTAAAAGAGTGTATTCTAAATGTTTGTGAAAATGACTGAATGAGTATAGAATTCTCATTCGTGCTCGCCATGACTAATTGTCATGGATATATGATCGTTGTATTGGCGATACCCCTTTGACGAAATGATTTGCCCTAAATCACGCCACGGCCAATATACACTATATATGTTAAAATGTGTAGCCCAATTGTTTATGGAAATGACTGAATGAACATGGAACTTGGATTCCTGCTTGCCATGACTATCCATCGTGGGTGCACACGTGTTATAATTGGGGCAACTCTCTCGTGAAAGGATTTGGCCTTATACCTATATGATCACCATACATCATGTATGTTGATATATGTAGTTTAAAGTATTTGTTGAAATGTCTGAATGAGTAGTAGTTAGTAAATTGTAATGTATAAGGGTGTTGAGATAGGATTCTTAGCTACCTTGGAGATGTATATGATTTCCTCCATGTTGTTTGTTTAATTTAACCGCTTACTTATGAAATATAGGTGTTTATATTTCTTGTTTATATTGTGCTTTATTACATGTTTTATGACATGCTTATCAACATGCTTGAATTACTTTGTTTATTCTGCTTTACTCTACATGCTTCTGGTCATGGATTGATTATGTTTGGGGCTATGATTATAGTCCAGACAATCGGTGGCGGGATTGAATTCGTGGCTGAGATTCATTTGCCACATGAGATGTGTTCGACGAACTCGAGTCGTACTTCGGTTGGCGATAGTGGTTGGCCACGCGAAGTGCTTATGAACTTCATGTCGTTTAACTTGTCGTGCGCTCGAGCTAGCCGATCTTATCAAGTAACCCGATCTGTCTAATGTATGTTCACCATGTGTGGACGCTACTGCTTGAACTTAAGGTACCGAACTTACTAGTGCAACCCCGTTAACCTTGATACCTCGATCCGCTAAGACTCATGAGCAGGGCATAGTGGTATGGGACACCATGGTCGAGCTATCGGCCTACGCTGGGGCCATGTGCCTCCTCGTAGTGACCAGTGAGCAACCAGACTCGTGAGCCGATTATGGTGGTATGGGACACTACATTCGTGTTGTCGGCCTACATTGATAAGGTGATGGGGGAGTGGTGCAACGAATGCGTGTAACAGCCCTGACAGCCCTTTGTAATGACCTCGAGCATACTCTGAATTTGCGGTGAAGCAACGAGTTTTACCGCGGTGAATAGAGTATGAACTAGGCCTGTGTCAATTTAGTGATGAACCGTTAAAAAGGTGATGGGGGAGTGGTGTAACAATTGCGTGTAATAGTCCTGGCAGCCTTTGCGGCGCCTAGAACCACACTATCGTATGAGATTATCTATGTTTGATGACCCTAGAATGGATCATGTTTGGGAATGATATAAGGAAGGTACCTTAGTTTCCTAATCCTGCTGTATGAAAAGGACTAATAACAACTCGGTAATCATGTTCATATCGCATTGCATGTGCCTGGAAGATGTGGAGCACTGAGGGATGAAAGCATGCCGCGGACGTAAGATGGTGTCGCATGAGGGAGTACGTTGGCGAGGGCATGCATCATGACTGCATTCCATACTTGCATTAACAAGAGTATTTAGAATTGTTTGATTGTACTATTTTATCATTACTGCTTGACTGAATTGATAACATGTTAACCTATGCTTTATTATTCCACTGAGTTAATCACTCACTCCCACGTTACGGGACGGTGTGGTACACACCAACCAAAATCTGTAGCTGCAGGTGTCGGCGATGCTTATGAAGCGAAGCCGGACCTTTGCAATAACAATGATGCTTGCTCGTATTTGCTGTATTCTGGCGGCTTCATGTGAGCCGTGTCTTGATCGACGGGGTTACTGGGATGTTGACTAGAGGACCTTACACATTTGGTATATTTTAGAATTGTGCTTGTAATTATTTAACTTAGTAACGTTATCACACTCTGGAGACTCACCACCGTTTATATATTTTATTTATCTTTCAAAGTCTTCCGCTTGCTATCTCACTTGTCTCTGAAGTATGATATGTTGTTTTGGCTTAATCTCACTTATCTCTGGAGTATGATATGTTGTTTTGGCTTAATCTCACTCATGTTCACTACACTAATACAGACAACATTCAATCATCATTCATTTTATTGCATAAGTGATGCGTTAGAACTCGGGAGTTGAGTTTATGCTCGACCCCCGATTTTCATGACGTTACAAGATGGTATCAGAGCATAATTTAGATTAAACCGGACCTGGGTTATGATCACACGATGCACTCTGACTTAGGAGGGAGCGACGGAACGTAGGAACCGACTTAGGACTTTCCAAATTTGCTGAACGGCGAAACCGACCGAAATCGACCGCTGAGATTGGGCCCGTACACACCCTAGATCACGCGAAACGTTCTCGAATCACTTCTAGCCGTCATTCGGTGGGTTTGAGTCATTCTCTAGAAACGAATGTCCTTAGGTTGTGGGTCAACCACAACACCTTACACTTCATCTCAAAGCCTAAATCCCCTTTTACCCAATTCCTTCAAAATCTCTCATTACACCACTTCATTCTTCAATTTTTTTTAAGTCCTTTCATACTAGACATAAATCCTAATGTATAAATGATGAAGAATAATACTTAAACAAAACTTTACTATAAATAGTAAATATATGTATAAATTGACTTTTGACCATTCAAATTATGGAATCTCATGAAATAAATAGGTTAGTTGGATAGAATAGCATCTCCTACCCCAAAATCATATATTACATGTCTAATAAAATCATTTCAGTTTACAAATTGGCCCCAAAAACGCCTTAAATGGAGTCGGGAGCCAAACGGAGCACTTGCAGGGGGACCCAGGGTGGGACTCATAGTTTTTTGGGGCCTAAGGGTCATAAGGACCTCGCCCAAATGGTGAGGCAATACCAACCACTCTAGAGAGTGGTGAGGCCCTCGCCAGGTCGGCGTGGCCTCGCTAGTTTTCGGGCCCGGCCGGGCGGGCCGGTCGGGCCGATCATGTTTGGGGCCTAGGGGAACCCCCTGGTACATGGGCCGTGGTTTAAAACTACCCCAAATGCATACCTCCTTCACAAAGTGACCCTTCGAGCTCTCCCTTTCCTTCCAAAATTCAGTTTTCTCTCTCAAACCTTCCCTCCAATCGGCCATTCTGTTGTTTTCTGTTAAAACCTGCACCCCTCCATCGTTTATAAAAATACACACCCCCCTACCCTCTTTATTCACCCTCATTTGAGCTCCTACACCCCCCGTTTGAAGCTCAAATCGTGTAAGCTCTCAATCCCTCCCATCTCTTCACTTTCTTTCTTCGAACCCTGTCTCTTGGCCCTGTATAACCTCCGTTGAGGCTTAAATCCATGGAGAGTTAGAGACTCTAGCCTTCTTTCCCCTTTTCCTTCACTTCCCATGGCCTTATTCGAGTTGAATACGGCCTTTTTCTCCATTTCCACCGTCCTCTTCACAACCTCCGAATGTTGGAATATTTAGGGTCGTTCGGCCAACTGCGTTAGGTGAGTTGAAGGTGGATAGTGTGTAAGGTATTGTCCCTAGAATGGGTGTATCCCATGTTTTTCAATGCCATGTTTGGAATGTATGCAATGAAAAGTATATCCCGGGATTTCCTTTCAAATTACACTTAGAAATTCATCATCTTGGGGTTTGAAAATCCCATCTCACACTTTCCAATGCAAGGCTCATTTTCCAAGCCTATACCATTAATTTTAATCCCCACCCACCCTCCTACCAAACATGTCATTTCCAAATCCCGAAGCGGGATTAGTAATACAGTCCCATTTAATACAGCTTAAGACCACTGGCCACACAGGCCCTTGGAGTTTTGGACCTAGAGCGGTGCTCCTAGATTTCGACAGACCTGACCATATAGGAAATCCAATAAATTAATAATGTGAACCTTATGACCCTCTTAGCTGGTATGAGCATGTGTGTAGTGCTCGAGCGTAGTTAAATTCAAGTTAGGGCAACCTAATTCCAATCAGACAACTTTTGACCCTATGAGATAAAATAATTTTCTCTATTAATAATGGTATGCAATCATCTAGTGTATAAGCATAGACTTTGGATTACAACTATTGGTTGGTTATACTAAGGAATGTAAAACACCGATTATGTTAAGACAATTGAAAGATAGATTTAGTTAGTTGACGTGATTAGGTTGGAGTGAAATCTCATTCTTTTGTTGAATCCCCTTAATACTTTTGGCTTCTTTAGTGACTCTTACGAAGCTTGTTTGACGTAGAAACTATTCACGTTCAGAGAAAACTTATATGTCCCTTGGATTTAATGCTAGGTCAAATCAATACACCCCTTAGAAATTGTCTTCCCAAAGACTTATTACAAGCGGGAACACGAAATAGAGAACTATATATAAGCGAGGTATTCGCGGTTTGAATTGAACTCTCAATCCTGGTAGTTCCCAATGAACTCTATGCTCTGATCAAGCAGAAGGTTGGGATCAACTAGGATTAAGGATTGATACGACACATTTTCTGTCCTCGCGAGGCAGAAAGTCTATGTATCCGGCTTAGACCTACTACACAACTTTCCTTCCGTGTAGGCCCTACCATTTACACCCAAAGTTTATGATTTCGTCTTTGAGGAGTGTTAAAAACATATAGCTAATAGAGATTTTCTTTTGAGGCGAATTTCCTAAATGGGCAACAGACAGTTAGGAAATAGGTCCCAAATCACATGCCATGTCGGCATACATATTGTGCATATGGACTTAGAAAGATAGTCTGTCTGTTAAGCCAGACATGATTAAATAGGATAAGTCTGGACCGTGACAAAAATTCCTTGGTAGAATTAGGCATCTTGTTACAAACTCATACCTATCCCTGAATCAACCACAATACCCATCATCTTTAGATCCTTTCTATAATCATAGGTACCAACGCCATAGTACACATCATCGATGGAAGGAAGACCACTGTATTGGGGGATCGTATCCCATTTCATGTCAAGGATAGGTCCTAAATTACACCTTTCTCCGACATTCGGATCAGGATAGATCTTGAGCCTTGAGGGTGTAAATAAATTTTTAAGGGGGGTAGAACATTATGAGCCCAATCTAGTTAGGTCGGCTAATACACCTCTTTGATCTGGGTGGCGCAGCGGAAACGTGGTGGACCCTTGCCCCACTGGCCCAGGATCGAATGGAATTAATCCAGACTGTACGTAAAGATAGGTCACTAAATAGGATCTGAATCTTCCTTAAAATGTAAAGCAATTAGGGTTCAAGTGTTAAACAATTTCATATTACATAATAGGCCTAACAATGGGTATGAACCGAATTACAATAGCCAAGGTCAACGCATCTACAACTGTGCTCATTGAATACGAACATAATAAAAGCCCTAGCAAGTTCTACTATGAGAAACCATTTTAGGATGATCTAGTAAGATTTGACTTACAATTTCCTTGGACATAGACAATATCGAGGACTCTCTTAGATCAAGACCTAAAGGGCAACCTGAGAAATAGGAAACTTGAACCTTTCAGTGGTGGGCATTCCCTAAGTTTTTAGAGTGATTGGACTACGGAGTTACTGAAATATATAATTGCGAAGCATTCGCGGCTTGACCCAATTCTTAATCCTAGGTGACTACCAATGGACTCACTACTTGGTCGAGCAGAAGACCAGGATCTACCAGTACTAGGACGGGATACGATGAGCTTTCTACCCTGGCCAGGTAGATGATCGATGTATCGGGATCAAGCCCACTATAACCATCTCTCCGTGTTGGTCAAATATTGAAAACAGTTATCTTACTCTAAATAGTTGGGAATTGTCGTCAAGACGTCAAATAGATGACGGAATAAATTGTACCAACCTGTTAGGGGATAAGCAAGGGATAAAGGAAATAAATTTTTAAGGGGGGTAGTGCCTAAAATGTATCAGACTAGCATGCACAATATACACCCTACCGCACATATAAATTTAAAATCAATAAGTCTTACGCAAATGAAATAATAGGATTCTTACTTATTACCTTTAGCCAATTTCGGGGACGAAATTATTTTTAAAGGGGGTAGATTGTAACATTTCGGATTTTTGCTAACCTGGAATTAGACATCCTTAGGCAAAGGGTCGCTCCTAACACCTTATTAACTTGTCAGAACCCATTCTCATAATCTAGAAATCACTTTTTAACCCTTTTCCTGCACAAATCTCACCTTTCACCACCTTGTTCTTTAAATTATTCAAAGTACTTTCATATTAGACGCTATCTTAAAAGTTTAGGTGATGAAGAACAATACTTAAACTAAACATTACTGTAAATAGTAAATACATAAATAAAATGGGCTTTGAACCATTACCCTTATGGAACCCCACCAAACGAATAAGCTATTTGGAATATTCGCCTCTCCTGCCCTAGGACGTTCTCTGTTGTAATTAGGGCGCGATTTAGTTGAATATTAATAACTTGAATCTCCTTCTATACAAACTACCAAAGGCCCGAGTATCACCTCAGGCAGAAATCACTCAGGACTAAATCCTTTAGAAATTAGGCGAGAATTAGCCAGTGTTAAACTAGAATACCTGTGAAATTAGCACCAATAACTTTAAATACGATCTGCAAGACCCAAAACTTGTAGAATCCTTGACGCTAGGTTACCCTAAAATCTAGGATCAATCTCATTACCCGGTTGCTCTCGGGAGCACATTGAAACTCCGCATCAGATTTGGACCGCACATCGAAAGTCCGATTACGACCATCTCGGAAATCAAATCTAGATAATGTCCCAGCGCTATTCGCTTGAACCCGGAGTGAGGAGTGTGAGAAATGTAAAATTAATTAAAATAAAATATAAATTTAAGTAATCTGGCACGTGTCGCTTGCGGATCAGTTATAAGGATTCCGACCGTCAGAATCAGGCCAGATTACACCCTCGGATCAGAGATATTTGCCCCTACGTGTCAGTATACTTGAAATCTCTGATCGAGTTTCACGGACCGTTGAACTGAAACTGGTCCGCCACGCGTGATCTGGGAATCCGACCGGAACGAAAACTTAACTACACCTAGATCCAATGTCTGTGAGCTTAAGTCTGACCTTTGACTCAAGGGGGAGGGGCTCCGAAAATGCTCCGTTGAGACAGAACAGATGCCCTTTGGACATAACCTAAGTATACCTTGGTTCTGAGTCTAAATTGGTGAGTTCTGGACCTATATAAGGACCTTACACCCTCACTCTCTCATCCCATACGAATTTGAGCAAAACGTAGGAGAGAGAAGAGAAAAAAGAGAGAGAAAGTGTGAGAGATGTGGGAGGATCTCCCTGCCACTCTACCCTGTCGTTATACGTGCTTAACTACTCTGATCTAATCGCTTTTGCGGCGATTCCGACTTCATTTCTAGGTAAGAAACCCTAACCCTAATCTGATCTAGGGTTATGAACGTTACAAACGATGAAATAGCTAATCTATTACATTCTATAAGTTGCCGAACTATCGTATACTAAAGCTTAGTGAATCTATCGACTCCGTTACGATTCTACGAAAAAAGGTGCGGACTTTAGATGTATAGGTTATGATTTTTAACGCATTCAATGTCAGCTAATGATAGATTCATGATCTTCATGCAATTGCACATGTACAAAGTGTTGTCCGTTTCATTTTTCGATTATACGTTAACTATGTTGAATATACTGTATTCTCTGTATTTGTAGAAAATACCGTATATGTACAAATTTTGAAAGTATGTTGGCCATGATTAATTACTGTATGAATATGCTATATATATGTATAATACTCACTCGGTGAAAGGATTCGCCCTAATACATGTTTTTTTTGCTAGTATACGTTATGTATGTTAAAAGAGTGTATTCTAAGTGTTTGTGAAAATGACTGAATGAGTATAGAATTCTCATTCATGCTCGCCATGACTAATTGTCATGGATATATGATTGTTGTATTGGCGATACCCCTTTGACGAAAGGATTTGCCCTAAATCACGCCACGACCAATATACACTATATATGCTAAAATGTGTAGCCCAAGTGTTTGTGGAAATGACTGAATGAACATGGAGCTTGGATTCCTGCTTGCCATGACTATCCGTCGTGGGTGCATGCATGTTATAATTGGGGCAACTCCCTAGTGAAAGGATTTGGCCTTATACCTATGTGATCACCATATATCAATGTTGATGTATGTAGTTTAAAGTGTTTGTTGAAATGTCTGAATGAGTAGTAGTTAGTAAATTGTAATGTATAAGAGTGTTGAGATAGGATTCTCAACTACCTTAGAGATGTATATGATTTCCTCCATGTTGTTTGTTTAATTTAACCGCTTACTTATGAAATATAGGTGTTTGTATTTCCTGTTTATATTGTGCTTTATTACATATTTTATGACATGTTTGTCAACATGCTTGAATTACTTTGTTTATTCTGCTTTACTCTACATGCTTCTGGTCATGGATTGATTGTGTTTGGGGCTATGATTATAGTTCAGGCAACCGGTAACGGGATTGAATCCGTGGCTGAGATTCATTTGCCACGTGAGATGTGTTCGACGAACCCGAGTCGTACTTCGATTGGTGATAGTGGTTGGCCACACGAAGTGCTTATACACTTCATGTCGTTTAACTTGTCGTGCGCTCGAGCTAGCCGATGTCGTCAAGTAACCCGATCTGTCTAATGTATGTTCACCTTGTTTGGACGTTATTGCTTGAACCTAAGGTACCGAACTTACCAGTGCAACCCCGTTAACCTTGGTACCTCGATCCGCTACGACTCATGAGCCGGGCATGGTGGTATGGGACACCGTGGTTGAGCTGTCGGCCTACGTTGGGGCCATGTGCCTCCCCGTAGTGACCAGTGAGCAACCAGACTCGTGAGCCGATTATGGTGGTATGAGACACTACATTCGTGTTGTCCGCCTACATTGATAAGGTGAAGGGGGAGTGGTGCAATGAATGCATGTAACAGCCCTAGCAGCCCTTTGTAGTGACCTCGAGCATACTCTGAATTT
Source organism: Magnolia officinalis (assembly GCA_021015155.1). NCBI lineage: Eukaryota > Viridiplantae > Streptophyta > Magnoliopsida > Magnoliales > Magnoliaceae > Magnolia > Magnolia officinalis. The sequence goes on from JAJHSJ010000012.1 coordinate 54,015,384, forward strand.
GCGGTGAGGTGACGAGTTTTGCCACGATGAATAGCGTATGAACTAGGCGTGTGTCAATTTAGTGATGAACCATTAAAAAGGTGATGGGGGAGTGGTGTAACAATTGCGTGTAACAGCCCTGACAGCCTTTGCAGCGCCCTAGAACCACACTATCGTATGAGATTATCTAGGTTTGACGACCCTAGAATGGATCATGTTTGGGAATGATATAAGGAAGGTACCTTAGTTTCCTAATCCTGCTGTATGAAAAGGACTAATAATAACTCGGTAATCATGTTCATATCGCATTGTATGTGCCTGGAAGATGTGGAGCACTGAGGGATGAAAGCATGCCGCGGACGTAAGATGGTGTCGCATGAGGGAGTATGTTGGCGAGGGCATACATCATGACTGCATTCCATACTTGCATTAACAAGAGTATTTAGAATTGTTTGATTGTACTACTTTATCATTACTGCTTGACTGAATTGATAACATGTTAACCTATGCTTTATTGTTCCACTGAGTTGATCACTCACTCCCACGTTACGGGACGGTGTGGTACACACCAACCAGACTCTATAGCTGCAGGTGTCGGCGATACTTATGAGGCGGAGCCGGACCTTTGCAATAGCAATGATGCTTGCTCGTATTTGCTGTATTTTGGCGGCTTCATGTGAGTTGTGTCTTCATCGACGGGGTTACTGGGATGTTAACTAGAGGACTTTACACATTTGGTATATTTTAGAATTGTACTTGTAATTATTTAACCCGGTAACGTTATCACACTTTGGAGACTCACCACAGTTTATATATTTTATTTATTTATCACAGTCTTCCGCTTGCTATCTCACTTGTCTCTGGAGTATGATATGCTGTTTTGGCTTAATCTCACTCATGTTCACTACACTAATACAGACAACATTCAATCATCATTCATTTTGTTGCATAAGTGATGCGTTGGAACTCGGGAGTTGAGTTTATACTCGACCCCCGATTTTCAGGGCGTTACACAATCTCATCAAGCATCTGTCGATTTAATCGACATACCACTTGATCATATTAAAAATCCATTTTTCCCTATGCTCGTTGGACAATTTTGGGGCATTCTTTGATCCCATCGAAGGTGACTTCAATCCCATCGATAGGCCTTGATGGCTTTCTATCTTATCGAAGGTCCTATTGACAGAATTGTACGATTTTGTGGAAGTACGTATTTTATTTTCTAATTCGATTGTAACACTATATAAGTGGGTTTAATCAAGATTAGGGTATGTTATGTCATTACTAAGGTGTTCTTGAGAAAAGCTAGGATTTTACAAAGGGATTTTTAGGGTTTTTCATATCGATAATTCCATCCATCTCTTGTAATTCATATTTCATAGGGGATTCGATGTTGCTTTGTGTCATGGTTTTTTTCCACAGGGATTTTTCTACTAAATTTGTGTGCTCTTTAGGTTTTTTGTTTGTATTTATATCTCTCTTTTTTATTCTAATTTGAGGTTTGCTTCCACGATTCCCCAATATCAAATTCATCCCCCACGTGAGTGATCCTCCCTTCTAAATTTCCTCCCCTTTACTTCAAGTCCTTGATTCATACTTTTATTCCATTTTAAAATTCATTCTTTCTTGTTCTTTAAATTTTGAAAGTTGAGATCCTAAATAAGGGATCTTTCTTACTTATGTCTTTAGTTGATTTTTTTTTATGTAAATTTAGTTAACTTTTTTTAATTTAAGGTTAGCCCTTTTGCTTTTGACATAACCATTTTACTTTGAAAATGGCCATTTTCTTTTCCCTTTTGACACAAGGGTTTCCCTTGATTACACATACTTTCATTTTTATATTTTTGATTCATTCCTTTCATTATCAATTCCTTTTAGTGTTGGCTCTTTTTTTTTTTTTCTTTTTTTTGGTTGTCATAAGTCTTGAACATTTGGTGTGATTTTCTTTAGATTCTTGATTCTTGTATATTTTTCTTGAACTATGGATCTATTCTTACATGTGTATTATTATTTTGCATTATTAGTTCCTCTCTTGAAGTCATGATTATGTAGGGATTATCTATCATGGTTATCTATTCATGGAATCTACATGCAACGTAATCATAGAATGCTTGAAACTTGAATATCTTGATTGCACTATAATCATGAAATGCTTGGGAATTGGTTTGCTTGCATCATTATAGAATAACTAAAATTTTTATTTAGGTGATTGGAACTTTAAATTGTGAATAATTGGAATTTGATTTTGTTGGACGATGGATCGGTGAGTGTGTAAGGATTTCCCATCAATGTGCATATATGAATTATCGTATCACTGGACCGATTAAGTGAGCATGTATGGATTGCAAAAGTTTCATAATGTCAGAGCCATGCAAGACCTTTTCATTTCACTCAATTTATTCAATTGGCATGTATGGATTTTTCATCAGCTGACATGTATAGATTGCTTATTTCACTAAATAATTGGAATTAGATTTAAATTAAAAATTTATTTGATGGCCATATATGGACTATTCACCAGCGTGCATGTGTGGATTGGCTGTTTTGTTAGAATAGTTAATTGAGCATATATAGATTGCTCGACTCACTAGATTGGATAGGTAAGCAAGTATATATTGTAAAAGGTTCATATCATCTAAGTCATGTGATGATTTGAAAAAGTGGTTAAATTGAATTGTGAAAAATTGGTTAAATTGAATTGTGTAAAATTAGTTAAATTAATCGAGAAAATTGGTTAAATTGAATATGAGCATGGTAGGATATTCAATTGATTCATCATTGTATGAATTTTATTCATGACAAGATTCCATTGAAATCTTGCTTAATTTATGTCTTCTACTTGAGTTGTTCTGTATAGTATATTCCTTGGAATTCAACTGTGTTAAATATGATCTTACTAGGCTTCTAAGCCACCTAATTTGATAATTCTTTTAGGTTCAAGAGATGAGAAATATGCGGTAGAAGTGGAGTACGTATGTGTTTACTTTATTAAATTTTAATCTTTAATTTAATTTAATTTGGACATTTGTAATACATTAAAGTAGATAGTTACAAGTGAGAGATGATAGTAGTGATTAAGTGGGATTTGGATTCATAAATTTTATTTTAAATTTCATGTTTTGGATTGTGGTTTTGATAATTAAATAGTTGTTTAGTTTAGGTATGTAATGTATTGAATGTTTATGCGATGAATAAACACATAAATTTACTTTTACACCCTATAATTTGAAATCAGGGCCGTCGTACTCTGGTTCTAAATTTCAGGGCATGACGGATTGGTATCAGAGCCTAGATTTAGTATAAAATAGAGCGTTGGGTTATGGTTATATGTTGAGGGTCGAATATTGCATATTAGACCCCAGTTATTACCTGCTTTTACGAACATGATACCGTTTAATGCCCTATTTTAATCTTGTTTGTGTTGCAAGGTGAATTTAGGAGCCTGGACTGAAAAAGGGTACTAAAAGCACGGATTTAATACTCTAAAATTACCAAGGAAAAGGACGGACTCTAGGGGAATGGGATCGAAGAATTTACACGCCCAAGATTCGAGAAAATCAAGTATTCCACACTAAAGAGGCCTGAAATTCGTCCAGAATGCAAGATCACAGGGTTCCCACCATCCGTTCGGCTTAAAACTTTCTATCTGGTCTAAGTACCATAAATTAACCATACACGTCAAATTTCAACCATTGGATCCTTGTGGAAGTGGCCCAACGGATAGATCAGCCCATAAAACTCTGCTATGGGGCCCCCCTGATCTCTGGATATGCCTCAATTTTGGTCTCAACAGTTTAAATGAGGTGAAAAAATGGATGGACAGAGCGTATTTCTCAAGCACATTACAATGGACCCCAGTCGGGTTAAACGTTGTTTGACCCAACAGAATTAGAAAGAGAAAGAGAGGGAGGCCAGCGGCCAAACCCACGTCCGACTGGGACGTGTAGTAGGCCACCACCGTCCATCACATGAATGATCTGAACCGTCCATTCACTCCATATGAGGGGAAAGACCCTCGCCTAGCTTTCCTTTTGGGCCATGCACTCGATTACGCGATTTCCACCATCAAATGCAAGATAGACGGCGGGAATAAAGATACAGTGGGCCGCACCAAAACTTGACCAAAACTACCCCTTTCCGACTGGTTTTTCACCAGGAATCTAATGGATGGGGTGGATTTCTCTGAAAACATCACCATGGGGCCCATCAAACACCTCAAAGCCGGTTTATACACACATCCGCACGTCCGGCTCTACGTGGGCCATGGTGCGATCAAAGGAAGGATCGGATGGCCGATCTAGACCATTTAGAAATTCAGAAAGGGGCCACCAATCTTCACCATGAAGTTGGAATGAACAGTATGGTTGGATTTTTCCCCAAAAACCCGATCAAACGCAAGTGAGTTTGCATTTTTTCTCTTTCACTGCGTAAAACTTACACACGACCCCACGTAACCGACTTTCTTTTTCTCCTTGCACATAAGCCCAGCCGACCGACCTCCTTACAGAATGTTATAAAAGGAAAGAGAGAGAGAGAGGGGGGCGGTGGAAAATTCATCTTTGGGACATGAATCATCTCTTGACCGTGGAGAAAACATGAGCACAAGAAGAAGAAAGAAAGAAGGACGGCGGCTGGTCATTCTTCTGGCCGGACAGCAGGATTTCTTCCTCCCTTTTTCGTTGATGTTTTGTTTTTATTAAGGGATTTTTAGTTAATCATGGCCATGATTAGCTAAACCTCTTTACTAGGGCTAAGAGGTGAAGCTTGTGGCATGATGGGTAGTATTCTACGGTCTTTAATTCATGTTATGAACTAATTTTGATTATAGTTTGATTAATAGGAATGCTTTCAGTTTTTAATGATTTGTTGTAACTTAAATTACAATAGATTTCCGACGACTTCGAGTATTTCCTTTCCATTATTTTGATTGTGAAGTTAGGAAGCCCTATTGTTCACCATTGCCCCTTGGACATGGTTGGATGATGGAATCCTTCCTAACATTCATACATCTTTCTGATTGATTGTGGATTAGTTTAATTCTATTGTTTACTTTGTCTCTTGGGCATAGTTTTGTGATGGAATCAACTCTAATTCTCATACTTTTCATCTCTTTGAAACTAGATCGAAGGAAGTTCAGATTGAGTTTTAATGATATATCTTCCAACTGGATGAAGTTGGGACTCGAAGTCCAGTTGAGTTCATGAATAAAGTGTAGATCTCCCTGATCTCTACGAGTGGATCCTTGGCACCCTAGTTTCCTGCCTTTGAATTTACAAGTTTTTAGTTTAATCATTCACCATTATTCTCTTAAATTCCTCTGATTTAGATTATATCTTCGCCTAGTTCTAGTTCTAGTTACTTTTAGAATACGTACAAGGTTCAGTCCCTATGGATTCGACCTCGGTCTTACCAAGATTATTACTACAACGCAACCCTAAACTTGGGGTGTGAACATTACACCTAAAAAAAAATGGAATAATGACTTTGTAACACCCCGATTTTCGTTGCTCGAGTAGTATAACAACCTTGCAATGGAAACCTGAGTGTCACACTGTAAAATACCATACGTGGGTGCGTTTCCCATGTGCCACATTATCAGATTAGCGTTCATACAAAATCAAAGTAGCGCTTATCCATACAGAGAGTATAAAAGATAAGTTAAATAACTAAGCTACAAAGTATTAGGGCTAGCATCCAAAAATATACAATTCAAAAGAATGCCCTTAGTAGGGCCTGTATAATGCACAAATAACAAAATGTATAAAGATAGAAAAAAATTGTCCAAAAGAAAGGAACTAGCAGCCTACCAGTTGAACCCATATAGATCAACCACACTAGTGAACTGCTTCTCATCGGTAACTCCTCGCCACTCCCTAGTGGGTTATCCTCGAGTGCCTCGCTACTCCCACCTGCACTTGCATTAGTTGTATAGTTGGAGAATTGAAGCATGAGTAGCCAACTTAGTGAGAAATTCCCCCCAAGATTACACAAACTACAAATTAATCAAGTATAGTTTCAAACAAAAAGCATACATACAATCATAGCTTACAATGGAATCTTGCTTAAATACATGAACGCATATATGCACATCAGCCTATGGATGCTCATCCAGCTAGCTTTGGGGGTAGTCACCAATGAAAGTAACCAAATGTACATGCATCAACAATGACTATCCACCATGCAACATAAATGTGGCTAGCTACCAGCGAAAGTAACCAAATGTACATGCATCAATAATGACTAGTATACAAATAATAGTGGCTAGTCACCGGCAAAAATATCCAAATTTATGATGCTCAACAGTGACTAACACTCCCAAAGGGACGTTCGTGCAATGGACTAAGAACTAATGAAAATACTCAAAGGTATATGCTAACATAATATCTAGCCATTTAATAACGCATACGTACCATGAATGCATGATTAATCCAACTATTATTCGTCTAATTCACAAACAGTTCATTCAAACAAAACCTCTAAGTGGAAAATTTCGATCTAACAAGTAGACCTTACCATCACCAATTCATATATAATTTCAACGAAATAGGGAGGGTTCCTCCCAACAAAGCCAACTAGGCACCAAGTATGTTTTAGGACACAATAAAAGGGATTCCACCCAACAAAGCCAAATAGGACACAATAATTTACATGGATAGTAAGTCTACAACTAATTCTATTTAATCCACTTCACGAGATGGCCAATAGTTAAAGGTGCAAATTTAAGTATGTGTTACAACCACACAAATAATGTATGACTTACATTATGGCATATTATAACTCATGTTCACATGAATCCCACAAAGCAAGAGTTATATTCGAGTGATTGAGCATTGTAAGGAGTGCACGTGTGTGAATTAACCTATGCAATAGGTTAAACTTGTTATCTGTTCTTATATAGATTTTTAAAATTACGGATTCTTCCAAATGACCCTAAAACTAACATATGCAATGTATATTCCAAGAATATTGCATGGTTCATAAGTAAATCAATATGATTATCAAGTATTGAGACTATCGTTAGACTAAAAATATTGTAAGAAAGCTCAAAGGGTAGATCTTCACCTTAGAATTAGAATTTCTCAATTCTGATGCTACCTAGGTGTACAAAATTTGGAAAAAAAAAATATCTAAACCCTAAGTTAATGGCAAATCTATCATTAATAAGTTAGATTTTATCCTAATTAAACTTTCAATAAGGGTTTAGAACTTTACCTACCTTGATTTGAATGATCCCCAACTCAATTCCGTGAATGGAGCCCAAGCTCAGCCCAAACCCCAAGCCTTTATGGAGTCACTCTCAAATACGGCCCCGCTTGAGAATAAGCCGCTTCTAATCGACTATCAAGACCTCACAACCTGACATGCGCAAACCATAGCGTTAGAAATTTCAAGACTCGGGGGAATGTAAAGGATTCAAATTGCTGACAAAAAATAGAAATATAGACATGCACGACTAGAAGGCTCTTACCTAGTCAATGAGTGTGAATTCGTCCCAAAATTGAAGGTTTCTGACCAGAGAAAGACACGGGACAACTCGGAGTGGAAAGACTCGACGAGATATGGCCCACAATAGACTCGGGTGGCAAGATCTCATCCCCCTCTGTAATGCCCTAAAAATCGAGGGTCGAGCAGGAGCCCAACTCCCGAGTTCCAACGCATCACTTATGCAACATACATAATAATGATTAAATATTGTCTGTATTAGCACATTAAACATGATTAGGATTACACCAAATCAGCATATCATACTCTAGAGACAATTAGATTATGCAAGCGGAAGACCGTGATAAGTATATAAAACGTATAAGTGGTTGTAGGTCTCCAGAGTATGAACATGATACTAAGTTAAATAATTACATGTTTAGCTTCAAAATGTACAAAATACAAAATGTAAATGTTCAACTATTCCATATCCATGTGGCCCCAGTGATGTAACTCCAGGTCTACGCAGACCGACCAAAGAGTTGCAGGTAGGAAAACTCCTCGTCATCGTAGAAGTTCAGATCCAAATCGTAAGCCGCATAATCATCTGCAACTGCAATAGAGTCTGGTTGGTGTTTTAAAACACCGTCCCAGAGAAGGAGTGAGGGATCAACTCAGTAGAGCTATAAGGCAAAGGTTAACATGTTATCAATTCAGTCAAGGAGTAATGATAAAGCAATACAACAAGCATTCCTAAGTACTCTGGTTAATGCAAGGATGATATGCGATAATGATGCATGCCCTTGCCTGCACTCCCTCTGCGACATCATCTCAAGATCGCGGCATGCACCCCTTCTTCTGTGCTCAACTCCAACGCCAAAGGCACATGCAAATGAGGTGCATGTACGTAATTAGCCAAGTTCTTAATTAGACTTGTTCATACAACAGGTTTGGGAAGCTAAGGTACCTCCCTTTATATTATTTACCCAAACGATGGTCCATCTAGGGTCGTCATTCCTAGGTAATCACATACGATAGGCAAGTTATAGGGCAACGTCACCCCTAATTTGAAAGCAGTAGATAGGTAAGTTCAGGTCACTATGAAGAGGCTTGTCACCTCAACGTAGGCCTTACTTTATACTCGAGGTCACTATGGGAAAGGCTCATCACATTAGCGTAGGCCGATAACTTGAATACAATGTCCCATACCACCGTATTCGGCTCACGAGTTTGGTTTGCTGACTGGACACTACAGGGATGCTCGTCACTCCAGTATAGGCTGACCGCTCGATTACAGTATCCTATACCACCATGCCTAGCTCATGAGTCTTAGCGGATCGAGGTACTAAGGTTAAACGGGCTTTACATTGCTAAGTTGGTATCTTAAAATCAAACAGTAGCGTCCATATATGGTGAACATACATTAGGCCAATCGGGTTACTTGACAAGCTGACTGGTACGAGCGTAGGTTGAATTAGTTGATGTGGAGCACATACGCACTCCTTGTGGCCTAACCACTGTCGATAATCACCATACGACTCGAATTCATCGAACGGATCTTGTGTGGCGTAACGATCTCGGCCACCAATTCGGGATTCGTTACCGATTGCCTAGACTACATCGTAGCCCCAATCACATTCAAACACAGTAGGCATCCATGCGTGATAAACAAACAGCATGTAACAATCAATTCAAATACAAAGCTCGTTTGAGCATTTCCACAAACACATAATGTGCATGTTACCATACATAGGCACTTCATTCATAAATCACGTAGTAGTAAGATAGGTTACATGAAGGAAACTATAGCTATAGATAAGATAATTGAGAATCCTATCTCGACACCCTCTTTAAATACATTTCAACAAGCATTTTCTCGTTCACGCATTTTATCAAACACTTAGACTACACATATCAACATACATGTAATAAATCAGTTATAACGTATATTATAGCAAATCCTTTCATAAGGGAGTTGTCACACGTACAACAATCATATATTCCCAATCATAAATCATAACAAGCACAAATCATAATTCCATACTCATACAAACATTTCAGTAAACATATAGAATGCATCTATTTTAATATAATTCATACATATGTGTAATATGAGGAAAACATCGTGTCTAAACACATGTGACAACAATCAAGTCAGTCATAAATCATTAACTGACATTGAAAGCCTTGAAAACCATAACCTAAACATTTATAGTCCCCACCTTTTGCCGGTAAACTAGAATCGAACTCAGTTTGAACACTAAGTCTTCGTCTACGCCAGAACGGCAACCTATAGCATGAAATATGTTAGCTATTTCATCGCTTACCCTATTTGGATCCATAAAATAAATTAGGGTTAGGATTTCTTACCCAAGGACAGAATGGAAATTGTGGGAATAGCGATAGGGGTAGGCTGATTCGGCACGTGGAACGGCAGGGAAGAATCCCAGCAACTCTCTCTCTCTCTCTCTCTCTCTCTCTCTCTCTCTCTCTCTCTCACTTCTCCTCACCTTTTAACTTCTCTTTTCTCTCTTCTCTCTTAGGGTTTAGAAATTCGTATGGAATGAGAGAGGGGTGGGTAAAGGGTCTTATATAAGCCCAGAACTGATCTCAATGGCCCCAAGGACTTGGTATACTTAAGATATAGCCAAAGGTTGGCTGTTTCGGGCCAACAGAGCTCATCTGGAGGCCCCTTTCTTGCATACGGTCCGGAGAAAGTCCCCTGACCATGGATCTATGTTAGGTTAAGTTTTTAATCCGATCGGATTTACGGATTGACCGTGGAGGACCAGTTTCAATTCAACGGTCATCGTCACTCGATCATGGCCACAAGTATACTAACCTGTGTAGGGAAATTTTCCTGATCTGAGGGTGTATTTGTGTCAGATTCTGACGGTCAAAAACATTAAATTTGGCCTGCAAGCGAACGGCCCAATTCACTTAAATCTGAGTTCATTTTCTAAAGATATTCGCGTTTCTCACACACTTCGCTCCGGGTCCAAGTTGTACATTTTTGCATACTATTAGGATTTGACTTCCGAGATGGTCGTCAAGTCCAGTAGGTTGGTCATAATTGTATAGTTCCGCGGTTATCAGACTTTCGACGCGCAGTCCAGGTCCGAAACGAAGTTTCAAGCTGCTCCCGAGAGCAACTGGGTTTTGAGATTGATCCTGCATTTTTAGGTAATGTAGCGTTAGCGATTCTACTAGTTTTGGGTCTTACAGATCGTATAGAAAGCAGTTCAAGCAAATCTACTGATTAATTCAATTTAGCACTTAATTAATTTCTGTCTAATTCCTAAAGGATTTAGTCCTTAGTGATTTCTGCCTGAGGTGGTACTCAGTACTGAACTTCAGTTTCACACCCATTGCTTCCTAAATACAAGTCCAGAAGATAGATGTGAATCGCGTGTCTCGATCTGACACGATCTCCATAGGAACTTCATGCAGACGTACTATCTCCTTGATGTACAGCTTGGCTAAATCGTCTGCTGAGTTTGAGACTCTAATAAGGAGAAAATGAGCCAATTTCGTCAACCGGTTCACGATCACCTAAATGGAGTCATGTCCCTTCCTCGTCTTCGGTAACCCTGAGATGAAATCCAGAGAGATGAAATCACATTTCCATTCAGTTATGGGCATGGGCTGAAGCAGTCCAGGAGGTCAACGATGCTCTGCCTTGACCTGCTGGCATGTGAGAAACGGGTGTAACGCCCTGAAAATCGGGGGTCGAGCATAAACTCAACTCACGAGTTCCAACGCATCACTTATGCAACAAAATGAATGATGATTGAATGTTGTCGGTATTAGTGTAGTGAACATGAGTGAGATTAAGCCAAAATAGCATATCATACTCAAGAGACAAGTGAATTAGCAAGCGGAAGACTGTGATAGATAAATAAAATATATAAACTGTGGTGAGTCTCCAGAGTGTGATAATATTACCAGGTTAAATAATTACAAGTACAATCCTAAAATATACCAAATGTGTAAGGTCCTCTAGTCAACATCCATGTAACTCCGTCGATCAAGACACGGATCACATGAAGCCACTAGCATACAACATATACGAACAAGCATCATTGCCATCATAAAGGTCCGGCTCCACCTCAGGAGTAACGTCGCCATCTGCAATCAGACAAAATCTGGTGGGTGTTCAGAACACCGTCCCATAACGTGGGAGTGGGTGATCAACTCAGTAGAACAATAAAGCATAGGTTAACATGTTATCAATTCAGTCAAGCAGTAATGATAAAGCAGTAAAATCAAACACTCCTAACTACTCTTTTTAATGTAAGTATGAATGCAGTCATGATGTATGCCCTCACCACACAATCCCTCGTGCGACACCATCTTATGTTCACGGCATGCTTTCATCCCTCAGTGCTCCACATCTTCCAGACACATGCAATGCGATGATGAGCATGATTACCGAGTTATTATTAGATCATTTCAAACAGCAGGATTGGGAAACTAAGGTACCTCCCTTGTATCATTCCCAAACATGATCCATTCTAGGGTCATCAGTCCTAGTTAATCTCATACGATGGTGTGTTTCTAGGTCGCTGCAAGGGCTGTCAGGACTGTTACATGGAACTGTTACACCACTCCCTCATCACCCTTTTAACGGTTCATCACTAAATTGATACAGGCCTAGTTCATACTCTATACACCGCAGCAAAACTCGTCGCCTCACCGCAAATTCAGAGTATGCTCGAGGTCACTACAAAGGGCTGTCAGGGCTGTTACACAAATTCGTTGCACTACTCCCCCATCACCTTATCAATGTAGGCCGACAGCACGAATATAGTGTCCCATACCACCATAATCGGCTCAAGAGTCTGGTTGCTCAATGGACACTACGGGGAGGCACATGGCCCCAGCGTAGGCCGACAGCTCGACCACAGTGTCCCACCACCATGCCCAGCTCATGAGTCTTAGCGGATCGAGGTACCATGGTTAAAGGGGATTTCACTGGTAAGTTTGGTACCCTAGGTTTAAGCAGAGGCTTCCAAACATGGTGAACATACACAAGACAGATCGGGTTGCTTGACGAGCTCGGCTAGCTCGAGCTCACAACAAGTTGAACGATATGAAGCCCATAAGCACTTCGTATGTCCAACCACTATCGTCAACCGAAGTACGACTCAGGTTCGTCGAACACATCTCATGTGGCAAATGAATCTCAGCCACAAATTCAATCCTGTTACCGATTGCCTGAACTATAATCATAGCCCCAAACACAATCAATCCATGACCAGAAGCATGTAGAGTAAAGCAGAATAAACAAAGTAATTCAAGCATGTTCACAAGCATGTCATGAAACATGTAATAAAGCACAATAAAAACAGGAAATACAAACACCTATATTTCATAAGCGGTTAAATTGAACAAGCAGCGTGGAGGAAATCATATACATCTCTAGGGTCGCTGAGAATCCTATCTCAACACCCTATTAAACTTAGTTCATCACACAATTTCTCACACAGGCATTTTAGCAAACACTTAAACTACACCACTCCAACATACATGACGTATGTTGATTTCAACATAGAATAGGACAAATCCTTATAGCAGGGAGGTGTCGCATACACATCAATCATGCTCTTACATTCAATACATTTGGTAGGCATAAATCATAAATCCATATTTATTTAGTCATTTCAGCAAACACTTTAAACTACATACCTCAACATATATGACGTATGTTGATCACATAGGTATAAGGCCAAATCCTTTCACTAGGGAGTTGCCCCAATTATAACACGCGTGCGCCCATGACAGATAGTCATGGCAAGCAGGAATCCAAGTTCTATGTTCATTCAGTCATTTCCACAAACACTTGGGCTACACATTTTAGCATATATATAGTGTAAATTGGTCGTGGTGTGATTTAGGGCAAATCCTTTCGTCAAAGGGGTATCGCCAATACAACAATCATATATCCATGACAATTAGTCATGGCGAGCACGAATGAGAATTCTATACTCATTCAGTCACTTTCACAAACACTTAGAATACACTATTTTAACATACACAGTGTATATTAGCAAAAACATGTATTAGGGCGAGTCCTTTCGCCAAACAAGTATTTTACATATATATAATATGTTCATACAACAAAAATCATGGCAAACACATTTTCAAAATTTATACGTATACGGTACTTTTTACAAATACCTAGAATATGTAAAATTCCATATTCTTCATCTTTAATCGAAACGGAAAACAAACAGCACTTTGTACATGTGCAATTGCATGCAGATCATGAATCCATCATTATCTGACATTGAAAGCATTGAAAACCATAACCTATACACCTAAAGTCCGCACCTTTTATCGTAGAATCGTAACGGAGTCGATAGATTCGCTAAGTCTTTGTCTACGGCAGTTTGGCAACCTGATAGAGCGAAATAAGTTAGCTATTTCATAATCTACAACTATCAAAACCCCAATTCAGTTTAGGGTTAGGGTTTCTTACCTAGAAACGGAGCTGGAATCGCCGGGAAAGCGATTAGAACAGAGTGGTGGAGCTTGTGTAGCGGCAGGGGATAGTAGTAGGGAGTTTCTCCCACTTCTCTCACACTTTCTCTCTCTTTTCTCTCTTTTTTCTCCTCTCTAGGGTTTCTCTCAAATTCGTATGGCTGTGAGAGAGAGGATTCTAAGGTCCTTATATATCCTAAAACTACACTGAAATAGACTTATGGTCAAGGTATACTCAGGTTATAACTAAAGCGAGCCTTTTCCAGCTCAACGGAGCACCTCTGGCGGGCCTCCTTGAGCCAAAGGTCAGACTTAAGCTAACTAACCTTAGATCTAGGTGGAGTTAAGCTTTCGTTTCAGTCAGATACCTAGATCACAAATGGCGGACCAGTGTCAGTTCAACGGTCAGCAGATCTCGATCGGAGATTCCGAGTACATGGATATGTTTTAGGAAATATCCCTGATCCGAGGGTGTAATTTGGTCTGATTCCGACGGTCTGGTTGCTTAATACTGATCCGCAAGTGAGAGGTGCCAGATTTCATAAATTTATATTTTATTTTAAATTAATTTCACATTTCTCACACTCCCCGCTCCGAGCTCAAGCGAATAGCGCTGGGACACTATCTGGATTTAATTTTTGAGATGGTTGTCAAGCCCAGCAAGGCGGTCTTAATTCCTTAACTTCGTGTTAATCAGACTTTCGATGAGCGGTCCAGATCTGATACGGAGTTTCGAGATGCTCCCGAGAGCAGCCGGGTAATGAGATTGATCATAGATTTTAGGGTACCCTAGCGTCAATATTCTACAAGTTTTGGGTCTTGCAGATCGTATTTAAAGTGATTGATGCTAATTTCACAGGTATTCTAGTTTAACACTAGCTAATTCTCGCCTAATTTCTAAAGAATTTTGTCCTGAGTAATTTCTGTCTGAGGTGGTACCTGGGCCTTTGTAGTTTGTATATAAAGTGATCCAAGTTATAATACTTAGCTAGTTTAAGATAGTGTCTAGGGTGAAAGTACTTAGAAAAATTGAAAGAACAAGGTGGTGAAGGGTGGGATTTGTGAAGGAAATGGGTTCAAGAGCGGTTTTAGACTTTGGGATTAAGTTCTGATAAGTTAATAAGGTGTTAGGATCGACCCATTGCCTAAGGACGTCTAATTCCAGGTTGGCAAAAAATCCGGGATGTTACAACGGAACACATAATCTGCCATGTGGGACTTCATATTGTCCCACAAGTACGATCTCTTCGTATTCCGATACATCTTTGCACTACCAGGATGCATCGTCATCCTCGAATTGTGAGCAGCCTCTAGAACTTCCTTTCTCAAGTCATGAAGATTTGGGATGCATAGGCGGCCACGACAATGCAAGCCCCCATCCGTACCAACTCTCCATTCAGAGTCTGCATTACCACTCACTCGCTTTCTCAACTCTGCTAACCCTTCATCTTCCTTTTGAGCTAAAATGATTCGGTCATCGATAAGTGGCTGAACATGAATATGTGCGATGCTCTCGAACAACTCCTCTATCGTAAGTTTCTACTCAAAATCTCGAACAAAATCTACAATATCCCACTCTGCTATCATCAGCGGAGCCGCAAATTATATCGTCTTCTTGCGGCTCTACACGTCTGCCACAAGGTTAGCCTTGCCAGGATGGTAGGAGACCTCGAACTTAAAGTCCTTCTAGGTTTCCATCCATCGTCACTGTCTCATATTCAGGTCTCTTTGCTTGAATATATATCTAAGGCTCTAGTGGTTGCAAAAGAGCTCGAATTCCTCTCCGTAGAGGTAATGTCTCCAGAGCTTTAATGCAAAGATGACAGCTGCCAACTCCAAGTATGCGTAGGGTAGTTCTCCTCGTGTTTCCTCAACTGTCGTGATACATAGGCAATAACCCTGTCCTTCTGCATCAAAACACAACCCAAACCCACAAGAGAGGCGTCGGTATATATCTTATACTTGACCCATTGCTCTAGCAATACTAGGACAGGGGCGGACGTCAGCTTATCCTTCAGTTCCTAAAAAGTTACTTCTACCTTCTCATTCCACGCAAACTTAAGATCCTTCCGAGTCAGCTGAGAGAATGGCCTGGCTATCTTGGAAAAGTCCCTAATGAATCGACAGTAGTAGCCTGCAAGGCCAAGAAAGCTCCTCACTTCAGTAACCGAACCGGGCTTCTCCCAGTCCTGAACTGCAGTCACCTTAGGAAGGTCCACAGCTATTCCTTCTTAGACACCACATGTCCCAGGAACTTGACTTCTTCTTTCTAGAAGTCGCACTTCTTGTACTGAGCGAACAACTGGTTCTTTCTGAGTGTATCAAAGACTGCTCGTAGGTGCTCCTCGTGATCTTCCCGACTCTTGGAGTATATCAGGATGTCATCTATAAATACGATGACGAATCGGTACAGATACGACCGAAATACCCGGTTCATTAGGTCCATGAACACGGTCAGTGCGTTTGTGAGTCCAAACGACATCACAAGGAACTCGTAGTGGTCAAAACTGATCCTGAAAGTTGTCTTCTACACATCTTCATCCTTGACGCGCAACTGGTGATACCCTGACTGTAAGTCGATCTTTGAAAAATATTGCGCCCCTTTCAACTGATCGAACAAATCATCTATCCTAGGCAAAAGATACTTGTTCTTCCTTGTCACTTGGTTTAACCTGCGATAATCAATACACAATTCGCAGTGAACCATCCTTCTTCTTCACGAACAACATGGGTGCTCACCACAGAGATACACTCAGTCATATAAAGCCCGCCTCCAACAGATCATCGATCTGTTTCCTCAATTCCTCCACCTCACATGGAGGCATGTGATAAGTCAGTAGTGAAATGGGTGTCGCACTAGGCATTAGATCAATGGTAAAATAGATCTCGCGCTGAGGAGGCAATCCAGATATTGTCCTGAACACGTCCGTGAAATCCTGAACTACAAGCGTGTTCCTAAGTGTCAGACATCAATAGTCTCTAGCAAGGTGGCATAACAACTAACGCAGCAGGGTCAACTGACCTGAACTGGAAAAGTAAAGGTTGTGCCCTCGGGTGCACGAGCTGTCACCACTCTGGTATCGCAATCGATCTCAGCCTTCATCTCGGTGAGCCAATGCATACCGAGGATAACGTCGTAATGATGCAGTGGAGCAATGATCGGGTCAACGAGTATTGTCCTGCTTCCTAAGTCTATCGAGCAATCTTTACCCATCTTGGTAACGTCTGAAAAGGTTCCTGTAGCGGTAAGAATCCTCACCCCCTTCGTAGGAGCTATATCCAACAATAGTCGCTTAACTGCTACACATGATATGAGCGAGATAGTGGACCTAGTGTCCACCAATAAGAAAACTGGTGTACCTTGAATATGTTGGTGCTGACCGTAGAGGTGGGGCTGCAATAACTTGAGGAAGCTGGCAGTTGATCATCTGAGGTGGCGAGAAGTCATTGTCCCTCATCCTGGTGAAACAATACGTATCCGAGTGGCCTGACCTCTTGCAATAGGTGCACCACAATTCTGATCGCTTCGTCGGGGCTAGTGGAACTGTAAGTTTGGGAGGTGAGTCTGCACGGGGCCTCTTGCTGAGGAACGGCCTGCTCGGCAAATCTGGTCAAGGCCTAGGAATCATGGGCACACATGTACGAGACAGCCTGTCCCCATCCTGCTCAGCTAGCAAAGACATGCCCACTAGCTCAGCATAGTTGGATATGCTAGCGCAACACATCTTCGAGCGTATCTCGGGTCACAGACCCTTAGAAAATTGTCGTATTCGCATCGACTAGTCTGCTAATATCAGGGGAGCATATCTGGCCAACTCCGTGAACCTGTTCTCGTACTCTGTCACTGTCATCCCTCCAAGACTGAGGTGAAGAAATTCACTCTCCTTCTCATTACGATACGTAAGGGGAAAGTACTTCTCATGGAAGCATGTCTCAAAAGCAGCCCAAGTCCACAGGTAACCAGGAGTGACGGTCCGAAGGACGCTGTCCCACCAAAGACTGGCCTCCTTCTCAAACATGTAGGTCACCAGCTCGACCTGCTCTGCCTCAGTGCAGTGCAGTGGCTTTAGCATCTTAGAGATGAGGTCAAGCCAATATTCGGCCTCCTCGGGTCTGTGAGTACCCGCAAATGTAGGAGGTCGGAAGCGCTGGAATCGCTCAAACAAGCCACTAGCACCCACATTTCCAGTAGGGTGCACAGGTGGTGCAGGTGGAACTGCACCCATGCTCTGAGTAAGGGCCCATGCCATGGTGTTCAAAAACTGTTGTTGTTGTTGTTGCATCAAGAGCATCATCTAGTCCAACCTATCAGGAGGAGGAGCCGACTGTGATACGGGAGGCGTCGAGGTCGACGCACGGTTCTGCTCAGGAACAGGTGGTGCAACAGGTGTCGCCCCATTTTTGGGGTCAGGGGCCGGCTGAGAATCTGGCATAGTCTCGTGATCCGAGCCCAGACTGGGGTCCATATGGTTATCGCTTAGGGGAGGTGCCCCATCAATCGAGTCGCCAAGAGTGAGACGTGACATATTCCGTATGACCTTAGGTGGCATTCCCAATATACAACATAGAGTGCAACCCATGTCAGATTCAGCATAAGAACATACACTCATCCACACATCATTCGCATTCTAACTCAAAAGAAGTTTCATCATTTCATTTACCAAAATTTATCACAATACATGAGATATAGTTTTACATGAATTATGACAGAAGATGCATGTGAGCTAATTTATCGAAGCTTTAAACACTAAACATACTAACAACCAAACAAGTCTACTAAGGCTAGTACAAAGGAAGACTAACAGTAAAGCAAACTAAAAGACGAATACACATGTGACTAGTCGTCCGAATCTAGTGATGGCGGAGGGGCACCCTTGTCCTGCATGCAGCATAGGATAGCCTTCAAGGTGCGAGACACCTTCTTGAATTTTTGTTTCACAAAGGCCCTGGTCTCGCTAACCTCCTGTCGCAGGGCAACCTGACCCTCCTCAATCTGAGTCAAGCGGGCTTCTAAAGCAGCCCGATCATGGTGGGGCTCATGTGTAGCAGGAGGAGGGCCCTCATCAGTGTCTTGGGCCTCCTCTTCTTCTTCCTGATCTCCCCTTGGGCCACTGCCCTCATCTTCACTGCCATCCCCACCACTTCCTTCTTCTTCGTCGCCACTTTCTTCCTCACCTTCACTTTCCTCGACATCTTCACTTTCTTCTTTTGTATCATCGCTTTGCTCCTCAAGGCGAGCTTGGCGTCGCCTTTGGCCAATGCCCATGTTGTCGAGCGTGTTTTCACTGATAATGTGGATCGGGGCGACGTCCTCCATATGGAGTCAAAAACAGTAGTGGCGGGCTATCTTACAAACAAGTCAGTTAAAAGGCAGAGAGGATCTCTCCTTAGTAGACCATGCAGTGCAGATTATCTAGGATAGGACAAGAGTAGGCAATCATACTTTTTCTCCTTGCCCGACTCTATATAAGAAATCTACCATGAACCTTGTGCATTTGGTGCGATTACTCCACCTAGGATACACATTATACGTGCATATGTGGTGGAGCAGGCGTAAGTCGGCCGTTATCTTGGATGAAGCGAAACTATTTCCCTGCCTCCAATGCTCGAGTCGGCCGCATAGAAAACGGGTGCGGAGTCTCTTCTCTCGCTCACTAGTGAGGTTCTTCCCACTGGCATGCACCACACCTCTTTTAACTCCCATAATGCGGGCAATCTCATCCACACCAACTATGATTTCCTGCCTTCCCAAAGGGATAGTAAACTGGAGAGGCTTCAATAGCGGATTCCGAATGAGGGCGTAGAAGATGCGCACAGTACCTTCGCTCACATGAGTGTTCCCTTCAAATATGGGACCCCACCCATTATCCAGGAGAAAATCGATGGCTGGATACATCCCAAACATCCTCTCATCGACATGCGCCTCAAATACGACCTTGCGGTTGCGGAACTTACCCACGTTGATGATCGACAGTAGCGATCTCTCTAACGGAATGTGAGGATCGAAGTCCCACTTGGACCTCCGTTCACGCTTGACACTCATACTGCCTTCGGCGTCCGCCCTCCTCATAGTACGGCGTGGTCAGCTCGGCCCGGCCTCATCTGGGGCCGCTCTCTTCTTTCCCATAAGGGAAAGGAGCGCAGAGATCGAGAATATGGCGGTAACAATTTCAAATAAAGCCATTGGAAGTAGGAATGCTGGAAGGATGAGACGGGTTGATGGGTTTGAAAGGTTGTGAGCCACAAAAGAGGGCCTTTGTGCTCAAATGGGTAGAAATAGGGGAGCTACAAAGATGAAAATGATAGTTTCAAGACAATGGAGGTGGGTAGATGTAATGGGTAGAGGACTTGGGAGATTATGAGACACAAAAGAGGACTTTTGTGCTCCAATGTGTGAAAATAGTGAAGGTGGAGGGATGGAATTGAGGAATGGGGAGGTAATGATGAATAAGGAAGAAGATTTTGAGGTTTGAAATGTATGGATGCAAGGATTTGAGAGGGAAAGGAAGATTTGAGGGATTTGGGAGTGAAAATGGAGTGGAGGGGGCTTGCAATGGGTGAAAACAACCCCAAAAAGGGTTAAAAGGGGTGGTGGAGTGGCCCCACACGTGTGCTAGGGCCCACTTGGCGGGGCGGTGGGCAGTGCACCGCCGATCGGGCGGTGCCGCCGCCCTGGTGGTGTGTCGCCGACCTGGCGATGCCGCCGCCCGGGCTCTGGGTCGCCAGCGGTGGCTCCGCCTGGGGGCGGTGTCCACCCCTCCCCGGGGTGCGAAAATAAATAGGACCCCCCTAGGTCCCCCTGTAAATTGCGGTGTAGCCCCCACATCCATCTAAGACACTTTCGGACTTCATCTCGCACATATTCATGCTTTTGGCGTGTTTTGAGTGTGAGATTTGCTGAATTATCGCCCAAACTCATCTATTGACGGTTTAGAAAGGGATTGAGAATATTTTCACATGATCTTATACGCCTACGGGGTGAAATTCAACGATCAGTTTCGCTTCAGCTGTCATATAATCACTAACAAGCGAAACTTGGGATCCTAGGATCACTCCTATGTTTTAATGCTCCCTCCTAAGTCAAAGTGTCACGCCCCAAACCCGGATATCGGACTACAGGAATCCCGATCGCCGAATCCAGTGCCGACAGCCTCCGTAGTACCCCAATCTCGGCTCCCAGCGCCCATTCGCCAGATTCCGATCCTGGAATCCTACAAGGAGGATTTTTTTTTTCAACGTACATTTATCTCGTAAGAAGCATAATCATAAGTTTACCTAAATCACAAAGGTAATATCATCATCACATATCCACTAATATAATTATTTGAATACAATACTGAAAGGGAAATACATTATTGAAAATCAAAGCTCCAGAGGTCCGTTGCATGCTCTAAGCTCAACGTTGCTGCAATGTAACGCCACCTGCACACATCTATCATGCATAAGCTTATAGAAAGCTTAGTGGGTGGTGAAAGTGTGTGCACAAGGTAAGTGGCAAGTATTCAATATCAGAGTAATCAGAGTAAGCGGAAATACTGACAAGTCTATAAATGCTATCAGTAATACAGGCATGTTAATAAATCATACAATATCAGAGTAATACAAAACATGATGATAGGCCCATAAATACCATCAGCCATATCCAAGCTATGCGATGCAAAATATAAATAATCAATATCATATACTGAGGAAGCAATATAGATCAGTTATGCAATAGGGAGATATAGTAAGCCAAATACCAAGTCCATGAATATTGTCAACCTTAATTATGTTATGCAATATAGAAGCACAGTAAAGCAAATGTTATGTGCTGAAGATGCAATGCGATGCGAATAAAATGACCAAGCTAGAGTGTGAAGTCCGGATGGTAGTACGTAGTATCGCAGGCTACGGGGTCCATCAAAGGGACTTCTATTCAAACCAGTCCCATACCTAAATTTGGATTGCCAGACTCAATGTAGTAGACTCCCGATCTCAGGTTAGTCGCGCGCCCAACCGAAATCCTTGCCATTACGAAGGTACACAACAATTAGTTGCACACAACCAGCCCGAGTGGATAGTGAATTAATGAATTAATGAATATGCAACTCCTACTCAATAAGTCCACATATCAGTACGGTTCCTCTCTAGAAAATCACCGGGGTCTATTACAATCCAAACCAAATTGCCGCCCCATCGCATGCAACAAGGCGAGTGGAAGAGACCTCATTATCCACCTGCCAATATCGGGCTCGGCTCGTCAATAGCGGACCCATTCCTCGAGCTGGTCAAACTCAGCCTAGCATTGCCCCTCCTCTCGGCAGGTAAGGCCGTACCCCCTTCCAACAGACCACAGTACAGTCGGAGACGCGGCCTAACGGTATACTGCCCTCATGTGCTCATGCATCCACTCGGTCTAAACGTTGGAACAACCTCTGGAACCAAGAGGGTTCTGAAACTTTCACCCAAGGATATCTATACCACCCCACGTAAAATAGATTTCCGGTGTCCCATCTGGCCATCCACGAAATACCTGTGGAAGCTACGGCCCTGATGTAGCTAAGGCGTACGGTGGTCATGTCACACAAATGCAAGATGCATGAGTCACACAGTTCAATCATGCATCAATCCTGCGCATGCCGTGCTCTCATGTGGGGCAACTCCGCCTATCAAGGAGCCCCATAAACAACCTGTCCTATGGCATATGCAATGGTCAATCACATTTCATAACAAGCATGCAGATGATGCGTACGGGCATGTATTATGATGTTATGTTGTCACATACTCATAATCGATATCAATAACCGGCATCAACAATCGACCTCGACAATGTGGACATTTAACCAACATTACCCCCAAGGAATGGCCACATAGAGCCAAACATATAATGGGCCCACGGCCTCGCACAAAGGCCTAATATACAACACAATGGGCCTTACTCAAGGGCCACATATACACAACAGGTGGACCCTGCTTATGGGCCTAATACATATCACAATGGGCCTTGCCCATAGGCCATGAATACATCACAATGGGCCTTGCCCATGGGCCATGAATACATCACAATGGGCCTTGCCCATGGGCCTCAAATACATGACATGTGGGCCCTACACATGGGTCTTGAATACATCAAATGGGCCATGTATCATGGGCCTAATACGTGTCACAATGGCCCTCAACTGCATGTCGCATGTAATCATATAGGTCTCGACAATCGGCCTCGGCAATCGAAATCGGCCTCGGCAATCGAAATCGGCCTCGACAATCGAGGTCGACCTCAACAATCGAAATCGACATTCGGAATCAGCCTCGACAATAGGAATCGACCTATACAATCGGCCTCGACAATCAAAATCGGCCTCGATAATCAAAATCGGAATCGGCAAATCGATCACGTCAATCGAAATCGGCAGTCGGTCACGACAATCGGAATCGTCAATAATCGGAATCGGCAAATCGGTCATGTCAATCGAAATCAGCAATCGGTCACGTCAATCAAAATCGACAATCGGCCACGACAATCGAAATCGGTCAATAATCGGATCAGCAAATTGGTCACGTCAATCGAAATCGGCAATCGGTCACGTCAATCGAAATTGACAATTGGCCACGATAATCGGAATCAGTCAATAATCAGAATAGGCAAATTGATCACGTCAATCAAAATCGGCAATCGGCCACGACAATCGAAATCAATCGATAATCGGAATCGGTAAATCGGTCACGTCAATCGGAAATCGGCAATCAGCTACGACAATCGGAATCAGCATCAGTCACGTTAATCAGAATCGGTAAATCGGTCACGTCAATCGGAATTGGAAATCGGTCACGTCAACCAGAATCGATCGATAATCGGAATCGGTAAATCGGTCATGTCAATCAAAATTGGCAATCAGTCACGATAAACGGCCTCGATCGCTAATCGGCAATCGGTCAAGTAAATTGAAATCGGCAATCAGCCACGACAATTGAAATCGAGAATCGGAATCGGTCATGATAAACGGCCTCGATCACTAATGGAAAGTCGGTCAAGTCAATCGGTATCGGCAATCAGTCATGATAAACGGCCTCGATTGCTAATCGGCAATTGGTCAAGTAAATCGAAATCGGCAATCGGCCACGACAATCGAAATCGAGAATTGGAATCGTTCAATCACATATGGCGAATGGGGCCCACTTATTTGGGTTAACCCATGCCGAGAATGAGCCTAACAAGGCCTAAGGAAAGGTCACAATGAGGACATCTAACCATCATTGCCCATCAATGTGGACATTTAACCAACATTGCTCCCAAGGAGTGGCCTACATAAGGCCAATCATATAGTGGGCCCATGGCCTCGCACCAGGGCCTACTATACATCATCGTGGGCCTCAATTTCATCAAATGAGCCGATTCAAATGGGTCAATCAAATGGGTCCAATCAATTGAGCCGATCAAATGGGCCGAAACAAATGGGCCGGTACAAATGGGCCGAATACACAACAATACGGGTCTCTACCCATGGGCTCCAAATGCATCACAATGGGCCTTAACCAATAAGCCCCGAATATGTGGTATGAGGCCTCCCAAAAATAACAAGTAGGCCGCACCCTTCATCCATCGATAAATATCATTTTAAAGCATTATCCAAATAATGGATCAGATCAAAAGATCCTGTGGACCATACCACAAATGGCAGTGGAGATGATGATTTCCACTATTAAATTCCAGTGGGTCCACCGTAGCATTTAATTTCCATCCAGTCTCTTCATAAGGTCACAAAGACCTAGATATGGAGTAAAAGCAAATATCAAGTTGGTCCAAAACCCAGTAACCCGAGGGGGTTTTCAATGGTGGACGTTCATCACACTGTTTTATGCAATGTGGTCCTCTTAATATTAAATCTGTCTTAATATTAAATCGGTCTTTTTTTTATTGTCTCAAGCCTTGGGACAAGTTAGCCAAATGGATGGACGGCTTGATAGTCCTCAGCATCAGGGTGGGCTGCCGGATGGCCTGGCTAAAACATATACATTAAAGTGGGATCTCTACCGTCCTAGTCAACGGACGGTGAAGATGAACGGTCTGGATGATACACATACACCATGATTAGACCCTCTTGCTGGTGTCTCCACAGCACGTAGGTGGGACCCACAGAGTTGTTGACGTCAGTGCAGCAACCCCACGGCTGGTGCGAGGTACGCCAGTCAATCCACTTCTAACCACGTCTCGGATTGGACGGTGTACACAGCCGCACATAAGGTGGGCTCCACCGTCCATAGCTGGACGGTGGATGAATGGATGAGATACATGCATCTGGTGGGTTCCACGTGGAAGTGGCCCACCATCTCATCCCTTAATTTAAATATAATATAATATATTATATAATATTATATATTGTAACCCAATCTGGACGGTGCAGAATTCTTTTATATTAAAGGTGGGTTCCACGTGGAAGTGGCCACCATCATAAGCTAATATAATATATTATATTATATTACATGACAATGTATTATATTAATATATATGTACGTGTGTGCATGAGAGGGAGAGAGACCAGTGCTCACGTGTGGGTGGGTGCATCCAGCACGTCCAAATGGACGGTGATGATAAAACACATGCCTCAGGTGGAGCCACGTCCAGAGATGGACGGCATGAATAAAACCATACTTCCGGTGGGGTCCACGTCCATGAAATGGACGGTCGTGGATAGAACAATTACATCAGGGGCCCACGTCCTTTAAACAGCTCGGATAAAACATACATCGAGGTGGGCCCGGTGATGATAAAACACATGCCTCAGGTGGAGCCACGTCCAGAGATGGAGGGCATGAATAAAACCATACTTCCGGTGGGGTCCACGTCCATGAAATGGACGGTCGTGGATCGAACAATTACATCAGGGGCCCACGTCCTTTAAACAGCTCGGATAAAACATACATCGAGGTGGGCCCACCGTCCAGGCCTGCTGGACGGTGAGGATATACACATATATCATGGTGGATCCCACCGTCCAGCAGCTGGACGGTGGAGGTACCATGCATGCATCAAGGTGGTTCACGTGCTGGTCAGCACTACTCCAGGTGCTACCACCGTACAAGGCACCTGGAAGATGCAGATAAAGCACTTACAGTAGGGTGGGCCCAGGTGGTGGCCCACCAACTTGAATGGAAGCTGATATTTGTGATTTCATCACGGTCCGGGGCAGTGCAAACGGACAGCAATGGTGGGCCCCGGACATGGGAACGGATTGGCTACTCCCCCTGACACCAGCCCGTCGCTGGTGGTCGGTGCTCTGTGGAGCACATAATGATGTATATGTTTCATCCATTCCGTTCATCCATTTTTACAGATCATTTTATGGCTTGATCCCAGAAATGAGACATATATAAATCTCAGGTGGACCACACCACATGAAAACAATAGTGATTGGATATCCACCATCAAAATCCTCGTAAGGCCCACTGTACTGTTTATTTGACATCCAATATGCTGATTAGGTCATACAGCTCAGATGAAGGGAAAAAACAAAAATCAGCTTGATCCAAAACTTTTATGGCCCCAAAATGTTTTTTAATGGTCGACGCTCATTCAACATTGTTTCCTGTAATGTGGTCCACTTAAGATTGTGATATACCTCGTTTTTGGTCTCATAGTGTAAAATGATCTGTAAAATTAGATGGACGGCGTGGATGAAACACATACATCATGGTGGGGCCCACAGAGCACCGACCACCAGCCATTGGCTGGTGCCAGGGGGAGTAGCCAATCCGTTTCCCTCGGACATGGCAGTGAGGTGGGCCCTGCTTGGACAGTAGTATGTCCCACATAGTGGACGGCATGGATCATATTCATGCGTCATCGGGTGGGCCACACATTAAGAGAGAGAGAGAGAGAGAGAGAGAGAGAGAGAGAGACGGCGGTGATGGAGGGACCCCGCCACTATGGGCCCCTCAATACATGCATCAAATGGGTCCCACCACATGTGGGCCCTCAAATCATCAAATCCACACAAATCTAACCTTAGAAAAACACTCACCTTTGATCTCTTCTTCCTTCTTCCACCAACACGTTCTAGAGCTCCAAGGGATGCGATTCAACGGTTGAGATGATCTATAGAGAGTGGGATTGGATGGTAGGAAGGTGGGCCACACTAGCTCTCTCATAGAGCTTGGGAAGCTTGGTCATTGGGTTCCTTTTTTTTTGTTGCTTGGAAGAGAAGGGAGAAATAAGAGAGAGAGAAATGGATGGGAGGAAGAGGAGGGGGGGAGAGAGAGAGAGAGAGAGAGAGAGAGAGAGAGGAGATGGGATGGAAATGTTGACTTTAGGGGTTGTTGTGTAAGAGAGGTATGAGTTGTGATGGGGTGAGTGATGTGTTGGGTGATGGGTTGATTGATGTGTTGTACTTAACAAGTACTTGTCATTGATGGGATTGATCGACATGATTTGAAAGGTTGTCTTCGGTTTGCAAATGTGCGGCGTTTCCTCGGACTGAACGCGGGCCCACATCTCCTGGCCCGGGTATCGCCTCAGCGCCCGAGACGCAGCGTCGGAACCGCGGCAACGGCGCGGTCGCTAGGGTACAAGTCTCTGGTCGAGCCGACTCTGGAATATAGGATACAACTCAGGGTTACGCTACTGTTGGTTACAGATCACGGGTTGCCAGAATTCGACCGGGAAGACCGCAGAAGCCTGCGGAATAGTACGGACTAAGATACGGGCCTTACACAAAGTACATCAGTGTGCGTTATGTTACCATAACGCAGGTCCAGTTTAATCCAAATCATGCTTTGATACCAACTTGTAACGCCCTGAAAATCAGGGGTCGAGCAGGAGCCCAACTCCCGAGTTCCAACGCATCACTTATGCAACATAGATAATGATGATTAAATGTTGTCTGTATTAGCACATTAAACATGATTGGGATTACACCAAATCAGCATATCATACTCCAGATACAAATAGATTACGCAAGCGGAAGACTATGATAAGTATATAAAATGTATAAGTGGTTGTAGGTCCCCAGAGTATGAACATGATACCAGCTTAAATAATTACATGTTTAGTTCCAAAATATACAAAATACAAAATGTAAATGTTCAAATATTCCATATCCCTGTAGCCCAGGTGATGCAACTCCAGGTCTACGCAGACCCGCCAGCAAGTTGCAGGTAGGAGAACTCCTCCTCGTCATCGTAGAAGTCCGGCTCCAAATCGTAAGTCGCATCATCATCCGCAACTACAATAGAGTCTAATTGGTATTTTAAAATACCGTCCTAGAGTGGGAGTGAGTGATCAACTCAGTGGATCTATAAGGCAAAGGTTAACATGTTATCAATTCAGTCAAGCAGTAATGATAAAGCAATACAACAAGCATTCCTACGTACTCTGGTTAATGCAAGGATGATATGTGATAATGATGCATGCCCTCGCCTACACTCCCTCTGCGACATCATCTCACGATCGCGGCATACACCGCCTCCTCTGTGCTCAACTCTAACGTCAAAGGCACAAGCAAATGCGGTGCATGTACGTGATTAGTCAAGTTCTTAATTAGACTTGTTCATACAGCAGGTTTAGGAAGCTAAGGTACCTCCCTTTATATTATTTACCCAAACGATGATCCATCTAGGGTCGTCATTCCTAGGTAATCACATACGATAGACAAGTTATATGGCAACGTCACTCCTGATTTGAAAGCAGTGGACAGGCAAGTTCAGGTCACTATGAAGAGGCTCATCACCTCAACGCAGGCCTTAGTTTATACTCGAGATCACTACGGGAAAGGCTCGTCACCTTAACGTAGGCCGACAGCTTGAATACAGTGTCCCATACCACCGTATTCGGCTCACGAGTTTAGTTTGCTCATTGGACACTACGGGGAGGCTTGTCACCCCAGCGTAGGCCGACAGCTTGACCACGATGTCCCATACCACCATGCCCGGTTCATGAGTCTTAGCGGATCGAGGTACCAAGGTTAAACGGGCTTTACATTGGTAAGTTGGTACCTTAGATTCAATCAATAGCGTCCATACATGGTGAACATATATTAGGTCAATCGGGTTGCTTAACAAGCTCGACTGGTACGAGCGTACATTGAATTAGTCGACATGGAGCGCATACGCACTCCTTGTGGCCTAACCATTGTCGGTAATCATCGTACTACTCGAATTCATCGAACGGGTTTTGTGTGGCGTAACGATCTCGCCCACCATTTCGGGATTCATTACCGATTGCCTGGACTACATCGTAGCCCCAATCATATTCAAACACAGTAGGCATCCATGTGTGATAGTCAAACAGCATATAATAATCAATTCAAATACAAAGCTCGTTTGAGCATTTCCACAAACACATAGTGTGCATGTTACCATACATAGGCATTTCATTCATAAATCACGCAGTAGTAAGATAGGATTACATGAAGGAAACTATAGTTGTAGATAAGGTAATTGAGAATCTTATCTCAACACCCTCTTTAAATATATTTCAACAAGCATTTTCTCGTTCAAGCATTTTATCAAACATATACATATCAACATACATGTAATAAATCATAATTCCATACCCATACAAACATTTCAATAAACACAGAATGCATCTATTTCAACATAGTTCTTATATACGTGTAATACGCGGAAAACATCGTGTCTAAACACATGTGACAGCAATCAAGTCAGTCATAAATCATTAACTGACATTGAAAGCCTTGAAACCCATAACCTAAACGTTTATAGTCCGCACTTTTCGCCGCTAAACTAGAATCAAACTCAGTTTGAACACTAAGTCTTCGTTTACGCCACAACGACAACATATAGCATGAAATAGGTTAGCTATTTCATCACTTACCCTATTTGGATCCCTAAAACAAATTAGGGTTATGATTTCTTACCCAAGGACAGAGTCGAAATCGCAGGAATAGAATACGGGTAGGTTGATTTGGCACGTAAAACGGCAGGGAAGAATCCCAGCAACTATCTCTCTCTCTCTCTCTCACACTTCTCCTCACCTTTTTCCTTCTCTTTTCTCTCTTCTCTTAGGGTTTAGAAATTCGTATGGAATGAGAGAGAGGTGGGTAAAGGGTCTTATATAGGCCCAGAACTGATCTCAATGGCCCCAGGGCCTTAGTATACTTAGGATATAGCCAAAGGTTGGCTGTTTCGAGCCAACGGAGATCATCTGGAGGCCCCTTTCTTGCATACGGTCCGGAGAAAGTCCCCTGACAATGGATCTATGTCAGGTTAAGTTTTCAATCCGATCGAATTTACGGATTGACTGGAGGACCAGTTTCAATTCAACGGTCATCGTCACTCGATCAGGGCCACAAGTATACTAACCTGTGCAAGGAAATTTCTCTGATCCGAGGGTTTATTTGGGTCAGATTCTGATGGTCAGAAACCTTAAATTTGGCCTGCATGCGAACGTCCCAATTCACTTAAATCTGAGGTCATTTTCTAAAGATATTCACGTTTCTCACACACTTCGCTCCGGGTCCAAGTTGTGCATTTATGGATACTATTAGGATTTAATTTTCGAGATGGTCGTCAAGTCCAGTAGGTCAGTCATAACCGTATAGTTCCACGGTTATCAGAATTTCGACGTGTGGTCCAGGTCAGAAACGGAGTTTTAAGCTGCTCCCGAGAGCAACTGGGTTTTGAGATTGATCCTGCGTTTTTAGATAATGTAGCGTTACTGATTCTACTAGTTTTAGGTCTTACAGATCGTATAGAAAGTGGTTCAAGCTAATCTACCAATTAATTCAGTTTAGCACTTAATTAATTTTCGTTTAATTCCTAAAGGAATTAGTCCTTAGTGATTTCTGCCTGAGGTGGTACTCGGGTCTTTGTACGGATTTTTCCAAGACGTTACACCCTCCTCTCTTTCTCTTTTATTTTCTCCTTTTATCTATATTAAATCCCTAGATTTTTGGTGGGTTGCACAAATGAGGGAATGGGTATTTATACCCTTAAGTTTTTCCCTAAAATGGGTAACTCACGTGTGAGATTTCCATGACTTAATGCAGTATGTCAGTCGGACCGAAAAAACATGGTTTCTTTTAGCTTTTTGTTTGTTCAGGTCAGTTGAACTGATAGAGCATGGATTCTTGTCCTAGTGCAGCCACCGTTCTTAGTCGTAAATGTTTGTTTTTGCTTTTTATAAGTTATTCTCGTATGAAAGGTCTACTCTAGTGATCAGTGAAGGATTTTGACTTCCCTGGACCTACGGGACTGGATGGACAGAGGATCGGATGATTTAGGCCCCTCATGTAGTTGATTTCATTCTTGTGCAAAGTTTTATTGAGATTAGTGTTTATAAATTAAGGTTTCACTTACAAGGTCTCTAAGTTCCCGAGTTTCGAACATGTGTGTGTGTAAGTGGGGACGCATATTTTACTAAAAAAAATTTAGAGTAACGCCTGAGGTCATTGAGTATTGGAGGGCAGAGTTTTACAAACTTCCCCTGCCGACTAATGATGTAATTTAGATCCAGTTTATGAAAATTGCCTTGTTTGGATTTACTTCCCAAGTATTGATTGGTGGTCCCGATATGATCTTCACTTCAATCCATATTTTGAAATTCAGGTAAAAGGAAAAAATAAAATCATTGAAGTTGTTTCACCGTATCTTCCCTATGGTGCATTTGGTCGTAACATATTTCATGAAAATTAACACCATATTAGACTAATCAAGAAATATCATGACATTTAGTGCAACCAAACACACCATATACTTCAAATGGATTTTGCAATCTTGTGTAATCATCGTTTTACTTCGGTAGGGGAAGCGGATTGGCTGGTGTGGGTACGTGTCATGCGAAGACAAGCACTGACACTCCTCGAGCTCTGAGTTGTACGAATGGTTTAAAGGAGATCATAGTTACATGGGCCCCACAATGATGTATTTATTATATGTACACCATTCATCCATTTGGAGAGATCATTTTAGAGAATTATACAAAAAAAAAAATGAACCATATCCAAAGATCAACTGGACCTGTAACAGTTCACGCCCACACTGTATGATATTGTCCGCTCTGGGCACAGCCCGCACAGTTTTATTCTTGGGGGACTCCCCCAAAGGCCTCATACAGTATAGGGTGACAACTCTACATATAACCACCACAACTTCAGACGGCACTTCCGATGTGGGACAAAGCTTCACCTTCACTGTGTGCACAGTAGCCTGCTAGCCACACAGTAGCCTGCCAGCCATCTTGGGGCCCGCCCACATGTGGCCACAGTGACGGGGCGTCACAGGACCACACCACAAATAGCAGTGGTGACAATGATTTTCACCGTTAAAACATTCGTAGGGCCCACCGTAACGTTTACTTTCCATCCAATCTGTTCATAAAGTCACAAAAACCTGGATGAAGAGAATAAAGAAATATCATATTGATCCAAAATTTTTGTAACTCCAAAAGGGTTTCAATGGTAGGCGTTAAATCCTCCACTACTTTTTATAGTGTAGTCCACTTGATTTTTTAATGTCTTATTTTTTGGCAACAGACTTAAAATGAGCTCACCAAGTGGATGAACGGTTTAGATATAACTCATACCTCATGATGGGATCCACAAAACTTGGTGAGGTGAACAAACTAGCCAAGGTGGTGTGTGGTACACCAGCCAATCCATTTCCGGTAGGGGCGTACACAAACCGGGCTAGCCCAGTTAGCTCGCTCGACTCGGCCCGAAAAAGCTTGACTCGGCCTGACCGGAACTGAGTTCGGGTCAGGACGGGTCAATTTTCTCAGCCCGAAACTGAGTTCAGGCCGAGTTCAGATATGACCCAGTTCGGCCTGACTCGGCCCGAAACCCGACTCGGCCCGTCTTGACCCGACCCATCCCGACCCGCTCGCACTTTAGGGTATATATACCCTGTTTTTTTTAAAATAAAAAAAAACCCTACCTCTGTCGGTTTCCCTTTTCCCTTTTGAGAAAACGCCCGGCCCTAGTGAAACCCTCTCCCTGCTGCCCCGCCCGGCCCCAGCGACCCCACCAAATGTCTCTCTCTCTCTCTCTCTCTCTCTCTCTCTCTCTCTCTCTCGCGCGCGCGCGCGCGTGTCTCTGCTCATCCTGTCGTCCGTCTGTCCAGCAGCCCCATGAAACCCTGCTGCCCTGCCCGGCCCCATCGGCCCCACCAAATCTCTCTCTCTCTCTCTCTCTCTCTCTCTCTCTCTCATGAACGCACGTCTCTGCTTGTCCCGTCGTCCGTCAGTCTAGCGACCCCACGAAACCCTGCTGCCCTGCCCGCCTTTCTCTGCTCGTCCGTCCGTCAGTCTAGCGACCCCACGAAACCCTGCTGCCCTGCCCGCCTCTCTCTACTCGTCCGTCCGTCCGCCTCTCTCTGCTCGTCTCTACTCGTCCAGCCGTCCAACCACCAGAGGACCTCCGCCTCTCTAGTCGCTCGTCCGTCCGTCCAACCACCAGGTATGATTTCTCTCTCTCTCTCTCTCTCTCTCTCTCTCTCTCTCTCTCTCTCTCTCTCTCTTTCAGTGTATTGGCTGAGGAACATTCCATAAAATTCTTGAAGTTATGGGAATGGTGAATAATCTCAATGAAATTGATCATGTAAGGAAGAAGTGACCAAATTGTTGTTGTCTCATAGTTTTTATTTCTGTTGCTTGTGTTGTTGTTGTTTTTTTTTTTTTTTTTTTTTTTTTGTCTTTTCTTTTCTTTCTTTCTAGGATTCACGTGATTGTGGTATATATGTTTCCAATGATGTTGTTTTTGATACACCCCTTTGATTCTTGGAAACTTTAATTAGGTGTTAGGCATCATCTATATTGATGCTTCTGCTATTAGGGACGTGGATTACATACTGACACTGCTATGTGGGCCCCAAATGATGTGAGTTTTATCCATGTTATCTATCCATTTTTGAAAATTAATTTAGACCATGAACCAAAAAAGGAGGGAGATCATTAAAAAGTTCTAGGGCCCATTCTAATGTTTCTTTGGCCCAAAAGGTAATAGATACTTGGACGAAGTGAAAACACAAATATCAGCTTCATCAACACTTTTGTGGCCTCGACTTTACCTGTGCTAAAACTTCAAATGGATGCCCTTGATAAATTGATCAGTCCGTCCATCAGTTTCGAATGATCACAATAATACAACAACCTAAAAATTATGCAGATCCAAAACTTAGGTGAGCCACCCCACACGAAACAGTGGGGATTGAATACCTGCCATTGGAAACTTTTTGTGGGCCACAAAAGTTTTGTATCAGGAACCTAGAGTTTTTATGAGTGGTAATAACGCTATGAACGGTTTGGATGGCAGATAAAAATCATGATTGGCTTTAGGAAGATTTTTATTGCAAAGGCCATCACATTATAGTTAGTTTTGTTTATGAATCTTATGACTAATGAATGATTAAAAATTTTCATTTATTAGATTTCCTGTCACTCCATTCTAATCTTTTTAATGCATTTTAAGTAGTTATTTATATTTTTATAAATGTTATTAATAGTTAGTTTGATGATGATTGATACTTGCGATTGAGAATGACAATAAACAACTTATATATATATATATATATATATATATATATATATATATATATATATATATATATATATATATATATATATTATCCTTGGAGGATGTATTTTTTAGGGGGACATGATATTCTTGCTGCCTATGGTATGGCGCCCCAATATTGCTTGTATGTTACTAGTATATAGTAGATATTATTAGGTTAATTTATAAAAATAAAATCTATTTATTCAGTTTAAACACATTTTGTTACCATTTAGCTAGATGTTGGATGTGAATTACGATTGATTATAGAATTGTTTAAGTATAAGACAATCAGTTGTCAATTATAGAATTGATATCTTTAGAACAAGAATAACAACCCGTTTGGTAGTAGAGGTCACACCTCTAAACGTGCACTTTGAGCAGTAGCTCCTTTAGAGTCTGATTTCACGTCGGCCCAAGGGTCGTAGTGTGGAACTACCATATTTGCCCGTTGACTCTAAAAGAGACACAATGTTTTCTATTTTTGTTAGTTAGTCTTAATCTATGCTTATACTAATTGTCTATTAGATATATTTTTATTTTTTTGTTCTTGTTGTTGTGGTATAAGATAATCAGTTACCCATTTGAGGATTTCTATGTTACCAGACATAGATTGAGTATGTTCATGGATGCATAGAAATTCTCAAATTGTCCCTTTTTGGACAGTTCAATGTTGGATAGACAGTAATGTTTTCATTTATTCTAATTTAAATGCACATGCTTGTTTCAGTTCGTCTCTCCTAATTCTCTCTTGATATATTTCTTGCATTTACTTCCTCATCAAATATCCATACCGTGTGGATAGTTGACGTGTGAATTAAATCCAAGATTAATATATTCTGGAGAGATAAGAGGAGATGCTGCCGAAATTTTGGCGTGGCATTTAAATTGAATAATGAAAGCATTACTATCTATTCAACATTGAATGAGTAACTGATTTAATTATTTTTTATGTTGTCGTTGTAGTAAATGATAATCAGTTACCCATTTGAGGATTGCTATGTTGTCAGACATAGATTGAGTGTGTTCATGGATGCATAGAAATTCTCAAATTGTCCATTTTTTTGGATAATTCAATGTTGGATAGACAGTAATGTTTTCATTTATTCTAATTTAAATGCATATGCTTGTTTCGGTTCGTCTCTCCTAATTCTCTCTGGATATATTTCTTGCATTTACTTCCTCATCAAATATCCACACTTTGCGTGGATAGTTGACGTGTGAATTAAATTCAAGATTAATATATTCTGGAGAGATAAGGGGAGATGCTGCCGAAATTTTAGCGTGGCATTTAAATGAATAATGAAAGCATTACTATCTATTCAGCATTAAATGGATAACTGATTTATCCGCTTAGGAAATTCTTTACTAAGGTCCAAGGATAAAAGAAATTGTTTCATATCTTTAGATTTGGCTAGTGAGGATGAAGTCCCACTTACGGCTACGGCTACCCTTACTACCGGTACCGGTGCGTCAACCACATCACCACTTGTTGTGGAGGGAGAGGAGTCTTCAGCTGCAAACAAATGAAAGAAACGGTCAACTGTCTGGGATGATTTTGAAGAAATAGTAGTTAATAATGTCCCCAAGATCAGATGTATGCACTGTAAAATTCTATACACCCAAAGTGTCGGGGGGTCGACGTCTCATTTAAACAAACATAGACAAAGTTGTGTTAGGAGACTTAAACTTCCACGTTCAGGCCAACAATTGTTATCGTTTACAAAGTCCGAAGGATCTGCTTCTGAAGGTACACTTACTACTCATAAGTTTGAAAAAGGGAAGCTGAAGGAGTGGTTTGCAAAGCTTATTATCATTGATGAGCAGCCATTTAAGATGGTAAAGAGTGAAATATTTATGGGATATAGTAAATACCGTAATCCTTAGTTTGAAAAGGACTCCCGTGTTACTGTGAAGAGGGAGTGCATGAAGATATATGTCAGTGAGAAAATGAAGCTGAAAGTAGTTTTAGATTCGGTTTTAAGGGTAAGTTTGACGTCTGATATATGGACGGTGCGAAATCAAAGAAAAAGTTACATTTCATTTACTGCACACTATGTTAATGAAAATTGAAAACTCTACAAGAGAATATTGAACTTTCGCCACCTTCCACCTCCCCATTCCGGTTTGGTTATTTCAGATTGCATTTACAACTGTCTACGAGATTGAGGCGTTGAAAAAAAAAAGTCAGTTCATTAACTTTAGATAATGCTTCGACAAATGACAGTGTCATACAATTCTTACGTAAACAGTTCAAGGCAACTGACAGTTTATTTTTTGAGGGAAAAATATTTCATGTTCGGTGTTGTGCACACATTCTCAACTTAATTATACAAGAAGGGTTGAAATCAATTGACCAAACTATAGAGAATGTGAGGGATAGTGTGAAGTACATAAGAGGCTCGCCTTCAAGATTGAGTATATGGAATGACATCGTCCAACGTTTGAATTTGACGTCTCCAAAAATGTTGAAGCTAGATGTATGCACACGTTAGAATTTCACTTTTGAGATGTTAGATTCAACCCTGGAATTGGAACATGCCTTTCTAGAATACGCAGTGCGTAATAGAATATATGCTTGGTTGCCTACTGATGATGATTGGAGCAAAGCGAAAGAAGTTTACAAATTTTTGAAGGTTTTTTACGACTGTACAAAAATATTTTCTGGCAATAAGTTTCCTACAGCAAATATGTTTCTTCCATCTGTGTGGAAGATCAAGGATGCCGTGAAGAAAGTTGCTGATGACGGTCCATTTTTTCTCCAAATCATGACAGGTGGTATGCAAATGAAGTTCAATAAGTACTGGAATGATTGTCATCTAAAATGTCCTTAGCTGTTGTTCTTGATCCTCGGCACAAGATTAGTTATGTTAAGTACATCTTTACGAAGATTTATCCTACTGAAAAGGCAATATCTGAAACCTCGAAGGTTCATGACGCAATTGAAGCATTGTACAACGCGTACACAACCACAGTGTCCACACCAAGTGCTTCTGAAGTTAGATCGCAAGTTGCTTCAAGCTTCGACGATGATGATTTCATGTCTTTCTTAGCACAAGAAAATACAGACATAAACACGAAAGAATCAGAGTTAGACATATATCTCAAAGAGTCAGTCGTACTACGGCAGGATTCAGAGTTCGATGTTTTGGAGTGGTGGAAATTGAGAGTTAGTGAAGGAAAATACCTTACACTATCGACGATGGCACGAGATATTTTATCAATTCATATTTCAACAGTGGCATCAGAATTTGCGTTTAGCACAGGGAGTAGGGTCGTGAGCAAGACTAGAAGTTCCCTTCTACCAGATACAGTGGAAGCATTAATTTGTACACAGATTGGTTGCGTCTGAGTCTAGGAGGTTATGATATGGATGAGGAAGAGGAGGAGAATGTGAATGAAGCCGCAACACATGAAACAACAGCAATATGATGGATGTTTGGGATGGATGTTTTGATCTTTTTAGTTTATTTGAATTTGCAAATGCTGTAATGGGTACTCTTTTGACTTTTATTTTTATTTATCTGTTATGTTGATGGATGTTATGCAAGCTGCGCAATGCATTAATGGCTCTTTTTTTATCCATAAATTACTTTTATTTTATGTCGGTATTTCATTATTCCTAAAAATCCTAAAATACTTTTCCAACATAATATGTAGATGTCTTCAAGCGAACCATCGATTGACATTTAGGACTATGGTTCCTTAGTCCATTCTCCAAAGTCTGGAAAGTTAAAGATTTTGTGTAATTTGTGTGGAGTCAAGTTTGTTAAGAAAACTAATCGGCTCAGATTATACTTATCCTATCGGGGCGGAGATGCAAAACCGTGTCTTAAAGCCTCAAAATAAATCCAAGTTCTTTTCCAAGCAGTTCTTGACTCAAACAAAAAAGCTTCCACTCCACAATCCAAACTTTCTGAGGCGGAGAAGGAAGCTAAATTATTAGCGTTGGAAGAGGAACAATTCCAACTCGTTTTAAAGCGTGGCATGAAAGAGGTTTCTACACATCAGCGATGTCTTTCAAGACCATATGATGTCGAAGCAGGTTCAAGCTGCACAGGTAAAAAGAAGAATAGTAAGAATTCAGCTAAGTTTCTCTCCAGTCTGGGCGCGTCTTACAGGACGTTGGGAACTACGTATAAATCTTCTCACAAAAATAGTTTGAAAAATCTAATTCAAACTATATAAGAGGAGGGCGATAAAAAGCTATCTCCACCTTCTGAAGAGGGAAAGGTGAATGAGTACGTATATGAAGATTTAGATAGCAGCTCGGGCTCAGCAGATGAATTTTCTCAACAGTAATAGTCAGTAGTGTATGACTGTATTTAGTTTGTATAAAATATTTTATTTTATGCTTTGTCAATTGTATGTAAATGTATGTAAATGTCCTGACTAGTTAGATTTTTTGTGGAGTCTATAGTTCAACTATCTAAACCGTTGATCGAGGGCCTTGTAATGGGACGCGGATTACCTGCCAAAGCCCTTCCCATGAACTTGTTGTAAGGTTCGAAACTGGCACGAACTCAGGTTCGAAACTGGCCCGAATTCGAAGGTTCGAAACTAGCCCGAACTCACGCCGAGCCCAATCGGGTTCGGGCCTTGTGTGGCTGTTGAACGGGCCTGGATGGGCTGAGGCCAGTTCGACTCGGCCCGACCCGTGTACACCCCTAATTTCCGGATAAAGGAGGGTTGTGTTAGGTTGGCCGACATTAAACATATGACATAGCTTCCAACACGAATTCTCAGCCAACCTCGGTGAGTTTGGAATAAGGCTTCAAAAATGATGACAATGACAAGTACCAAAATATCTAAAAAGTTGAGGGCTTGTTTGGGCAGTGGGAATTAGAAGGGATTAGGTGGGATGGGATTCATCTGGTCCTGTGCCAATTCCAATCAATGTTTTAGAAGAATGAAAAATCTTGGAATTAAATTAGATGGAATTGCATTCGGTCGTGTGCCAATTTCACTCAATGTTAGCAAGTTGTGTTAGTCCCACCATGATGTGTCGGCTATATCCATACCGTCCACCCATTTTTCGAGATTATTTTAGAGCATGGGCCAAAAAATCAGGTAAATCTAAAGCTCAAGTGGACCCCACCATAGAAAGCAACGGGGATTGAATACTTACTATTGAAAACTTCTTTGGGGCCACATAAGTTTTGGATCTACCACATTTTTAGGCCCATGCCATAAAATGAGGTTACAAAACAAATAAACGGTTTAGATATAACACATGTATGTTATTCTCATAATTTCAAATGATGGTGGGTATATCCATTCAATATACCACCGTAGTACTAATAAAGCATGACATTAATCTTATCCGGTGACAACTGGGACAATCCCCGTCATGGGTAATAATTATGTTTTTTGAATCTCATCCTACCTAATCCCTTCTAATCCCACCACCCAAACACGCCGTGAAGGAAATAAGCTGTGCGCCAAAATATAAAAGGGATGAACTCCGTGGATATAATAAATACATTATTGTGGGCCTACGTAACTTTGATCTCATTTAAACCATTAGTACAGCTCAAGAGCGCCAATCTTCACACAATACGTACCCACACTAGGTAGCTTGGTGGTGCGTGGTACACCAGCTAATCCGCTTCCCCTCTTAGCAGTCAATGCAGACTTTAGTGTCCGAGAGGACCATAGTCCATTGGAAATGGAAAGCAACCCTGCGTGATTGTTGACAGCTATAAAAGTACAGGACTATTTAGTTTTCTTGCAACCATGGCACACCAGCTATATAGCTGGTGTAGTAGCTTGTGTTGGTATGTGTCGTGTGCGAAGACAGAGCACTGATGCTCCTTGAGCTCCGAGTTCTAGAAAAGTTCAAAGGAGATCGAAGTTACATGGCCCTATGGTGATGTATTTATTACATTCACACCGTTCAACCATTTTTAGAGATCATTTTAGAGAGTTATAAAAAAAAAAAAAAAAAATGAATCATATCCAAAAATCAAGTAGACCACACCACAAATAGCAGTGGTGACAATGATTTTCACCGTTAAAACATTGGTAGGACCCACCATAACATTTATTTTCCATCCAATATATTCATAAAGTCAAAAAAACATGGATGAGGAGAAAAAAAAAATATTATATTGATCCAAAATTTTTATAACTGCAAAAAGGGTTTCAATTAGAGTGTAGTCCACTAGATTTTTGAATCTGTCTTATTTTTCAGCTCAAGACTCATGATGAGCTAACCAAGTGGATGAATAGTTTAGATATAATTTATATTTCAGGATAGGATCCACAAAACTTGGTGACGTCAACACACTAGTCAGATTAGTGGTGCGTGGTACACCAGTCAATTCATTTCCAGGTAAAAGAGGATTGTGTTGGGTTGGCCGGCATTAAACATATGCCAGCTTCCAACATAAATCCTAAGCTAACCTCAGTTAGTTTGGAATGAGGCTTAAAAAATGATGACGACAGCGGCTACCAGAATAGCTAAAAAGCCGAAGTAAATAAGCTGTGCACTAAAATAGAAAAAGGATGAACCCTAAACCATTAGTACAACTTGAAAGAGGAACGTTAGCGTTTGTCTTCACAGGAGAAGTACCTACACCAGATAGGTTGGTGGTGCCTGGTACACCAGCTAATCCCCTTCCCTGCTTAGCAGTGTCATTGCAGACTTTAGTGTCCTAGAGGACCACATTCCATTGGAAACGGAACTGATAGC
This sequence comes from Magnolia officinalis, assembly GCA_021015155.1. Classification (NCBI taxonomy): domain Eukaryota; kingdom Viridiplantae; phylum Streptophyta; class Magnoliopsida; order Magnoliales; family Magnoliaceae; genus Magnolia; species Magnolia officinalis. Next base: position 54,056,448 of record JAJHSJ010000012.1, read on the forward strand.
TGGAAACTATAATTCCAATGTACCAGAGTACTATAGCTTTCTTGCAACCATGGCCTGGCATGCAGCTTATGGCCCCGATTGGACAGCTAATTAATGGGGTCGGGACCATAAGCTGCACATATTGCAATCTGCCCCGTTTGGCCTTGGCTATAAGGAAGGTTTTATTTTTATTTTTTTCCTTTTATTTATTTATTTATTTATTTATTTCATGCTTCATCCAAAATCCAGCCAACAATCTAAACGGCCCAGATTGATTGACGGGACTCTCCAAGTCCCATGCAGCTAACAAGTTGTTGATTATTTCTCAATATTTTTTCCTGTCCAAATCAAATGAGAAATGTTCCAATGGCCCAGATGCATACTAATACCTGGGGAATCGAATTAGCCAATCTGGACCATGCATTAGTTTGACCATACATTTTTTTAGGCCACCATGCAAAAATACAAGGATTAACTCGCGGTTTGGCTAGTGACGCCACCACCCAGGTGGCTAGTGGCCGGTGCTATGTGGACCTCACCATGATGTTGTGTTTTATCCATGCCGTCCTTCCATTTTGAAAGATAATTTTAGGGCTTTAGCCCAAAAATATGGTAGATCTAAATCTCAGGTGAACCACACCATGGGAAAACATTAGTGATTGATGTCCACCATTAAAAACCTCCTAGGGCCCACTGTAATGGTTATTTGACATGTAACATGTTGATTAAGTCATACGGACTCAGATGAAGGGAAAACAATATATATCATCATGATCAAAAACTTGCGTGGCCCCCAAGAAATTTTTAATGGTGAGCGTTCAATCAACACTGTGCAGTCCACTTGAGATTTGGATCAACCTCATTTTTTTGGCTCATACCATAAAATGATCTAGAAGAATGGGTGGACGGAATGGATGAAACACATACAACATGGTGGGGCCCACACAGCACCGACCACTAGCCATTGGCTAGTGGAAGGGGGAGAAGCCAATCCCTTTCCCTCGATGATGGCCCAACATATAAATTGCCCAGATTATACGTGGGTCCCATGACTCACAAATCTACCATGCAAAAACACACACATTGGATCATCCAATCCATCCATTATTCGGTTTTATTTTCGGTAGCCATCCTTTTCTCAAACGTAATCTTGTGTAAATGATCCTGACCGTCAATTTCAAGATCCACCAATGAAATTACTAATATTTATCAAAATAGTATACTATTTTCATAGTAGCCAACAAAATGTTCATAGGACCTAAGAGCACTGTAATTTATAATGTTCTAGAAGGCCGGAGCATTTCTCCTCTCCTTATCTTGATATTTGCAGATACTAAAAATAATTAGAAATTCATAAAAGGGAGATGCTCTATTCTTCATGCACTTAAACCCATTCAATTGATCTAGACTCTCCATTATGTCCAATGCACATTTCAAGGGCTACCATGTAAATATCACATAGATATGATGATCTTACCCATCTGATCAATTTTGTCTATAATATGAACGGTCAAGATCATTTCTACAGCAATAGATTTGATCCATCTATTTGATACTTCCCATCATAGATTGCTTATGATTCTAAAGAAACACTTGTTAATTATGTCATCCTAACAATCTCGTAGGTTTGAAAGAGGAGGGTTACAAACAGTAATGGATAGTACGTACTAATGGACCCTAATAAAGAAATAGAGAGGATATGTCTGCAGAACTGTTTTCCGGTCTACGTCGTTTTTGCAATAGTAGAGAGAGTTTAGTACAACATGTTTCATGTGAACCTACGACAATGACCTGACCTGGATGGGCCACCGGTTTGTTTTTATGGAATGTTTCGTTTATCCTTCTACGGGCTTGGGCTCGCTAGCTCGGCTTTGCGCTGCCTGGAATGGGATAGTGCTTCAACTTGGGTTTGGGCTGATTGAGCCGACCCAAGTTCAGGTCAAGCTGTCAAGGTTCTTTGGTTATGTTTAAGTTGGAAAATACCAAGCTAAATTGAAATTAGGTTGAGTAACTTCAGTCCGGTTAAGTTAGGTTGGGAATAATTCGGTGTATTTTGTTTCAAAATTTATATTTTTTAAAAAATAGAGAGTTTTAAATATTTCACTTTTCCTCCAAATTTGAAATTTCTATTATTTTTAAGTTGTAGGTTTAATCCTCCGTCGTATTTGCTTGAGAAAATTTTATTGTATATAAGATAGTTTTTTTTTTTTTTTTTAATTTTTTAATTTTTTAATTTTTTAATTTTTTAATTTTTAATTTTTATTTTTAAGATAGGTTTTTTTTTAAAAAAAAAAAAAAACCTATCGGGTTTTATTGTATATAAGATAGGTTTTTTTAAAAAAAATAAAAAAACTTGGAGCTTAATCCTCATTCATGGGCATGTGAATTTGGTCTTACGCGGAACTGTGCCAATAACTCCAATATATGTCATTAACTATATGTGCACGCACATACCGAACCGAGTCCGAGTCCATACGGGTGCCGATTGGCTGGTATACCACACACCAACTATATAGCTAGTGTAGGTACATGTCGTGCGAAGACGAGCGCTGATGCTCCTCGAGCTCCGAGTTGTACAAATGGTTCAAAGGAGATCAAAGTTACATGGGCCCCACAGTGATGTATTTATTATATCCACACCGTTCATCCATTTTTAGAGATCATTTTAGAGAATTATACAAAAAAAAAAAAAAAAATGAATCATATCCAAAGATCAACTGGACCACACCACAAATAGCGATGGTGACAATGATTTTCACCATTAAAACATTGATAGGGCCCACTGTAACATTTACTTTGCATTCAATCTGTTCATAAAGTCACAAAAACCTAGATGAGGAGAAAAAACAAATATATATTAATCCAAAATGTTTATAACTCCAAATGGGTTTCAATGGTAGGTGTTAAATCCTCCACTGCTTTTTACAATGTAGTCCACTTGATTTTTGGATCTTTCTTATTTTTCGGCTCAAGCCTTACAATGAGCTCACCAAGTGGACGAACGGTTTAGATATAACTCATACCTCATGATGGGATCCACAAAACTTGGTGACATCAACACACTAGCCAGGTTCACTATAGGAAATTGTTCTTTTACCAACGACATAATTCGTCGTTATTTTATCTTTTTTTTTGTTGGTAATGATTATTACCGACGAAATCTGTCGTCGAAAAAATCGTCGCAATATGACCGTGGTTAAAGGCTTTTCACGACGAAATATGACTTCATCGACAATGATAAAACAAATACCGACGATTAAAATCATCGACAAAACATGTTACTTTTTGTAGGAAAAAAATATTATATTTCGTCGGTAAACACGGCTTATACCGATGAATATCTTCGTCGGTAAAACTGTGGATTAACGACATTACCGACGAGTTGTACGTTAGTAAAGGCCCGTTATTACCGACGAAATAATTCATCAGTATATCTCATATATAGATCATTGGTATAAATTTTTATATTGATTTTTACCTACGAAAGATTTCGTTGGTATAAGTTTTAGACCTACTATTACCAACGAAATATTTCGTCGGTAATAGTCTCTTCCTTTCCGGTTTCATTTATTTTCAAAATTCAAGAAAAAATTCCTGATATACACCTGTAAATACACCTGTTACAATACATTTTCATCATATTCACATCCACATCCATCCAAACACAAATTACATTCATCCAAACACAAACCACATCCATCCATACACAAACAATCCTATCCACATCCAAATATATACAACGCACATTCATCCACGCACAAATATATATAAGTTTAACATTCGTATATAAAATAAATCATTAATTTTTTTTTTTAAAAAAAATCACGAAGATGAAGGCAAAAGTGGTGGGGCATCTATGGCAAAGCATGCAGCGAGAGCCTAAAACATCTCCTGCATTTGTCGCTCATGCTTCACTCGCATCTCTTCGATCCTTCTCTCCTGCTCCTCCAGTCGTCTCTCCGATCCACTCTCCGCCTCTGCTCCTCTCTTCACCTCTGCTTCCCTTCTCCCTACGCCTCTGCTCCTCCTCCCTCTGCCTCTCCAGCTACTCTTTGATGTCATCGACGATGACCCGTAGCTGTTAAACCTCTCTCTCCCTCTCTATCATATCAGCTCGGCGTAGGGCGCTCTCCCAAGCGATGGATCGGCTGGAGGCAGTTCTAGCGGGTGTCATGAACTTGGCACCATGGCCAAGCCTACGCACATATCCAGAACGGGTGTCAAGCACCTCGCTTAGGATATCTGGCTCACTCCGCTGACTACCATCGGGAGTGGGCTGACTGCGTATGATGTCCATCGCCGCCTGTAATGAAAATATATGAATTTTCATAATGAATGACATTATTATAATTCAATGCAATTAAATTTTATAATGTAAGGATTTTTGCCCAATTCTCGTTGGCTCTAGGATGAACTCAAGATCCCATCACCTGCCGACAATGAGTCTCTCTATAGAGGTCTACCAGTCCAGGCTCCTGGCCGGTGACGGAATCTCACTGCGCAATTAAAAGGACAATAAAGTTAATATAAATGTATGGAAAAAATATATCAACTTAATAATCACCAGTAATTTCTTACCATGTCGTAGCGATATCGTACAAATAACTTTGAACCAGCTACGTGATTCACTTGTGACTTTTCCTTGTTCGCAAAATTTATTCTGCTCCTCTTTTGAACACATTATTCATAATATATTGTTATTAATTGTGAATTTAATTGTTACCTTAAGATATCGTAAATATATAAATATTACCTGAAAAGTCTCAAACAAAAATCTCTAGTAGAGTATCCTCTAGTCGTCTATAGTCACGTGCAGCGGTGTGGACAGTACGGCCTCATCATGGGTCCTGCACTGCTTGTACCGCTGGTGTAATTCTCCACGATACTCCTTGAACCGCTCCCTAACCATGTTGTCGATGGTATGGGAAATTTAAGGAACACTCGAATCTAAGACAAATTTATCTTGCAGTTTCGTAAATAATAAGCTAAAGCAATAAACTTATTAAGAAAATAACTTAACCATAAATGAACTTTTACAAAAGAAAATTTAATTTACTAAAATTTATCTGAAGGTGCTGACAGATGAGCTGCTACACATCATCTGTCACGTCTGCCCAATGGGGGGTGGTGGCGGGAATCAAAGATCGGCATAGGACATCAACCTCCAATGTAAACAACGTGACATTGTCCCCAACAGGTTTAAGGTAGTCCTGTGGGAACTCTATCATCACCCTACCCTCACGCGTAAGTCGCTCTAAAACCAACCCATGCATGGATCCACATCCTCGTCGGCTGGTCAACGATGCTGTCGCAAAAGAAATATGTAAGTCTAAACATAAACAGAAGTCATTAAATAAATATATGTCTAGACTTACATGCAGTGCCCGGTATATGCTCAACCGTGAGCTCAGACCCTTGTGATGCAACATGCGACGTCGATGCTGTCTCCATCGCATCACGGGTGGAAGGGGTAGATCTAATTCGCAAACGACCTGATATTCCACCTGGTGCCATGACTGAATATGTGCGAACTACAAACTTATAAATTTAAATAATGCCAGTACAAGTGTATGAACATCAATATAATAAACACATTAAACTTTACAATGCAAGTGGAATATACTAAAACATTATACAAGTAGTGTTGATGGTAGAATGAATTTGTGCTTATGCTTAGAGAGATGATTAAAATATGATTAGACCATTACACTATAATGCAAGCAGAATATAATAAAACCGTAAACATTCTAGTAAAATTTGAAATTTTCATTACACATTATCATTCTATATTAAATACACGTATTTCATTGTAATACGAAACAACTTCAGACCAACTATCTGAAGTACTTGCTGCTTAAGTTATTGTATGTTATAGAAGTACTCGACATTGTTACAGCCAACACACCAGTCACAATAGGAGAAATTTGGTCTCTTGGGACTCCATTCAGATATGCAAGTGACAAAACCACATCTTCACATCTTCCATACGAAGTTTTCTACGGTTATATTCCTCCATCAGGTCCGAAATTTCTTTGAGATTGTATAATCTTTCAGCTGAGTCATCGTTGATATATTCCTCCTTACAGTCATCGACTAGACCGGGTATCTCTAAGGCCCTATCAGAAGAAGATAGGGCAAGAAAGTTCATCCCCAACAACTAATTAAGTATGCTGCATACTTCCGCTACGCTCCAGTTTGAGGAGTACATGATCAGAAATTGACTCAACTGAAAACGTGGATTATAAACAAGTCAATTAAATGAATAAATTATGACTTGTAAAACATGTATACAAGTAATAATCAAATTATTCGAATTGAAAAATGACATGTAAATCATGTGTGCATTTAATAATCGTTGTCTGTATCACTATCGCTTAAGACTATTTCTTCTTCACCATCACTATCGCTGATCAGTATTTCTTCTTCATCGTTTGCAACGTCGTCATCAATGAAACCGTTATCATTTCTAACAATGTCATGAAACCGCTATCGTCTACAACGTCATCATCAATGTCATGTATCATTCCACTGTAAATATATGTAGTTTATCTACACCGTCCATCTGGTTTTCCAGATCATATAAGGGGTTGAAACCAAAATTGAATCATATCCAAAACTCAAGTGGACCATACCACAAGAAACAGTGGGTATAATGATTTCCATCATTGAAACCTTTTTAGGGCCTGTAGTGATGTTTATTTATCATCCAACCTGTTCACAAGATCACACAGACATTGATGAAGGGAAAAAAATAAATATCAGCGGTTCCCACCTTCCATGGACCCCCACTCAACATCTGGATAGCTCCGACGCATATCCGGGTCTGCTCCATCAATTTCGAGCTAATACATAAACACGGGTCAGTCCAAATGGCCAGGCCACCCATATTGTTTTCCATAGGAAATAGACAGCTTCATCATGGTCATAACAGCAGTTCCCACCCTCCAAGGACCCCCACTCAAACGGGTAACTAATTATCTAACTTACAAGTAACAATTAAATCCTAAATTAGTTACTCATCCAAGGTTGGATAGATTGTAATACTTTCATATTCTCATTTAAACATCCATGTCGAAAATTTGACAGCATCTCCCCATGCCTTTTCACATAAGTTGATCTTATGTTACATTCCAATACCAAATATCTAAAGTAATGTAAAGATATTTGACATTGGATACGGAACGAAAGAAACATATCTAGAAAGAAATGAGGAGATGGACAGTCACGCCCCAAACTTAGAAACTGGGCTCACAAAATTTTCGATTGCCGAATCCGGTGCCGACAGCCTCCATAGTACCCCATTCTCGGCTCCCGGCGTCCATACGCCAGAATCCAATCCTGGGATCCTACAAGGAGGATTTTTCAATGTACATTTTACTCGTAAGAAGCATAACCACAAGTATACCCAAATCACAAAGGCAACATCATCATCACATATCCACTAATATAAACATTTGAGTTCAGTGCTAAATGGAAAATACATATATCAAAAATCAAAGCTCCAGAAGACAGCAGCACGCTCCAAGCTCGACGCTGTTGTAACCCTATGCCACCTACATGCATCTATTGTGCATAAGCTTATAGAAAACTTAGAGGGTGGTGTAAGTGTGTGCGCAAGGTACGTGCTAAGTATTCAATATAATGTCATAATCATACAATATCAGAATTTCTGGCAAGATCATGATTCATATGATATCAGAGTAAGTGGAAATACTTTAAGTCTATAAATCATACAATATCAGAGTACGCAATACAGATCAGCTATGCAAATGAGGAGTCATAGAGAGCTAAATATCAAATGTCGAGGATACAATACAATATGTAAATCCTACTAAGTTCATCTAGGCCATATAAGTGTAGAAACACAGCAACTCAAAATGTTATATGCCTGCGGATGTAATGCAATATGCGATACGAATAAAATGACCAAGATGGAGTGTGAAGTTGGGATGATAATACGTAGTATCGCAGGCTATGGGGTCCATCACAAGGTACTTTTATCCAAACCAGTCTCATACCTAAATTTGGATAGTCAAACTCAATGTGGTAAACTCCTGATCTCAGGTTAGTCGCGGCCCCAATTGAAATCCTTATCATTGCGAAGGTACACGTAACAAATAGTTACGTACCACCGGCCCAAGTGGATAGTGAATGGATGAATGAATGAGTATGCAACTCCTGCTCAATAAGTCCACATAACAATACCGTACATCTTTGGGATCATCACCGGGGTCTAGTACACTCAACACCAGCTTGTCGCCCATCAAGCACACAACCGGGTAAGTAGAAGGACCTCACTATCCACCTACCAATATCGGCCCGGCTCGTTGATAGCTGACCCATTTACGAGCTGGTCAGACTCAGTCTAGTATTGCTTACTCGCTCAGGCGGGTAAGGCCACACCACCTCCCAACCGACCACGACACAATGAGAGACGTGGCCTCTTGGTATTCGGCACTTAGGCACTTATGTATCCACTCGGTCTCGACATTGGGGCGTCCTCTGGTACCAAGAGGGTCTAGGGATTTTCACCCAGGGTCATTTATGGCGGCCCAATGCTAATAGATTTCTGGTGTCCCATCTGGCCATCCATGATATGAATGTAGAGGCTACGGCCCTGATGTCACTAGAACATATAGTAATCACTGTCACACAATGCGAGATGCATGAGTCATACAGTCCAATCATGTATCAATATTGCGCATACCGTGCGCTCATGTGGGATAATCCCGCCTATCAGGGAGTCCCATAAACCACTTGCACTATGGCATATGCAATGGTCAATCACATCTCATAACAAACATGCAGATGATGCATATGGACATGTATCATGATGATATGTTGTCACATACTCATAATCGGTATCAATAACGGGCCTCGATAATCAGCATCAACAATCGGCCTCAACAATGTGGACATTTCACCAACATTGCCCCAAGGAATGGTCCACATAGAGCCTAACATATAGTGGACCCATGGCCTCACAAAGGGTTTAATATACAACACCATGGGCCCCACTCAAGGGCTTAATAACATCACGATGGGCCTCTCCTATGGGCCTAATATACATCACAATGGACTCCATCGCCTAGCCCTCAAATGCATCGCAATGGGCCTCATCACATAGGCCTCATATACATCACAATGGGCCTTCAACATGGGCTTGAATACACATCACAATGGGCCTCAAATACGGGCCACATATACATCACATTGGGTCTAGTCAATCGGCCTCGGCAATCAGAATCGGGCTCGGTGGTCAGCCACGACAGTCAAAATCGGCTCCGATAGTCGAAATCGGCCTTGATAATCAGAATCGGCCTCGACAATTGAAATCGGCCTCAATGATCAGCCTCAACAATTGGAATAGGCCTCGACAATCGGAATTGGCCTCGATAATCGGATTCGACCTCGATGATCGGCCTCATAATCGGAATCGGCCTTGACCATCAGAATCGGCCTCGACAATCGAAATCGGCCTCAATAATCATAATCAGCCTCGATAATCAGAATCGGCCTTGATGATAGGCCTCAACAATCGGAATCAGCCTCGACGGTCAGAATCAGCCTCAACAATTGAAATCGACCTCGATAATCGGCATCGGTAATCGGCCTCTATGCAAGGTGAGATCCATGGATGGAAGCCAATGATGGACCAAACAATATCAATGGGGCTCAATTGTTTGGGGTAACCCACTAAAGAATGACGAGAATGGGCCTAACCAGGCCTAAGGGAAGGTCACAATGTGGACGTTTAACCATCATTGCCCATCAATGTGGACCTTTAACCAACATTGCTCCCAAGGAGTGGCCCACATAAGGTTGAACATATAGTGGGCCCATGGCCTCACACAAGGGCCTAACACACATCGTGATGGGTCACATCCATGGGCCTCTCATACATCAAGTGGACCGCATCATATGGGGCAACATATACATCACAATGGGCCTCTAGCACATGTTGAGGGTCAAATGTTGCATATCAGACCCCAGTTATTGCCTAGATTTACGAACATGGTACTGTTTAACGGCCCAATTTAACCGTGTTTGTGCTGCAAGGTGTGCTTAGGAGCTTGGACTGAAACAGGATGCTAAAAGCATGGATTTAATGCTCATGAGCCACCAAAGTAAGGGACGGACCCCAGGGGACCAAGATCGACGGATTTACACTCTAGAGATCATAGAAAATCGAAAAACTGAAGCTCAAGTGGCCTAAAAGTCAGCCAGAATGTAAGATCACAGGGTTTCCACCATCTGTTCGGTTAGAAACTTCATATATGGCCTGAGGGCCATAAATTAACCGTACACATCAAATTTTAGGCATTGGATCCTTGTGAAAGTGGCCCAACGGACAGATCAGCCCACAAATCTCTGATTTGGGGCCCACATGATATCTTGATATACTTCAAATTCGATCTCAACCCCTTAAATGAAGTGAAAAACAATTTGGACGGATTCGATTTCTCGAATACATCACAGTGGACCCTATACCATGGTGCGTGTGCACCGTGTACAAGAGAACCAGTCGTGCACTAGTATCAGCAAAAACGGTCAACCATCTTTGACCAAAACTTTCTTAAAAAAATCTCCAGCATCTTACTCACAGCGGTCGGTTTTGAGTAGTGGGCCCCACCCAGCTCACATTTCATCGATCTGAACCGCTCATTCGTCCCGGGTGGTGGCCACGAACCTCTCCAAGGTGGAATTTTGGCCCCATGCAAGCGTCCACACATTCCCAGCTGTTAAACGCAGGATTAACGTCAGAGTAGAAGATCTTGTGGGCCACACCGATTTCACTCCAAAAACACTCCTTCCCAGATGGTTTTTCATCCTGAATCCAATGGGCGGTGTGGATCTTCCACCTGACAGTAATTAATGGGCCATCACACTTCACAAAGTCGACGTGCGTCAACTCTGTTACACAACAGAGAGTTGCGGGTGATCCTTATGGGCCACCATCCTGTCTCAACGGTCCAATCTAGACCGTCAATTAGATCCCCATGGAGCTTCTTATCACTACCTAGGTGGTAGAATTGTAAAAGATCACGAGGATCGAAATCCAGCCGTTCAAGTGGAGGATAGACGGTGTAAGGAGAAATCTGGTGGGCCACACCAAAACAGAGGAAAAATGGTCATGTCCGACCATTTTTTCATGTACAATCTAATGAAAGAATTGGATCTTACGAGCAATACCAAGAAATGGGCCCTACCAACGTCCAGCGTCAGTCAGATGGCTCTGCTTGCGCACGCTGTTGCGTAAGAAACCCACCGACTTCTCTCCCTTTCGCACTGACCTATTGTTGCAGAAATTCTCCACCGACCTTACGCACTCCCTACCAACTTCAATCAGTTATAAAAGAGAGAGGAGAAGAAGGAGAAACTCATTCAATTTTGCAGCCATATCTGGTGGACGTGGAAGTGGAGCAGAGAGAGAGAGAGAGAGAGAGAGAGAGAGAGAGAGAGAGAGTAATATTTAATTTTTTTTCTCCTATTTCTTTTTATGTTTAGCCTATTTATGTCTATATTAGGCTAAATATCTTAGCCAGAGCTAAGAGGTGAAGCTTGTAGTGTGATGGGGAGACTTTTTGCTTGTGCCTTTTGTTTAGACTTAACTGATGTTGATTTTGGTTTAATTAAGGGAATGTTTTCAGTTTTTAATGGTCTATTATAACTAAAATTACAATGGATCTGCGATAGCTTTGAGCATGTTCCTTTCCTTTTTATGATTATGAAGTCAGGAAGCCCTGTTGTTCACCATCGTCTCCTGGGCATGGTTGGATGACAGAACCCTTCCTAACCTTCATACATCCGTTGATTGGTTGTTAATTAGTTTAATTTTGTTGTTTACTTTGTTTCCTGGGCATGGTTTGGTGACGGAATCCATTCTAATTCGTATACCTTTCATCTCTTGAAAACTATATCAAAGGAATTTTAGTTTTGATTTTTATGGTTACACCCTTCAACTGGACGACTATAGGACTCTAAGTCCAGTTGAGTTCTTGAACCAGGCATAAGATCTCCCTGATCTCTACAAGTGGATCCTCTGAATCCCTAGTTTCTTACCTCTAAATTTTTTAAGTTTTAGATTAATATTTCACTATTATACCATCATATTTACTTGATTTAAATTTCATCTTATTCTAGTTCTAGTTCTGGTTACTTTCAGATTACGTACAGGTTTCAGTCCCTGTGGATTCGACCTCGGTCTCACCGAGTTTATTACTACATCACAACCCTATACTTGGGGAGTGAACAAGTTTTTGGCACCGTTGCCGGGGACTGACAGCTACGATTCTTTGAAATTAATTGGTTTTAGAATTAGTTTAAGATTAGGATTTTACTAACTTTAGTTTTAGATTTTTATTTCTTTTTGATTTTTAAAACTAACTTCCTGTTTTGAAGGGTTGTTGATAGATCTTCTAAATTGGTAACTTCATCCTAATTTCTTTACTTTATTTATTCTTTATATTAGGTCTTATCTCCTAGAAACTTTCTAATTATTTTTTTAGAAACTAATTTCTTTTGTTTTATTTTGCAAGATCTTAGCTTAGGACTTTGAATTTGGTAACTTGTTTCTATCTTTCCTCTCTATTTCTAAAATTCCTTTTTATTCTTCCTCTCAGGTCTAGGTTTAGAATCTAAATTGAGGGTTGCGAATGTTTCATGCCCAAGTGGGCTCGTGACAACACTCGACGTCTCTTGACTAAAGAAGGATTGGTTGAGGGGTTAACTATCCATCGCAGGACAAGACACCGCTTGAATTCTCCTGAGTTAATTGAGGTTATGGCTGCAAATCAACCTCAAGCACTACCCCAACCTAGGTTTAAGGAAGTCCATGATGAGAATGAGGTGCATCAAGCACCCCCGCCTCGTACTTTACGAGATTATTTACAACTAGCGAGGGTGAGTACACCCTCATGCATGATTTTTCATGAAAATACAGGACATATGGACATCAAGCCAGGGGTTATCCAACTCCTTTCTAAATTCCATGGGCTTAAATCAGAAAGTTCATACTTACATTTGAAAGAGTTCGATGAGATCATAACCACTTTATACTTTCCTAATGTATCTGAGCATACAGTCAGGCTGAAACTCTTTCCCTTTTCCTTAAAGGAGAAGGCTAAGACGTGGTTATATTCATTGCGTCCTAGATCCATTGGCACATGGAATGATATGCAGAGGGAAGTCATAAAGAAATTTTTTCCGCATCATAAAACGATTACCCTTAGAAAAGTAATTATGAACTTCGCCCAAAAGGAGGATGAAACATTCTTCCAATGTTAGGAAAGGTTCAAGGATCTTGTTAGTTCATGCCCACAATACGGCTTTGAAACATGGCGCATTACAAATTTTTTCTATGAAGGACTAACTTCTTCCATGCGCTAAGTTGTCAAGACAATGTGTAATGGAGAATTCATGAATAAAGATGTCGATGAGGTATGGGAATACCTCGATAGACTTGTTGAAAACGCACAAACATGGGACCATTACCTAAAATCGAACACCACATCTAGGCCGACTCAATCTAAGGAGAAAGGTGGATTGTATCTCCTGAAAGAAGAGGATGATCTCAATTATAAAGTGAATAATCTCATAAGAAAATTCGAGGCCATGGAAGGAAAGAAAGATAAGGTTAATGAAATTGTTTGTGGCATCTGTGATGGCAACATTCGCACAACTAAAAATTGTCCTACAATATTTACTTTTTGAGGAGTGTTGAATGAACAAGCCAACGCCGTAAATAACTATCAAAGACCTTTTAATGGACCTACCACTAATACGTACAATCCTAGTTGGAAAAATCATCCAAACTTTAGTTGGAGGAATGGACAAACTGCTACCCCTCAAGGTTTCTTCAATCAAAATCCAAATCAAGGGAAACCTGAAGAAGAACCGGTTCAAAATTCCATACAAGAACTGGCTTAGGCAGTGCGAGAATTTATAAATTTTATGCAGAAGATGGATTCACGTATAACGGTTATAAAAAAAGGATGTTGCCTGTACAACCTCTCCCCAATCATAAACAGTAGTACGAGATAAGTGATCCAAGCTCTTCAAATCAGATAGAGCACGCTAAATCTATCACCACTCTAGGGAGTGGAAAGATTATTGATAAAATCCTTCCAGTTAGGCCCGAATAGCCTAAAGAATCAAAAGAGGACAACAATGATGGATCTAGTGATGCCCCACAAAAATTAGACCCGGAACTTCTAGAGAAGTCAGTTGCTCCATTTTTTCAATGGTTGGTTGCACCAAAACCTCTTTCTAACTCTCAAGATATCTAGAGGTGTTGAAACAAGTGAAAGTCAACATTCCTCTACTTGATGCCGTAAAACAAATACCTTCATATGCTAAATTCCTTAAAGACCTATGCACGACCAAAAGATGGCAAAGTATTCAAGAGAAGATCTTCTTGACTGAGAAAGTGAGTGTCATCCCAAAGCAAGACGTGCCGTAAAAATACAAGGATCCTGATAACCTAACCATATCATGTATGATCGGTAACTACCGCATTGAGCATGCACTTCTTGACTTAGGAGCGAGTGTCAATCTGATTCCTTACTCGATATACAAACAACTAGGGTTGAGTGAATTGAAAACCACCTTAACCATGTTACAACTCGTTGATCGTTCTGTTCATATACCAAGAGGGATAATTGAGGATGTGTTAGTTCAGGTTGACAGATTCTACTACCCTGTAGATTTCATCATCCTATATACTGAACTTGTCAATAATGGAAGCACTCAGATTCCCATCATCCTTGGTCGCCCATTCCTTGCCACTTCAAACGCAATTAACAATTACGGGAATGGAGTCATGAGCATGTCTTTTGGGAATATGACATTAGATTCAAACATCTTTTTCAATAATGGCAGAAATTTCGAGGATGATGACGATTTCCACGACATTAACATGATTGATTCTTTCGTGAAAGATAGAACACCTCTTACCTTATCCTCTAACCCTCTAGAGACGTGTCTGGCCCACTCCCATGACTTGGATGATGACATAATTAGGGAGACGTGTGCCTTGCTTAATATTGCGTCGGTACTTGAAGTTAACCGGTAGAGGCCACAATTTGAAGAATTACCCCAAACCGTTGTAGTGCCTCTACCGTCTAACCTCAAGCTGCCAAAGCTTGACCTAAAACCTTTGCCCTTTGATGTGAAATATGTCTATTTAGGTCAAGATGAGACATACCCGGTAGTGATCTCTGCCCACCTGAAAAAAGAACAGGAGAGTATGCTCATATCTACTCTCATTGAGCATAAGGGAGCCCTTGGATGGACAATAGTGGACCTCAAGGGAATCAACCCCTTATTTGTATTCACCGCATATATCTTGAGGATAATGCAAAGACTTCATGACAATCACAACGTAGACTAAATCCAAACATGAAAGAAGTGGTTAAGGCCTAGGTTCTGAAACTATTGGATGTGGGTATCATATACCCTATATCCAATAGTCAATGGGTGAGTCCAACTCAGGTGGTTCCTAAGAAGTCTAGAATCACCATCGTAGCTAATGCCAATAATGAACTCGTACCAACCAGAATTACTACTGGTTGGAGAATGTGCATTAACTACAGAAAGCTGAATACTGTCACGAGAAAGGACCACTTTCCTTTGCCCTTCATTGATCAAATCTTGGAAAGGCTAGCTGGTCATTCCTATTACTATTTCCTTGAAGAGTATTCAGGCTACAATCAGATTGAGATCGCTCCTGAGGACCAGGAAAAGACCACATTTACATGTCCCTACGACACCTTTACCTACAGAAGGATGTCATTCGGGTTATGTAATGCCCCTGCTACCTTTCAGCGATGTATGATGAGTATCTTTTCTGACATGGTGGGAAAATATCTAGAGGTCTTCATCGACGATTTCTCTATTTTCGATTCATCTTTCAGCGAGTGCTTAGAGAGTCTTAAATGTATGCTGAAAAGATGTGAAGAAAAGAATCTGGTACTTAATTGGGAGAAGTGTCATTTCATGGTTCAAAAGGGAATTGTCCTTGGGCATATCATCTCGTCCAAGGGAATCGAGGTAGATAAGGCAAAAATTGATCTTATCTCTAACCTACCTCCGCCCAAGAACATCAGAGACGTGCGATCCTTCTTAAGACATGCAGGGTTTTACAGACGATTCATAAAGGACTTTAGTCTCCTCTCTCGTCATTTATGTAATCTTCTTCAAAAGGATGCACCATACGAGTGGACTGACCAATGCCAGGAAGCTTTCACCAAGCTTAAGTGCATATTAACCACTGCACCTATCATTCAGCCACCCGACTGAAGCCTTCCTTTTGAGTTTATGTGCGACGCTTTTGATTATGCTCTTGGAGCGGTTCTAGGCCAGAGAAAAGATAAGAGGCCTTACGTCATTCATTATGCGAGTAGGACTCTAAATCCTGCCCAAGTGAACTACTCGACTACGGAAAAAGAACTCTTAGCCGTAGTATTCGCCTTGGACAAATTTAGGTCCTATTTGATTGGATCCAAGATAATTATCTACACAAATCATGTGGCACTCAAGTATCATCTTTCTAAGAATGATTCTAAGCCCCGCCTGATAATATGGATCCTTCTACTCCAAGAATTTGATTTAAAAATTAAAGATAAAAAGGGAGTAGAGAACGTAGTGACCGATCACTTTTCTCACCTTAATGCCTCTGATTCCCTTGAGGCAACCCATATCAATGACAGGTTCCCTAATGAACAACTGTACAAAGTCTCCCATTCACCATGGTTTGCTGATATTGCTAATTATCTTGCCACAAGTTCCATACCGACACATTGGACCGCATAAGATAAGAAGAAATTCTTTACTGAGGTACGTAACTTTTTCTGAGACGATTCATATTTGTTTAAATATTGCACAGACCAAATCCTAAGGAGATGTGTGGCAGATGATGAGCATCAGAGTGTCATCTCCTTCTGTCACTCACAGGCCTGCGATGGTCACTTTTCTACTAAAAAGACCACGGCCAAGATTCTGTAGTATGACTTTTATTGGCTCACTATGTTCAGAGACACTCATGAGTTTTGCAAGGCTTGTGAGTGTTGTCAGAAATTGGGAGCATTGTCCCGTCGAAATATGATGCCTTTGAATCTCATACTTATCATAGAAGTATTTGATTGCTAGGGCATTGATTTCATGGGACCATTGCCCCAATCCTTTGAAAATTTATATATTTTGCTCGCGATAGACTATGTCACTAAATGGGTCAAAGCGATTCTGTGCCGAAACAATGACCATCGCACAGTCATTAAATTCTTAAAGGAGAACATCCTTTCCCGGTTCGGAACGCCTCGAGCCATCATTAGTGATGGGGGCTCACACTTTTATAATAGACCGTTCGAGAGCTTAATGAAGAAATACGGTATCTCTCATAAGGTGAGCACCCCATACCATCCACAGACAAGTGGACAAGCTGAGATTTTCAATAGGGAGATCAAACATATCCTATAGAGAAAACGGTTAACCCCGATCATAAGGATTGGTCAACCCGATTGACCGATGCCTTATGGGCGTACCATACTGCTTTAAAAACCCCTATTGGAACGTCTCCCTTTAGACTTGTCTATGGGAAGGCCTGTCACTTGCCTGTGGAGTTGGAACATAAAGCATACTGGATGATAAAAAATCTGAATTTCAATCTGGACAACGCTGGCTCGTTACGCAAACTTCAGTTGAATGAACTTAAGAAATCCGGAATGACGCATACGAGAACTCGAGAATTTATAAGGACAGGATGAAGGCGTTTCATGATCAACATATTTTACAGAAATCATTCACGTCAGGTCAGAAAGTCCTTTTGTATAATTCTCGACTACATCTCTTTCCGAGTAAGCTTCGATCTCGTTGGACCGGCCCTTACATTATTGTCACTGAGTATCCTCATGGGGCCATCAAGATAAGAGATCCCGACAATGGCAAGGAGTTTAAAGTAAATGGATATCGATTAAAACCATTTTTCGAGAAATTTGATTTAGAGGACATGTCCATGCCTCTGACTGATCCTGTTTACCAGGATTGATCTCCTAGTCTGATGGAAGTATAGGTAGGTTTATCACTTTAATAAGACTAGGATAGTTTGCTTTATGTTGTTTTAGGATAGACGGTTTTATGCCGTTAGGTTAGTTTACTTTTACATTGTTTTAGGTTAATTTACTTTTGTTGGTTTCTCTCTTGTGCTGACCCGCTCCGACGCTGATATCTTTGGAAAGCCTCTTGATTCTTTCATCCAGGTACTATCTTTCCATCACTCCTCTTTTATTTTCGTTGTCCCATGTGCATTGCATGCTTATTTCTTTTACATTGAGGACAATGTAGCTTTCAGGTTGAGAGTGGGCGATTAGGTGACCTAATCAGTGTTTTTTCGGTCTTGAGCAAAAATTGTGAATTGTGAAAAAGCCTGAAAATTTTTAAAATTTTTCTGGATATTCTTGTGAATTCGAAGTGGTTTTGATGGCTATCATTGATTTAAAATTATAAGATATGGAGTGTTGGGGATTTACGTTTCTTGAACTTAATTATCTTATAGATTTCACAGTTGAGTTTGAATTATTAATCCATGATTAGAAGTTTTAAACATTGATTGAGTCATAATTTCACATGTCACATCTCGCTTTCACATTGAGGTTTCAGTTCAATATTAAAGGATTAAGTTGGTAATCACTAAGCATGAAAGGAACCAGCCTGGACAATTTGATCATCATGATTAATAGAAAAAGAAAAAGAAGAATTGAAGAAAACGAAAATACCCAGGGTTGGGCGAATGGTCTTCACCATAGGTTTGCTCCCTATAGGTGAAGGTTTGATTCCCCACAGTTGACATTCAAAAAATATTGGGTGATTGGTCTTCACTATAGGTTTGCTCCCTATAAGTGAGGATTTGATTCCTTTCATTGGCATTACTTTTAATGGAAAAATCAAAAGTTGGTAGGTTGATCTATGAGGCAGTTTTGGTTTAGCTTTTTGTTGTCATGAATTCTCTTATTAGTTACAAATGATATCATGAAATAGAGAAGTGAACCTTAATGATAATCCGAGATTACACTATACACTCATGGATCTTAATGTTTAAAATTTTTGCTAATTGATGGATTAATACTTTGATCATGATTATGAAGTCTACTGTGCCCTTGAGTACAGGTGAATGTAATGCCCAACATTCATGAATCTTAGACTTCTAGTATCTGGATTGTTTTCAAAAATCACTCGAGTTCTTAGAAATCGTCCTGTAATTCTCAATTTATTTTTCGCATACTTCGCTCGGGACTAGTAAAATGCTGATTGGGAGTTGTGTTGAGGGTTAACTATTGCATATCAGGCTCCAGTTATTGTCTGGATTTACGAACATGGTACTATTTAACAGCCCAATTTAACCGTGTTTGTGCTTCAAGGTGTGTTTAGGAGCTTGGACTGAAACAGGATGCTAAAAGCATGGATTTAATGCTTATGAGTCACAAAGGCAATGGACGGACCCCAGGAGAACAAGATCGACGGATTTACAAGCCAGAGATCCGAGCAAATTGAGAAACTGAAGCTCAAGTGGCATGGAAGTCAGCCAGAAAGCAAGATCACAGGTTTCCACCATCCGTTCGGCTCGAAACTCCATATATGGCCTGAGGGCCATAAATTAACCGTACACATCAAATTTCAGGCATCCGTTCCTTGTGAAAGTGGCCCAACGGACAGATTGGCCCACAAATCTCTGATTTGGGGCCCACATGATATCTGGATATACTTCAAATTCAGTCTCAACCCCTTAAATGAAGTGAAAAATAGTTTAGATGGATCGGATTTCTTGAATACATCACAGTGGACCCCATACCATGGTGCATGTGCACCGTGTACAGGAGAACCCGCCGTGCACTAGTATCAGCAAAGACGGTCAACCGTCTTTGACCGAAACTTTCTCAGAAAAACCTCTAGCGCCTTACATACGGCGATCAGTTTTGAGTAGTGGGGCCCACCCAGCTCACATTTCATCAATCTGAACCGTTCATTCGTCCCAGGAGGTGGCCACGAACCTCTCCAAGGTGGAATTTTGGCTCCATGCAAGCGTCCACATGTTCCTAGTCGTTAAACGCAGGATGAACGGCGGAGTAGAAGATCTTGTGGGCCACACCGATTTCACTCCAAAAACACTCCTTCCCGGATGGTTTTTCATCCTGAATGCAATAGGCGGTGTGGATCTTCCACCTGACAGCAATCAATGGGCCATCACACTTCACAGAGTCGACGTGCGTCAACTCTGTTTCGTAACAGAGAGTTGCGAGTGATCCTTATGGGCCACCATCCTATCTCAACGGTCCAATCTAGACCGTCCATTAGATCCCCATGGAGCTTATTATCACTACCTAGGTGACAGAATTGCAAAAGATCGCGAGGATTGAAATCCAGCCGTTCGAGCGGAGGATAAACGGTGTAAGGAGAAATCTGGTGGGCCACACCAAAACAAAGGAAAAACGGTCATGGTCGACTGATTTTTTGTGTACAATCCAATGAATGAATTGGATCTTGCGAGAAATACCAAGAAATGGGCCCCACCAATGTCCAGCGTCAGTCAAATGGCTCTGCTTGCGCACGCTCCTGCGTAAGAAACCCAATGACTTCTCTCCCTTTCGCACCGACCTGTTGCTGCAGAAATTCTCCACCAACCTTACGCACTCCCAACTGACTTCAATCAGCTATAAAAGAGAGAGGAGAAGAAGGAGAAATTTATTTAATTTTGCAGCCAGATCTGGTGGACGTGGAAGTGGAGCAAAGAGAGAGAGAGAGAGAGATCGAGAGAGTAATATTTAATTTTTTTTCTCCTGTTTCTTTTTATGTTTAGCCTATTTATGTCTATTCTAGGCTAAACCTCTTAGCTAGGGCTAAGAGGTGAAGCTTGTAGTGTGATGGGGAGACTTTTTGCTTGTGCCTTTTGTTTAGACTTAACTGATGTTGATTTTGATTTAATTAAGGGAATGTTTTCAGTTTTTAATGGTCTATTATGACTAAAATTACAATGGATCTGCGATAGCTTTAAGCATGTTCCTTTCTTTTTTATGATTATGAAGTCAGGAAGCCCTGTTGTTCACCATCGTCTCCTGGGCATGGTTGGATGATGGAACCCTTCCTAACCTTCATACATCCGTTGATTGGTTGTTAATTAGTTTAATTCTGTTGTTTACTTTGTCTCCTAGGCATGGTTTGGTGGCATGGTTTGGTGACGGAATCCATTCTAATTCGTATACCTTTCATCTCTTGAAAACTATATCAAAGGAAGTTCAGTTTTGATTTTATGGTAACACCCTTCAACTAGATGAAGATAGGACTCTAAGTCCAGTTGAGTTCTTGAACCAGGCATAAGATATCCCTGATCTCTACAAGTGGATCCTCTGAATCCCTAGTTTCTTACCTCTGAATTCTTTAAGTTTTAGATTAATATTTCACCATTATACCCTCATATTCACTTGATTTAAATTTCATCTTATTATAGTTCTAGTTCTGGCTACTTTCAGATTACATACAGGTTTCAGTCCCTGTGGATTCGACCTCGGTCTCACCGAGTTTATTACTACATCACAACTCTATACTTGGGGAGTGAACGACACGGGACTATTATACATCACAAAGGGCCACATCCCATGGTCTCAAATATATCACAATGGGCCTCTACCCATGGTCTCCAAATACATCACAATGGGCCTTAACCCATGGGCTCAAAATATATCACATCAGGCCTCACCAAATGAGCCCCAAATACATCACATCGGGCCTCACCAAATGGGCCCCAAATACATCATATAAGCCATATCAAATGGGTCACTCCATCTACACCATTCATCCATCTATAGAGATCATTTTAGAGCATTATCCAGACAAATAATTCATATCAAAAGATCATTTGGACGATACCACAAATAATATAATATCTGGTGGCCCGTGCCATAGGCCCATTGTGATGTGTATGTGGCCCATATGATGCGGCCCACCTGATGTATGAGAGGCCCATTGATGTGACTCATCGCGATGTGTGTTAGGCCCTTATGTGAGGCCATGGGCCTACTATATGTTCAGCCCTATATGGGCCACTCCTTGAGAGCAATGTTGGTTAAAGGTCCACATTGATGGGCAATGATGGTTAAACGTCCACATTGTGACCTTCCCTTGGGCCTGGTTAGGCCCATTCTCGTCATTCTCTAGTGGGTTACTGTAAGTGTTATGGTTTTAGATCCTATATTATCGAATTTTGTAGTGCCAAAACCTCTTGGAATCTGTGTCTTATCCAGCTCCTCTACATAATGAAGAATGTGCATCTCTCAAGGACAATAGTCTCTAGTTCAAGAACTTCAAAGGCAAGTGTACTTGTTCATGTTCAAGCACAACATCAAGTGTGAATTCAAGCTTTCAAGCTTCAAGGTTCAAGAGTTTCAAAGCTTCGTATAAATCAAAACAACGTTCCTAGACTTTGAATCTCAAGTTCAAGTTTCAATATTAGTCAATGTCAAGCTTCAGAAGTCTTAAGTTCAAGCTTCATCATATGACAAGATCTCAAGCTTCGTGAACTTCAAAGAACAACTATCAACTGAAGAAAAAGAAGATTCAATGTTCATGCACCACTAACAAGGTATAAATGACCCTAGATTGACCTTAGGGTAGGTCATTTTGAATACATAATTCAATTAGGTCATTTTATAAGTGAATAGACTGTTTCTCGACTAGTCTTAGGTTATGTTCGACTAGTCCTAGCACTGGCTCGACCAGTCTAAGAAATTTCTCGACCAGTCCTAAGTTTGTTACAGATTTTTAGAATTTTTTGTTAAGTCTCGACCAGTCTTAGAGACTGCTCGACCGGTCGTATGAACAGTGCTCGAGTCGTGCTCGACCAGTCCTGCAACCTTGACTCAAAGTCCAGTAACTAAATCAGGTTCCACATGACCAGTTGTGGACAGGTCATGACCAATCGTGGAGGTCCCTTGACTGATCGTGCAAGGCCTACGACCAGTTGTGGAATGACTTTATCTTATCGCGCCCAATTTTCAAAAATCTATTGGTTCTACAACCAGTCGTGGAGACCTTAGGACCAGTCGAAGACCCGATTTCTTCACTTATAAATAAAGCATGAATTTCAGAGTTTTATATTCAATTAAATCTAAATCAATACTCCACTCTGAGAGATAAGTTAGTGATATTTTTTAAGTTATATTGTTCTCATTTAATATTCTCTTTTATTAGCTTTCTTTGTATTTGATTTTGAATTTTCACATTCCAATTTTATTTGAAAGAGGGATTGTTATATTCCCATTTCTTGGAATCAAAATCAAATCAATTTAACCCAAGGTGATTTAATTTAAAATCAATTTAGAAACTAGAACCATTTCACAAGTGAGTGTGTACATTGAACTTCTACGTTGAACTTCTACTCCGATTTGGTTCTTCCGGGCTACATCTAAAGGAGAATATTCATGTATTTTACATTATTGTAAATTTCTGTATTTTGGTTTCATTGAGATTGTGCCAGAAAAATCTCTCTGTTTTGGTTTGTCTGAGGTGATCCAAAAAACTCAGAGTGTGGGATTTTTAAATTGTGTAAGCCCATTTGAAAGACACAATTGTGAGGGTTTTAGGTGAACCTTGAAAAACCTATTTTCATAGTGAACACTAATATCCACTGTGTGAGGATATTAGGAGTGGAGTAGTTATGTGGCTATTTTTCTAAACAGTTAATGTACACACAAGCGAACCACTATAATTTCTAGTCTTGTGGATTGAATGTTTATTTCTTTTTGTGGATGGTTGTAATTTCCCTTTTTGCATTTGTAGAGAATGTTGTAATTTCTTTTATGCAAGTGTGGGAATGTTGTAATAGCTTAGAATTCCTTTCTTGCTATTTATTTCTTTATTTCTCTATATCAGTTTGAGTTTTTGATACACAGACCGTTATAGTAAGGTTGTCCTGCCATAAACCCTTGGTTTTTATGGTGTAAGGTTGTCCTTAGAACAACATCTGTATCAACCTCTCAATACTCGTACATTTGAGGTTGTCTTTAATTTTAGCATTTTGGGATTTGTTTATTTCTATTAGTATTTAATTTATTTAAATTTCGCTGTTATTTTTAATTTGGCATAGTCCTATTCCCCCCTCCCCTCTCTAGGACTTAATAGCTCGGCCTTTTCAATTACCCCAAACGATGGGGCCCCATTGATATTGCTTGGTCCATCATCGACTGTCCATCCATGGATCCCGCCTTGCATAGAGGTCTGATTATGATTGTCAAGGTTGATTTCGATTGTTGAGGCTAATGATCGAGGCCGGTTCTGACTGTCGAGGCTAATTTCGATTGTTGAGGCCTATCATTGAGGCCGATTTTAATTATCGAGGCCGATTATGATTATCGAGGCCGATTCCGATTATCGAGGCCGATTCTGATTGTTGAGGCCGATCATCGAGGCTGATTCCGATTATCGAGGCCGATTACGATTGTCGAGGCTGATTTCGATTGTTGAGGCCGATCATCGAGGCCAATTCTGATTGTCGAAGCTGATTCTTATTGTTGAGGCCGATCATCGAGGCCGATTCTGCTTGTCGATGCCGATTTCGATTGCCAAGGCCAATTCCGACTGTCGAGGCTGACCACCTTAACCGATTGACGAGACCCAATGTGATGTATATGTGGCCCGTATTTAAGGCCCATTGTGATGTGTATTCAAGCTCGTGTTGAAGGCCCATTGTGATGTACATTAGGCCTATGTGATGGGCTCATTGCGATATATTTGAGGGTCAGGCGATGGAGTTCATTGTGATGTATATTAGGCCCATCGTGATGTGTATTAAGCCCTTGAGTGGGGCCCACGGTGTTATTTATTAGGCCCTTTGTGAGGCCATGGGTCTACTATACGTTAGGCTCTATGCGGGTCACTCATTGGAGCAATGTTGGTTAAATGTCCACATTGTCGAGGCCGATTGTCGATGCCGATTATCTAGGCCGGTTATTGATATCGATTATGAGTATGTGACATCATAACGTCATATACATGCCCATACGCATCATCTGCATGTTTGTTATGGGATGTGATTGACCATTGCATATGTCATAGTGCAGGTGGTTTATGGGACTCCCTGATGGGCGCAGTTCTCCCACATGAGCGCACGGTATGCACAAGATTGATGCATGATTGGACTGCGTGACTCATGCATCTTGCATTGTGTGACGGTGATTATTGTACACCCTAGTGACATCAGGGCAGTAGCCTACACATTCATATCGTGGATGGTCAGATGGGACACCGAAAATCTGTTACTAGCATCGGGCTGCCATAGATGGCCCTGGGTAAAAATTTCTAGACCCTCTTGGTACCAGAGGACACCCCAACATCGAGACCAAGTGGATACATGAGCGCCCGAGTGCCAAATACCAGGAGGTCGCTTCTCTCATGTGTAATGGTCAGTTGGGAGGGGGTGTAGCCTTACCCGCTTAAGGTAATGCTAGGCTGAGTATGACCAGCTCGTAAATAGGTCTGCTGTCGACGAGCCGGGCCGATATTAGTAGACGGATAGTGAGGTCTCTTCCACTTACCCAGTTGTGTGCTTGATGGGGTGGCAAGCTGGTGTTGAGTGTACTAGACCCCGCTGATGATCTCAAGGATGTACTGTATTGTTATGTGGACTTATTGAGCAGGAGTTACATACTCATTCATTCATTTATTCACTATCCACTCGGGCTTGTGGTGCGTAACTATTTATTACGTGTACCTTCCCAATGGCCAGGATTTTGGTTGGGACGCTCGACTAACATGAGATCAGGAGTTTACCACATTGAGTCTGACTATCCAAATTTAGGTATGCGACTGGTTTGGATAGAAGTCACTTATAGTGGACCCCGTAGCTTAGATACTACGTACTATCATCCCGACTTCACACTCCAGCTTGGTCATTTCATTTGCATCGTATATTACATTACATCCACAGGCATATAGCATTTTGGGTTGCTATGTTTCTGCACTTATATGGCCTAGATGGACTTAGTAGGATTTACATATTGCATTATATCCTTGACATATGATATTTGGCTCTCTATGACTCCTCATTTGCATAAATGATTTGTATTGCGTACTCTGATATTGTATGATTTATAGACTTGAAATATTTCTGCTTATTCTGATATCGTATGATTCATGATCTTGCTAGAAATTCCGATATTGTATAATTATGGCATTATATTAAATACTTGGCACTTACCTTGTGCACACACTTACACCACCCTCTAAGCTTTCTAAAAGCTTATACACGATAGATGCGTACAGGTGGCATAGGGTTGTAGCAACGTCGAGCTTGGAGCGTGCAGCCGTCTTCTGGAGCTTTGATTTTTAATATATGTATTTTCCTTTTAGCACTATACTCAAATGTTTATATTAGTGGATATGTGATGATGATGTTGCCTTTGTGATTTGGGTATACTTATGGTTATGCTTCTTACGAGTAAAATGTACATTGAAAAATCCTCCTTGTAGGATCCCAAGATCGGAATCTAGCGTATGAACACCGGGAGCCGAGAATGGGGTACTACGGAGGCTGTCGGCACCAGATTCGACGATCAGAAATTTTGTGAGCCCCGTTTCTGAGTTTGCGGCGTGACAGAAGTATCCCACATGGGGCCCACCAGATATTATATTAATATACATGTATTATATTAGATGTGTTCAAGTGGCATTAGGTTGCAGCAGCGTCGAGCTTGGAGCATGCAGCTGACTTCTGGAGCTTTAATTTTTTATATATGTATTTCCCTTTCAGCATGGTATTTAAATGTTTATATTAATGGATATATGATGATGATGTTGCCTTTGTGATTTGGGTAAATTTGTGGTTATGCTTCTTGTGAGATAAATGTACATTGGAAAATCCTCCTTGTAGGATCCCAGGATCGAAATTTGGCGTATGCGCGCTGGGAGCCGAGAATAGGGTACTATGGAGGCTGTCAGCACCGGATTCAGCGATCGAAAATTTTGTAAGCCTGGTTTTCGAGTTTGGGACATGACAGAAGTTGATGATGTTGCCTTTGTGATTTGGGTATACTTGTGGTTATGCTTCTTACGAGTAAAATATACATTGAAAAATCCTCCTTGTAGGATCCCAGGATCGGAATCTGGCGTATGGATGTTGGGAGCTGAGAATGGGGTACTATGGAGGTTGTCGGCACCAGATTCGCCGATCAAAAATTTTGTGAGCCCGGTTTTTGAGTTTGCGGCGTGACCTGGACTGCGGATCAGGCATGAACATTTAAATAGATCATATGAAAGCATACTATCCATCTAACCTTGAACTGTCCAAAATGGGACAATTTGAGTGATTTTTATGCCACCAAAAATACATCATATATATGTATGACCACATAGAAATCCTCAAACGGGTAACTAATTATCTAACTTACAAATCACAATCACAAGTCACAGCTATAAACTAACAAGTCACAATAATAATTTAAGAAAAAAAATGTAATACATATTAAGCATACTGCCCAAATTTGTATTTTTCCTATTATGACTCACGTGAGCACTGGATTTGCATAAATTTTGATATGACCTTGCAATATAAGTCAACTCAATAAACATACAAAGCATACATCATATGGTTATTATTATGATAAGTTTCACAAAGCATTTGCCTCACAATATAAGTCAACTCAATAAACATACAAAACATACATCATACGGTTTTCGAGTTTAGGTTTAGGTTTAAGTTAGGGTTATAGGTTTAGGTTTATGTGTAGGTTTAGGTTTAGGGATTTCAGTTTCAGTTTAGCTTTAAGTTTAGGAATTCGGGTTTGGGTTCGGGTTCGGGATCGGGTTAAGGTTTAGATTTTCGAGTTTAGGTTTAGGTTTTCGAGTTTAGGTTTAGGTTTAGGGATTTGAGAATAGGTTTAGGTTTAGGTTTAGGCTTAGGGTTTAGGGATTCGGATTCGGATTCGGGCTCGGGTTCGGGATCGGGATCGGGTTTAGGTTTAGGTTTTCGAGTTTAGGTTTAGGTTTAGGAATTTGGGTTCGGGATCGGGTTTAGGTTTAGGTTTTCGAGTTTAGGTTTAAGTTGAGGTTAGGGTTATCAGTCTAAGTTAAGGTGTAGGTTTAGGTTTAGGGACTTGAGAATAGGTTTAGGTTTAGGTTTAGGCTTAGGGTTTAGGGATTCGTATTCGGTTTCGGGTTCGGGATCGAGCATAGGTTTAGGTTTTCAAGTTTAGGTTTAGGTTTAGGTTAGGGTTATGTAACAGCCCAGATTTTTCCCAACCTGGAATTAGACGTCCTTAGGCAATGGGTCAATCTTAACACCATATTAACCTGTCAGAACTCAATCCCAAAGTCTAAAACCGCGTTTGAACCTATTTCCTTCACAAATCTCACCCTTCCTCACCTTGTTCTTTCAATTTTTCTAAGTACTTTCACCCTAGACATTATCTTAAACTAGCTAAGTAGTATAACTTGGATCACTTTATATACAAACTACAAAGGCCCAGGTACCACCTCAGACAGAAATTACTTAGGACTAAATCCTTTAGAAATGAGGCGAGAATTAGCCAGTGTTAAACTAGAGTACCTATGAAATTAGCACCAATCACTTTAAATACGATCTGCAATTCCAAAACTTGTAAAATCATTGACGCTAGGTTACCCTAAAATCTAGGATCAATCTCATTACCCGACAGCTCTCGGGAGCACATGGAAACTCCGTATCAGATCTGGACCGTACGTCGAAAGTCCGATTAACACGAAGTTAAGGAATTAGGACCGCTTTGCTGGGCTTGACAACCATCTCGAAAATCAAATCCAGATAGTGTCCCAGCGCTATTCGCTTGAGGTCGGAGTGAAGAGTGTGAGAAATGTGAAATTAATTCAAAATAAAATATCTTGAATAGTAATCTGGCACGTGTTGCTTGTGGATCAGTTTTAAGCAACCAGACCGTCAGAATCAGACCAAATTACACCCTCGGATCAGGAGAAATTTCGTACACATTTACATGTACTCGGAATCTTCGATTGAGATTCGTTGACCGTTGAACTGAAACTGGTCTGCCACGAGTGATCTGGAATCCCGACCGAAATGAAAACTTAATAGTACGTAGATCCAGTGTAGGTAAGCTTAAGTCCAACCTTTGGCTCAAGGAGGCCTGCCAGAAGTCCTCCGTTGAGTTGGAAAAGGTCCGCTTTGGTTATAACCTAAGTAAACCTTGTCCAGAAGTCTGTTTTGGTGAGATTTGGGGTTATATAAGGACCTTAAACCCTCTCTCATTTCAGCCATCCGAATTTGAGAAAAACCATAGGAAAAGAGAGAAAAGAGAGAGAAAGTGAGAGTGAAGTGGGAGCATCTCCCTACAATGCTTCCCTGTTGCTATACGTGTTCAACCGCCTAGTTCTAATCACTTTTCCAGCTCTTCCGGCTCCATTTCTAGGTAAGAAATCCTAACCCTAATCCGATTTGGGGCTTGTGTGGTTGTAGGTTATGAAATAGCTACCCTATGTTGTTCTATAGGTTGCCAAATTGCCGTAGATGAAAGCTTAGCAAACTTATCGACTTCATTACGATTATACGACAAAAGGTGCGGACTTTAGGTGTATAGGTTATGGTTTTCAATGCTTTCAATGTCAGATAATGATAGATTCATGATCTGCATGCAATTGCATATGTACAAAGTGCTGTCTGTTTTCCGTTTCGATTAAAGATGAAAAATATGGAATTCTACATACTCTAGGTATTTGTAGAAAATACCGTATACGTACAAATTTTGGAAATGTGTTTGACATGATTAATTGTTGTATGAATATATTATATGTGGATAAATTACTTGATTGGCGAAAGGACTCGCCCTAATACATGTTTTACTTATATACACTATGTATGTTGATATTGTGTATTCTAGAAAATACCGTATACGTATAAAATTTGGAGATGTATTTGTCATGATTATTTGCTGTATGAATATATTATACATGGATAAAATACTTGCTTGGCGAAAGGATAGCCCTAATACATGTTTTGCTAACATACACCATGTATGTTGTAATAGTGTATTCTAAGTGTTTGTAAAAATGACCGAATGAGTATAGAATTCTCATTCGTGCTCGTCATGACTAATTGTCATGGATATATGATTGTTGTATTGGCGATCCCCTTTTAACGAAAGGATTTGCCCTAAATCACGCCACGGCCAATATTCACTACTTATATTAAATTGTATGGCCCAAGTGTTTGTGGAAATAACTGAATGAGTATGGAACTTGGATTCCTGCTTGCCATGACTATCCGTTGTGGGTGTATGCGTGTTATGATTGGGGTAACCCTAGTGAAAGGATTTGGCCTAATACCTATGTGATCAACATATGTCATGTATGTTGATGTATGTAGTCTAAAGTGTTTGTGTGAAATGTCTGAATGAGTAGTAGTAGTTAGCAAATTGTAATGTATAAGGGTGTTGAGATATGATTCTCAACTCTTTTAACTATGTGTATGATTTCCTTGGATAGTTGTGTGATTAGGAATTGAACATGTACAAACTCATGCTTGTGTTGTGCTTCATAACATGCTCAACTGCTTTTATGATTTTATCTATGTGATGCATATGTTTAAATTCATATTTACATTGTATGATCCGTCATGGGTGATGGGAGAGTGGAGCAACGAGTGCGTGCAACAACCCTGGCAGCCCTAAACGGATAATACCAGACTTTGATTGTATGATTGAATCTTGATTCATTACTGCTTTAACTATCTGCAATTGAATGTGATTGGGGCTATGATTATAGTCCAGGCAATCGGTAACGAAAATGAATGCGTGGCTAAGATTCATTTGCCACGTGAGATGTGTTCGACGAACCCGAGTCGTAATTTGGTTGGCGATAGTGGTTGGCCACATGAAGTGCTTTTGCGCTTCATATCGTTCAACTTGTTGTGCGCTCGAGCTAGCCGAGCTCATCAAGCAATCCGATCTGTCTTATGTATGTTCACCATGTTTGGACGCTACTGCTTGAACCTAGGGTACCAAACTTACCAATGAAATCCCGTTAACCATGGTACCTTGATCTGCTAAGACTCATGAGTCGGACATGATGGTATGGGACACCGTGGTCAAGCTGTCGGCCTACGCTAGGGCCACATGCCTCCCCGTAGTGACTAGTGAGCAACCAGACTCGTGAGCCGATTATGGTGATATGGAACACTATATTCGAGCTGTCAACACTTACGGTGAGAACCGAATACGGTGAGACCTGTATTCGTGCTGACGGGCAATGAGCCCTCCGTAGTGTCTTTGAGTATACTCTAAAGTCTGTGATTGGCGATGAGCCCTTCACAGCAACTAGAGCATGAGTTGAGCCGAGTACGGTGAGACCTGTATTCGAGCTGACGGCCAGCGATTGAGCCGAGTACGGTGAGACCTGTATTTCGAGCTGACAGCCAGCAATTGAGCCACATACGGTGAGATCTGTATCCGTGCTGACGGGTGATGAGCCCTTTGTGATGCCTTCGCTATGCCTCTCAAACCATAATATCGTATGAGATTAACTAGGACTGACGACCCTAGAATGGATCATGTTTGGGAATGATATAAGGGAGGTACCTTAGTTTCAATACTGTTGTTTGAAATGGACTAATAACAACTCAGTAATTATGCTCATCATGCATTGCATGTGCCTACTAGATGTGGAGCACTGAGGGATGAACGTATTCGCGAACGTAAGATGGTGTCGCATGAGGGTGGTTTAGCAAAGGCATACATCATGACTGCATTCATACTTGCATTAATAAGAGTAGTTAGGAGTGTTTGATTGTACTGCTTTATCATTACTGCTTGACTTAGTTGATAACATGTTAACCTATGCTTTTATTGTTTCACTGAGTTGATCACTCACTCCCACGTTATGGGATGGTGTTGTACACACCAACCAGATTTGTTGAGTTTCAGGTGATGGCGACGCTTATGAAGTAGAGCCGGACTGCTACTATGATGTTGAGGAGGAGTTCTCCTACTTGTAGCTCTCTGACAAGTTTATGAAGACATGTTATTGTATTAACGGGGCTATGGTACTTGGGATAGAAGGCATTACACTTACACATTTGGTATATTTTAGAAATGTACTTGAAATTTATTAACCTGGTAATGTTATCACACTCTGGAGACTCACCACAGTATTATATATTTTATATATCTACCACAGTCTTCCGCTTGCAATTTAACTGTCTCTGAAGTATGATATGTTGTTTTGGCTTAATCTCACTCATGTTCAATACACTAATGCAGACAACATTTAATCATCATTATCTATGTTGCATAAGTGATGTTCTGGAACTCGGGTGTTGAGTTTATGCTTGACCCCCGATTTTTCGGGATGTTACAAGTTATAGGTTTAGGTTTAGGTGTAGGATTAGGTTTAGGGATTTGAGTTTAGGTTTAGGTTTAGGTTTAGGAATTCGGGTTCGGGATCAGGATCAGGTTTAGGTTTAGGTTTTCGAGTTTAGGTTTAGGTTTAGGTTTAGGTGTAGGTTTAGGTTTAAGGATTTGAGAATAGGTTTAGGCTTAGGGTTTAGGGATTCGGATTCGAGTTCGGGTTCGGGATCGGGTTTAGGTTTAGGTTTTCGAGTTTAGGTTTAGGTTTAGGAATTCGGGTTCGGGATCGGGTTTAGGTTTAGGTTGAGGTTAGGGTTATAGGTCTAAGTTAAGGTGTAGGTTTAGGTTTAGGGATTTGAGAATAGGTTTAGGTTTAGGTTTAGGTTTTCGAGTTTACATTTAGGTTTAGGTTTAGGAATTCGGATTCGGGATCGTGTTTAGGTTTAGGTTTTCGAGTTTAGGTTTAGGTTGAGGTTAGGGCTATAGGTCTAGGTTAAGGTGTAGGTTTAGGTTTAGGGATTGGAGAATAGGTTTAGGTGTAGGTTTAGGCTTAAGGTTTAGGAATTTGGGTTCGGGTTCGAGATCGGGTTTAGGTTTACATTTTTGAGTTTAGGTTTAGGTTTACGTTTAGGAATTCAGGTTCAGGATCGGGTTTAGGTTTAGGTTTTCGAGTTTAGGTTTAGGTTTAGGTTAGGGTTATATGTGTTTAGGTTTAGGTGTAGGTTTAGGTTTAGGGATTTGAGAATAGGTTTAGGTTTAGGTTTAGGCTTAGGGTGGACCATACCACAAGAAACAGTGGGTATAATGATTTCCATCATTGAAACCTTTCGAGGGCCTGTAGTGATGTTTATTTATCATCCAACCTGTTCACAAGATCACACAGACATTGATGAAGGGAAAAAATAAATATCAGCTTGATCTAAAACTTCCGCGGCCCTTCAAGAATTTTTGAACGAAACAAGCTCAATTCACATTCTTTCCTGTACGTGTGGTCCATTTAAGATTTTTATATATATACTTCATTTATTGTCTCAAGACATAAAATTATCTATTAAAATGGATGAACGGAGTGGATGAAATACATAAATCATGATGGACCATTGTTTACTGTATTATGGTCCACCTGAGATTTGGATCTCACCATGATGTATATGTTGTATCCAACCGTCTATCCATTTGGAGAGAGCATTTTAGGAAGAAAGTTTTCATTAAATGCACAGCTAGTTGGACGAATATGTAATGTCCAACTAGTTGTGTGTGAGCATTACTCATATATATATGTGGTGTGTGTGTGTGTGTGTGTGTGTGTGTGTCATAGGCCCAAAATCTAGTCCATGTGATGTGGCACCTATGAAACCCCTTAGACCGAACTTTCAACTTGATTCAAAACTTTAGTAGGCCATTGCAGAAAGAGAGGCAAATTAAGGGAGGAAATTGTTTCCTTTAGCCATTCATCCACGCACAAATACATATAGGTTTAGGTTAGGGTTATCAGTTTGGGTTTAGGTGTAGGTTTAAGTTAAGTGAATTAAGTTTAGGTTTAGGTTTAGGTTATAGGTTTAGGTGTACGTTTAGGTTTAGGGATTTGAGAATAGGTTTAGGTTTAGGGATTCGGATTCGGGTTCGGGATCGGGTTTCAGCTTAGGTTTTCGAGTTTAGGCTTAGGTTTAGGTTAGGGTTATAAGTTTAGATTTAGGTATAGGTTTAGGTTTAGGCATTTGAGAAGAGGTTTAGGTGGAGGTTTAGGTTTAGGGTTACACTAGGGTGTGCTTCATCAATTTCAAGCTAATACATAAACACGGGTCTGTCTAATGGTCAGGCTACCCATATTGTTGTCCATAGAAAATAGACAGCTTCATCATGGTCATAACAGCGGTTCCCACCTTCCAGGGACCCCCACTCAACATCCGGATAGCTCCGATGCACATCCGGGTCTGCTCCATCAATTCTGAGCTAATACGTAAACACGGCCTGTCCA